>CAJRSG010000296.1:58716-68858 GCA_907169655.1 Acomys percivali
TGTGTGTGTGTGTGTGTGTGTGTGTGTGTGTGTGTGTGTGTGTGTGTCTTATTCATATTCATTCTCTAGCAGATATATGGGGAAGGGACAAGATTGGATCCTGCAGAACTTGATGGTAAGATCCATTACTCTGGATACTGCAAACTTGAATTATAAAACATGCAGTACTCAAGCCTTTACTCATCTGGATGCCTTATATTTCATATCTACATCTCATAGTTCTGAAAAGAGGTGCTGGACATAGTGAGAGAACGTGGGAAGGAAGCGTTTATTTGGTGTCTTTATTATGGTTAAAACTGTGTCATAAAACACCGTGGGAAAAAAAGAAAATGATGAGGAAAATGTTTATTAGGCTTATGATTCCACATCATAGTCCAGCGTTGAAAGAAGTAAGTACAGGAACTCAAACAGGGCCAAAATATGGAGGTGAGAGTTAATGTATTTTAAGTCCATAAACTAAATAACACATTTTCGCTTGTATAAACTCACAAAAATGTATCGGATAAAGGGATTGTTAATCTCTCATAGTAAAAATGCTGTTTTCCTTTCATGAACTACTTAGATATTATTTTTGGCTATAGAAATTACTTATAGAACACAATCCTTTCATTCATCAAGATCAAGAAAGACATTCATCACTCATAAGAAACTGAAAATGTGATCTCTTCACATAAGGGCTTGTGGCTTGATATAGAGAAAATACAGATGGACATCAGTGCCTGAGCTGCTGAGGGTAAAGGAAATGAAAAGGAGAGTAACAGAGACATGAGCCATGATGAACTATAAGGGGCTCCACCCAGCATCCAAAGCTCCCACTCTGTTAAGTCTATGAGACAAATTTGTGATCTTATTTGAAATAAAATATGATCCTCAACAAACAGAATCTGCCTTGAATTAATGCACTGCAGTATAGATTAATGCATCTAGATACCAAATACTGGATTTTTGAATATCTATACAATACTAGTTTCAAATTATTACACAGTTTAACAATTAGTTTAAATGTGTTGTCATCCTCAAATATCCGATTTTCTTCTGCATCTGAACATATTTCTTCCACCACAGTTCCTGGATTTTCACTTACACGCCACCAAGTTATAAACAAGTATGCAGTAATGTCACTTAGAGAACAATTCACTTTCATAACTATATTTTCCTCCTATCTTTCTAAAAAATTTTCATGTGTTAATATATTTCACATTCTATTGCTTTATCTCAGGGACCTATTAATTGATCCTTAGATATGTGAGATGTCTCTATTTGAACAGGACACTTTACTTCCTCTATAAAAAGACACACTGAACATTTGTTATTAATTTGTCTAAGAATATCAGGCTTTTCTAATGATATTCTTTAACCTTGCATATTTGAGAAAAGCTAAAAACAGTTTTATGTGTCCACTCTCACATAAAAGGCATATTATAATGTGCATCCATATAAACAAAGGAAAAACTATGAAACTTGTAAATATTTATGAAATCTATCTGAAAATAAACATGGATTAGGAAAGAAATACTGAGATGCAAGTAAATGAGATACATGGAAAAAAACATGTTTAAATATGAAAGTGGTCCCAAAATTTAGTGATGATTGACCTCTTGTGACATCAGCTATATGTAGCATAGCTAGTATTCATCACGTTAGCACCATTCTAGGCACTTAAGAGTCTTTTGATTAAGTGGCATCATGTCTTCTGACAAGAGCACACTGAACTTGAAGAAAGCCCCAAAAGTACCACTAACTTATCCATGCTCTTAAATAATAACACTGAAAATATTTAAATTATCTGGCATTACAAGCATGACAAAAAAAAGATCGTGATGTTCCAGTAACATGTATGGAAAGCAAACTGAACAACATGAAAATGATCACATTTCTTTTGAAGAGGACACACTAGATAATATACCTGACTATACTTAAGAATGGAAAGTGACTGTGGAAAACAGTTTTAATTGTTATATCATTGAAGTTAGAAGAATCCAGAACCATTACAATGAATAATTGTACTTACTGTATAAGAACATCCTGGTAATACTGTGTTTCCTTTATAACAGGAATGTTTTTGTTTCTATAGTAAATATGAAGAGGGAAAAATGCACCAAGTGTCACATCTCCTTCACGGGAAAATTCATCCTTGATTGTTATATAGCAGTCATTGTCAATAAAGGCACCAACAAAATTGGGAACATACAGCAGCCCAAAGGTCAAAATCCAGAGCATCCTATCAACACAAGTATATGCCCAGCCATGCGAATGTTGTGTTACAGTTATCTTTATAAAACTATGTTTGTTTGGGTAGATACAGATCTAACAATGCCCAGCAGGATTATACTCAGCGCAAGTGCTTGTGAACATGTGTGCTTCAACTTTGTTAATGAGTGCAGCAGTTATGATAATCACCCTAAATTCTTCCTGGCACTTCCTCCACTTTCATTGAGAGTTCTGAAACTCTTCGTTTCCTTAGGCTCTGCATCTGAAGCTCTGTGTTATGCATAAAATCAAGTTGGACAATATGTTTTGAATCTTCTTCTCTGGGCACAGGCACCATTATTTCAGCAAAGAAGATGGACAGCAAGAGTTCAGGAATCAACATTCTGGTTGGGCAATTATGGACGAGTTTGAAGTAAGAAACTTTTCACAACTTTGGCTGATGAAAACATTCTACTTCAGAGGTGGCCACTGTAGGCGAATTGGGAGAGGGCTGGAAATATCCATGCCGTGCGCACACAGGAAAATAAGGTGGACCATGTTTTTCCAAACCATGTCAACTGATGGAATCAACTCTTCCTACTGACTCTGAGTGTTTCTGAATTTTTATATGATACATAAATCTGTATCTGCAACACATTATGATGTCTTCACCCAACAGAATCAGGTTATTTCCCACTTTGAAAAAGCCAATAATCCTGATGCTTTCCTCATGACTTAATTTCAGAGCAAATATCAATTCCCTGTTTATAGTCTGAGAGTTAAACTTCTCAACGTCTACTCTTTTCTTTTATCCTGTCTGAGTCTTTGTGTAGACAGGTCTTTATGATCCATCCCTGAATCTAGAGCTGTCCTTTCACCTAATATATTGAAAGGAGTTATCCTGAGCAAAGATCTGCTTCCTAGCCTCCAGGAGTTTAGGGAAAGGAAGGTACTGTGTATTTTGATATGGTAATGAAAGGATGCTCGCTAAATTAACATATTCCACTAAAAATGGATGGGTGAGTAGAGGAAACAGAAAATCAGATGAAATAACAATAAAAAGTATCAATGATAGAATGTCTTAAGAGGTCAGACTGTAGCGTGGTAGGACCTTTTTGTTGTTGTTGTTCAGATTACCAATATGAAAAGAGCTCATCATAGCCAGGCCCTGTCTATTATAAGACTATAAACAATGAAAAGGCACAGTGAAACCTGCTTCTCAGTAATTCACAGTTCAGTGCAATTGTTGGGAATAGGGATAACCTCATGTCAATCAACTAAAAGCTGCTCTTCCCTTAGACACATATTATTAAATTTATAGAAAAGGAAATTAGTTGAAAATTTCCTCTGGAAGATTCTTTGATTCAGGTTAACCATGAGATTTAAACACGTGCGATTGGAGAATATCCCGGTAAGAGGACTGGGAATTTATTAAGTACTGTTGTTTTTTACTTTTTCTGACAAAAAAAATAATTATTACAATATCTGAAGTTAGTGATCCTGAAAATGAAATCTATTTCTGTTCCTGGATATCATTATGCAAGAAAAACATAAGAGACAGAAAACTAGGTCCTCAGAAAAATATAAGGATGAACTTTGAAGAAAAATAATTTAGTTAGTAAACAGAAAGACAGTAATGTGAAAATGGGTTTGTCCCTGCTTTTAAGGTGTAACTGAGTAGCCCGGAGTCCCGTGGCCTCATCTGTTATTGGAAAGCAGACTATGATAAAACTATATATATTTTCACTCTGTCAGTTTCAAAGTTATGAGAATAAAGTATAAATTTTAAATCTATTCTTCCTTTCAACCTGTATTACTCTGTCTCTCATTCAAAACTTGTGCATCCACAGACCCTGCATCAATGATAAGTGGCAGAACCAAGAGATCTGTAGGCATCACAAAAGACCCAAGGTCACATATACCTGCAAGATGCCTTACTAACATCCTTTAGTTTCCATATACACATTGAAAGCCAGCACCACTCCACACTCATTGGGGCTTTTTTTTACCTAACTGTTGGAAACACTCTACTGTAGCCATGATAAGGACTGAGTCAAGGCTTATTTTCAAATATTACACAGAGTAAGTCAAGTCATCACATTGTTGCTAAAGAGCTGATTTCATCATTTAAAGTCACCTGCTGCTCTTCCAAAAGACTTGCTATATATTCACAGCACTTATAAGTGGCTCACAACTTTTTAAAATACCATTTCATGGAATGCCAAGCTATTTCTGGCCTCTTCAGGTAACAGACATTCATGTCATGCACAGCCATACATGTGGGAAAACACAAATACACATAAAAATAGTAAAAGCATATTGCCCCATTCTGAACACTGAATACTTCTGGTGAAAGATCAAAGGTGATTTGAGGAAAAATGTTTCCAGCAAACCAGCTGACAATGGGAAAGTCCCAATGCAGAAATGTTTCAACTAATAAAAAGATAATTTTAAATACATGAAAAACCCGGGTTACATGTCTTCTCCAAAATTTCAAATCCCATGGTAGTGAACTCCTAGTAAATGACATGCAAGACATTAAGAACAAAGAAGTCAAAAGAATGACTATAAATATGGTCAAAGTACTTGAAGAAAACTAATACAAAGAAAATCAATTGAGAAATCTCTCCAGGACATGAAAATAAAGTTTGAATTTTTTAATAAAACAGAAACTATAACAATGTTGGACAGGAAAATACAATAAAGCAAATATAAACCTTAGCTTAAGACCACACTAACAGCATTGAGAATTGAGGATAAAAGACTAAGTGGGAAATTTTACTCTCTCACAATAAAAGAAATTCTGCATGACATATTATAGTTAAAACACTAGAGACTCAAAGATTTTAAAAGATACTGAATGTTGCCTTGAGAAATATCAAGTAACTTAAAGTACCAAGCCAATTACTAAAATAGGAGACTGACAGAAACTTTCAACTCTGAAGGAAGGACAAAGATGGACTCTGACTCCTGAAACATCATAACTTATTTTAGACTGTAAGGATCAGAAAGGGTATGTGTTAAAATTGAAGGCAGAATAAGCTTTTACGGAAAAACATATTAAAAGAATTTATGTGTGCAAAAACAGTTCTACAGAGAAATTAGAATGACTTCAATCGGAAGAGGAGAATAAACACATCTAAGATGCCACAAGGTACTAATAAACATTGCACGTACCATGTTTATTTATCAATATAGATTCAAGAAAACAGCATGAAATCAGGAAAACGACAAGAATCAACACAAATCTTTCAATAATCACTACATTACTTGTCTCAATCTCTCAATGGGAACACACAGAGTACCAGATTGAATAAGAAAGATGATTCATGTGTTTCCTGACTCTAACAAGCTCACATCAACATCAAACATAGACACTTGCTTGTGGTATTAGCTTCAAGTGGATTACAAGAATATAGAAACAGAAAATTACCGTGTATATAGATATTCTGATGGCTAGCAAAATATACTTCTAGCCAAAAGTTGTCAGTAGATTGAAGGGGAGACACTTCCTAATTACCAAGAAAATTCCACCAACAAGAAATTACAAACCTAAGATTACACGTACCAAACAGAACTGCACGCAGCTTCATAAAAGAAACAAAATTAGATAGGAAACAACAGATTGACCTCCAACATACTGATAATCAATACTCCACTTCTGCCAATAAAAAGGTTCCCTGGAAATAAACTAACCTGAGGAACCCTGGAGTTAAAAAACATCATAAGTCAAAAGTACCTAACAGATACAAGAAATTCACTTAGACCTTCGAGTAAAACAGAAGACGGAAAGACTACATATGCTGATGGATTCACAAGAGCAACCATGTGAAAATATATTCCCTACCAAAATCTAGCTATATATTTGATGAAATATCTACCATATTTCCAAAACAATTTCTCAAAGAAACAAAATATGTTGATGAAGTCCATAATTAAATGGAAAATACCCTGAATCACAAAAACTATCCTTAATAACAAAAATGCTTCTGGAGATATCTCAATTCCATGTCTCAAGTTATATTATGGAGCTAAATTTATAATACAGTATGATACTGGCTTAACAATGGGCTCACTGAATATTGGAATAGAACTGAAGACCCACACACAAAACTGCACTCCTTACAGACGTATGAGCTTTGAAAAATAAGCTGGCGTATTAAGGCAGCCTCTTCAATAATACTTGTGAACTACACACATACACATAAAAATGAAGATACATCTGGATCTCTCAGATTCACAAAACTCAACTCCAGAAGTATCAAAGAATATTTTCAATTTAAATTTTTATTTTACTTCATTCATATTACATCCCTATTGTTATCCCCTCACTTGAATCTTCCCTTTCAAACCCTCTCTCCCTCTTGTGTCTTATTACCCTATCCTAGACCTCTCCATGGGGTCCCTTCTTCCCCACAATCTTACCATATCCTATCAGGTTTCATCCAGATATCCTCATTCCCCTTCCTCGTGTGACCTCATGGTCTCCCGACCAAGGGCAATTTATCAATCAGGAGCACAGGAGTCATATCAGAGACAGTCCCCACTCCATGCATAATGATAGAGAATGACTCTACATTGGTTATATCTGAACAGGGGTCTAGATTCAGTGCATGCATTGTCCTCGGTTGATTCAACAGTTTGTGCAGGGCTGTGTCATGGTCCACATCCTCAGTTGTGATGGTCTCCATGTGGGGCAACTGAAGCCTCTGGGAGCTGCCATACTCCAATTCTTCCATACCACTCCCAGCACTCCACACAGATTCCTGCAGCATGTCCCAGCATTTGTTGAAATCCTATGATGGGTAGAGTCACTCAGAAGACATCTATCTTGGAATACTATCCACTTAAAAGTGAGGGTCTACCACGCATATCTTTATGGGTCTGGGTTAACTCACTGAGGATGATCATTGCCAGTTCCATCCATTTTCCTGCAAATTTCAAGTTTTCCATGTTTTTAATGGCTGGATTTTATTCCATTGTATAAATCTCCCATACTTTATCCTTTCTTCAATTTAAAAATATCTAGGTTGTTTCCCGGTTCTAGCATTTACAAATATAGTTGCCATGAACATAGCTGAGCAAATATCTTTGCTGTATGGTGGCGTATCTTTCAGGCATATGCCCAAGAGTGGTGCTGGGTCTTGTGTTAACACCATTCCCAGTTTTCTGAGAAAAGACCAGATTGATTTCCAAAGTGGTTGTAAAAGTTTGCACTCCCAACAGCAGTAGAGGAGTGTTTCCCTTTTTCCACATCCTTGCCAGTGTGTGCTGTCACTTGAATTTTTAATCTTAGCCATTCCGGTATGTTTAAGATGGAATCTAAGAGTCCTTTTGATTTGCATTTCCCTGAAAACTAAGAACGCTGAGCATTTCTTCGAGTGTTTGCTGACCACTTGACATCTCTATTTAAAACTGTACATCATTTTTTAATTTGATAATTCTCTTTGATGTTGTTTAATTTCTTGAGTTCTTTATATATTTTGGATAGTAGTCCTTTGTTAGATGTAGGCCTAGTGAATACCTTTCCCCAGGCTGTAGGCTGTTGCTTTGTTCTGTTGACAGTGTCCTTTACCTTGCAGAAGATTTTAAATTTCCTGAGGTCCAATTTTAGATTGCTGATCTTATTGCCTGAGCTACTGGTGTTCTCTTCAGTAAGTTGTCTCCTGTGACAATGAGCTCAAAGATGTACTCCATTTTACTTCTAACAGATTTAATGTTTATGGTTTTATGTTAAGGTCTTTAATCCACTTGGAATCTAGTTTTGTTCAGGATGAAATATATGGCTTTATTTGCATTTTCCTACATGTAGACATCCAGGTAAAACAGCCAGCACCATGTAAGAGAATGATTTGTATGAAAAAACTAAAAGACTCTGAAGAAATAAATTGAAGATTTCAAAAGATGGAAATATCTCCAATGCTCTGGATTGGGAAGATCAACATAGTAAAAATGTCTATTTTACCAAAAGAAATCTACAGAATCACTGCAATCACTATCAAAATACCTAAACAATTCTTTACAGACCTTGAAAGATCAATTAAAAGCTCAAATGAAAAAAAATCCTTGTTGTACTTAGTCACTTTGGGTTGGAGTTTTCCTTCTAGTAACGTTTGTGGTTAGCTACTGTTTGAATTTGTTTTATCATGAAATGTCTTGTTTTCTCTATCAATGCTTATTGGAAGGTTTGCTGGGTATAGTAATCTGTACCTACATCTATGGTCTCTTAGGCTTTGCAAGACCTCTGACTAGGCTCTTCTGGCTTTAATGGTGTCTTCTGAAAAGTCATGTGTCACTCTTATATGCTACTTAGCCTTTTTCCCTTTGTGGTTTTAATCCAGAATCTATCAAGTACTGTCAGTCTTTCCTTTGATAGATGATTTCTCCAGTTGCTCCTATTTAACATTTTAAAACATCCAATAATGTCAAAAAAGGAAACTTGACTCCTATTTTCCACACCAGAATCCTCACCTGAGGTACTTTGTAAAGTTGTTACAGTTTCCCTATTTGTGCTGACACTGTCATTTTTGGTCCTGTGAGTGCAGCAGGTGACATTCTCTTCCTTTCACAGTTGTAATTAGGTAGGAGTTTCCTCATCCCTGTAAGCCAAAAAATGGGGGGAATAAGGATTCTCATTTCATAAGTTGTACCATTGTAGAGATCAAAGCCCAGAGTTGTGTAGGGTAGAAGTTGAGGGTTTCTGTTGACCTCTCAATGGCAAACACCAGGGTCAGAACAAACAGGTAGTTCTTCAATTTATACCTGCATGGATTTCATAAAAGTATACAGGAGGAAGACAAAAACTTAAACCTTAACATTGGTGAAATGGCTATTATAATTCAAGTACCAATGTTCCTGTAATATAATTATTTTTAATATTGTCTCATGAATAACTTGAATTAGCATGGACCTTTTAAATAGATATGATTAATTGTTAGCACTAATTAATTATGGTCTGAGCCACTGCACTCAGCTGGTAGGCAACCCTTGATTTCTCTAATACTAACATGTTGGGGAAAGAACATGCACTCTGTAGGATGCCAAAACACCCCTACAAAAAGAATAGCATCTCATTTTAGTGTCAGGTGTGCTTTTCATAAAAGAGTTTCCTTAAAGTTACATGTATTAAATTGTTCATCAACTCGATATAAAATGCTTCATAGTAAAACTTCTACAGGATTTTATGGAAAAGCAATATAATTATTTTATATTTTAGAAAGATCTATAGAGAAAAAAATTAATTCTACATTAAACATACTAGAAAACAGTACAAAAAATTATCTTTAAATATAGAATTTTTCTGCTGTGTTCTGAACTTTTAGTCACATTGTTTTTTATTAGGGTTTGCTTTGTTTTTCTTCATTAATTATTTGCATCTCTAATTCTTTGTGCTTTTTTATTCATTTTCAAAAACTTTTTCCCTTTGAGTAACTGCTGGTGTGACATATCTGACATGCACACTGGCGCTAACAACATTATAATATTTCCTTCCCTCCTCTATACTCCTTTTCCTGGAAGCTACTGAGGCTTTCAATTTGCATGCTAGGGCTTGGGTTTCTTTTGACCTTAAGGGGTTTGTCTAGAAACTTCACATGTTATAAAACAAAAGATGCTACATATGTCATAATTGAAAGCTAATAAATAAGGACGCAATTGTACTGAGCAGAGTGAAATCATGAAACAACACAAAAGGTAGGAGCAGTCTGACAGGCTACAACGACTAAAATAGGAATGCAGAGAGTAGCAATACAAATATCTTAAGTAAAAATCTATTATAAAGAAGTCTCAAATCAAAAACACAAGGCTGCAAAATTAATCAGACGAGAACTCTGTACACCTTTGTGAACTTGTGTACATTTAGAATAACCATCTGAGTCACATTAAGAAAGCCAAATGCTGTGTGCGGTGTGTGTGTGTGTGTGTGTGTGTGTGTGTGTGTGTGTGTGTGTGTG
>CAJRSG010000296.1:68868-101304 GCA_907169655.1 Acomys percivali
TGTGTGTGTGTGTGTGTGTGTGTGTGTGTGTGTGTGTGTGTGTGTGTATACTTCATATTCATTCTCTAGCATATATATCAGGAAGGGACAAGGTTGGATCCTGCAGAACTTGATGGTAAGATCCATTACTCTGGATACTACAAACTTAAATTATGAAACATGGAGAACTCAAGCCTTTACTCATCTGGATGCCTTATATTTCATATCTACATCTCATAGTTCTGAAAGGATGTGCTTGACATAGTGAGGGAACTTGGGAAGAAAGCGTTTATTTAGTTTCTTTATTATGGTTAAAATTGTGTCATAAAATACCATGGGAAAAAAAGAAAATGATGAGGAAAATGTATATTAGGCTTATTCTTCCACATCATAGTCCATCGCTGAAAAAGTAAGTATAGGAACTCAAACAGGGCCAAATTTGGAGGTGAGAGGTAATATATTTTAATTTCATAAACAAATTAACACAACTTTGCTTGTATAACTCAGAAAAATGTTTCAGATTAAGAGATTGTTAATCTCTCATAGTAAAAATACTATTTTCCTTTCATGAACTACTTAGATATTATTTTTGGCTATAGAAATTACTTATAGAACACAATCCTTTCATTCATCAAGATCAAGAAAGACATTCATCACTCATAAGAAACTGAAAGTGTGATTTTTCACATATGGGCTTGTTGCTAAATATAGAGAAAATACAGATTACGTCGCTGCCTGAGCTGCTGAGAGTAAAGAGCAAGGAAAAAAAGAGTAACTGAGGCATTAGCTATAATGAACTAAAAGGGGCTCCACCCAGCATGCAAAGTCCCCACTATGTTAAGCCTATGAGACAAATTTGTGATCTTATTTGAAATAAAATATGATCCTCAACAAACAGAATCTGCCTTGAATTACTGCACTGAAGTATAGATTAATGCATCTAGATATCAAATATTGGATTTTTGATATCTATAAAATGCTAGTTTCAAATTATTACACAGTTTAACAATTAGTTTAAATGTGTTGTCATCCTCAAATATCTGATTTTCTTCTGCAACCAAACATATTTCTTCCACCAGAGTTCCTGGATTTTCACTTTATACCCCACCAAGTTATAAAAAACTATGCAGTAATGTCACTTAGAGAACAATTCACTTTCATAACTATATCTTTCTCCTATCTTTCTACAAAATTTTCGTGTGTTATTATATTTCACATTCTATTGCTTTATCTCACGGACATTTTAATTGATCCTTAGATATGTGGGATGTCTCTATTGGACCAGGACACTTTACTTCCTCTATAAAGAGACACATTTGAACGTTTGGTATTAATTTGTCTAAGAAAATGAGGCTTTTTTGATGGTATTCTTTAACCTTGCATATTACAGAAAAGCTAAAAACAGTCTTATGTGTCCACTCTCACATAAAAGGAATATTATATTGCGCATCCATATAAACAAGGGATAAAATAAAACTTGTAAATATTTATTAAATCTATCTGACAATAAAAATGGATTAGCAAAGAAATACTGAGATGGAAATAAATGAGATAGATGGAAAATATATATGTGTAAATATGAAAGTGCTCCCAAAATTTTGTGGTGATAGACCTCTTGTGAAATCAGCTGTATGTAGCATAGATAGTATTCATCACTTTAGCACCATTCTAGGCACTTAGAAGTCTTATGATTCAGTGGCATCATGTCTTCTGACAAGAGCACATTGACTTGAAGAAAGCCCCAGAAGTACCACTAATTTATACATGCTCTTAAATAATAACACTGAAAATATTCAAATTATCTGGCATTACAAGCATGACAAATGAAGATTGTGATGTTCCAAAAACATGTATGGAAAGCAAAATGAATAACATGAAAATGATCACATTTCTTTTGAAGAGGACACACTAGATAATATACCTGACTATACTTGAGAATGGAAAGTGATTGTGGAAAACAGTTTTAATTGTTATATCATTGAAGTTAGAAGAATTTTGAACCATTACAATGAATAATTGTACTTACTGTATAAGAACGTCCTGGTAATACTGTGTTTCGTTTATAACAGGAATATTTTTGATTGTGTAGTAACTATGAAGAGGGAAAAATGCACCAAGTGTCACATCTCCTTCACGGGAAAATTCATCCTTGATTGTTATATAGCAGTCATTGTCAATAAAGGCACCAACAAAAATGGGACCATACAGCAGCCCAAAGGTCAAAATCCAGAGCATCCTATCAACACAAGTATATCCCCTGCCATGAGAATGGTGTGTTACACTTATCTTTATAAAACTGTGTTTGTTTTGGTAGATACAGATCTAACAATGCCCGGCAGGTATATACTCAGCCCAAGTGCTTGTGAACATGTGTGCTTCAACTTAGTTAATGAGTGCAACAATTATGATAATCACCCCAATTTCTTCCTGGCACTTCCTCCACTTTCATTGAGAGTTCTGAAACTCTTCGTTTCCTTAGGCTCTGCATCTGAGGCCCTGTGTTCTGCCTAAAAACAAGTTGGACAATATGTTTTGAATCTTCTTCTCTGGGCACAGGCACCATTATTTCAGCAAAGAAGATGGATAGCAAGAGCTCAGGGATCAACATTCTGGTTGGGCAATTATGGACGAGTTTGAAGTAAGAAACTTTTCACAACTTTGGGTGATGAAAACATTCTACTTCAGAGGTGGCCACTGTAGGTGAATTGGGAGAAGGGCTGAAAATATGCATGTCGTGCACACACACGAAAATAAGGTGGACTATTCTTTTCCAAACCATGTCAACTGATGGAATCAACTCTTCCTACTGACTCTGAGTGTTTCTGAATTTTTATATGATACATAAGTCTGTATTGCAACATATTATGATGTCTTCACCCAACAGAATCAGGTTATTTCCCACTTTGAAAAAGCCAATAGTCTTGATGCTTTCCTCACGACTTAATTTCAGAGCAAATATCAATTCTCTGCTTTATAGTCTTACATTTAAACTTCTCAACTTCTACTCTTTTCTTTTATCCTGTGTGAGTCTTTGTGTAGACATGCCTTTATGATCCATCCCTGAGTGTAGAGCAGTCCTTTCACCTAATATACTGAAATGAGTTATCCTGAGCAAGGGTCTCCTTCTTAGCCAACAGGAGTTTAGGGAAATGAAAGTACTGTGTATTGTGACATGGTAATGAAAGGATGCCCCCCTAAATCAACAGACTCCACCAAAAAAGGATGGGTGAGTAGAGTGAAAAAAATCAGATGAAACTAAAATAAAAAGTATCAATGATAAGATGTGTTAGGAGGTCAGACTATAGATTGGTGGGACTTTTTTGTTGTTGTTCAGATTAACAAGATGAAAAGAGCTCATCATAGCCAGATCCTGTCTATTATAAGCCTATAAAAAATGAAAAGGCACAGTGAAACCTGCTCCTCAGTAATTCATAGTTCAATGCAATTGATGGGAATAGGGAAAACTTCCTTGTCAATGAACTAAAAGCTGCACATAGTATTAAATTCGTAGAAGAGGAAATTAGTTGAAAATTCCTCTGGAAGATTCTTTGATTCATGGTTACCATGAGATTTAAACATGGACGATTGGGGAATATCCCAGTAAGAGGACTGGGAATTTATTAAGTATTGTTGTTCTTGACTTTTTCTGACAAAAAAATAATTATGACAATATGTGAAGTGAGTGATTCTGAAAATGAAATCTCTTTCTGTTCCTGGATATCATTACACAGAAAAACCATAAGAGAAAGAAAACTAGGTTCTCAGAGGAATATAAGGATGAACATTGAAGAAAAATAAGTTAGTAAACAGATGGACTGTAATGTGAAAATGGGTTTGTCCACGCTTTTAAGGTGTAACTGAATAGCCCTGAGTCCCATGGCCTTATCTGTTACTAAGAAGACAGACTATGATAAAACTATATATGCTTTCACTCTGTCAGTTTGAGAGTCATGAGAATAAAGTTAAATTTTTAAATCTATTCTTCCTTTCAACCCATATTATTCTGAGTCACACTCAAAATTTGTGTAACAACAGACCATGCAGCAATGGTAACTGGCAGAAACGAGAGATCTGTAGGCATCATAAATGACTCAAGGTCACATACACCTGCAAGATGCCTTACTAACAACCTTTAATTTCCTTATGCACATTGAAACCCAAAGCAACTCCACACTGCCAGACGAAACTCATTGGTATTCACTTTACCTAACTGTTGGAAGCACTGTATAATAACCGTAATAAGGCCTGAGTCAAAGGTGTATTTTCAAATATTACACAGAGTAAGTCAAGGCATCAACATTATTACTGGAGAGCTGATTTCATTATTTAAAGTCACTGGCTGCTCTTCTAGAAGACTTGGGATATATTCACAGCACTTACAAGTGGCTCACTACTTTCTATAACTACACTTCCATGGAATCCCATGACTGTTTCTGGCCTCTACAGGTAACGGCATTCATGTTGTGCACAGACATACATGTCAGAAAACACAAATACACATAAAAATAGTAAAAACACATTGCCCCATTCTGAACACTGTGAATACTTCTGGTGAAAGGTCAAAGGTGATTAGAGAAAAATGTTTCCAACAAACCAGCTCGCAATGTGAAAATCCCAATGCAGAAATCTTTCTACTAATAAAAAGATAATTTTTTAAAATTTTTTATTAATTTATTCTTGTTACATCTCAATGGTTAACCCATCCCTTGTATCCTACCATTCTTCTCTCCCTCCCATTTTCCCCTTATTCCCCTCCCCTATGATTGTTCCTGAGAGGGATTTCCTCCCCCTGTATATGCTCATAGGGTATCAAGTCTCTTCTTGGTAACCTGCTATCCTTCCTCTGAAAAGATAATTTTAAATACATGAAAAACCCAGGTAACATGTATTCTCCAAATTTCAAATCCCATGGGAGTGAACCCCTAGTAAATGACATGCAGGACATTAAAAACAAAGAAGTCAAATGAATAACTATAAATATGTTCAAAGTACTTGAAGAACACTAATACAAAGAAAATTCAATAGGGAAATCTCTCCAGGACATGAAAATAGGGTTTGAATTTTTTACGAAAACCCAAAATGTAACAATAGTGGAAAGGAAAACACAATAAGGCAAATATAACCCTTAGCCTAAGGTCACACTAACAGCACTGAGAATTGAGGATAAAAGAGTAAGTAGGAAATTTTAGTCTCTCACAAGAAAAGAAATTCTCCATGCACTATTATAGTTAAAACATTAGAGACTCAAAGATTTTTAAAGATATTGAAAGTTGCCTTGAGAAATATCAAGTTACTTAAAAGACCAAGCCAATTACTAAACTAAGAGACTGTTGACAGAAAGTTGAAACTCTGAAGGAAAGATAAGACATATTCTAACGTCTGAATCATCATAACTTATTTTAGGCTGTAAGAGTCAGAAAATGCATGTATTGAAACTGAAGGCAGAATAAGAATTTACAAAAAACACATATTAAAAGAGTTTATGTGTGCAAAAACAGTTCTACAGAGAAATATAGAATGACTTCAATCTTAAGAAGAGAATAAACACATCTAAGATGCCACAAGGCACTAATAAACATTGCAAGTACAATGTTTGTTTATCAAAATAGATTCAGGAAACCAACATGAAATCAAGGAAATGACAATAGTCAACACAAATCTTTCATTAATCGCTACATTATTTGTCTAATTTCTCAATGGGAACACACAGAGTACCAGATTGAATTCATGTGTTTCCTGACTCTAACAATGTCACATCAACTTCAAACATAGACACTTGCTTGTGGTATTAGCTTCCAATGGATTCCAAGAATGTACAAACAGAAAATTACCATGTATATAGGTATTCTGATGGCTAACAAAATATACTTCAAGCCAAAAGCTGTCAGTAGATTGAAGGGGAGACTCTTCCTAATTACCAAGAAAATTCCACCAACAAGAAATTACAAACCTAAGATTATACATACCAAACAGAACTGCACTAGGCTTCATAAAAGAAACAAAATTAAATATGAAACAACAAATTTACCCCAACATAGTGATAATCAATAATCCACTTTTGCCAATAAAAAGGTTATCTGGAAATAAACTAACCTGAAGAACCTTGGAGTTAAAAAACATCATAAGTCAAAAGTACCTAACAGATACAAGAAATACATTTAGAGGATTCCAAGATGGCACTGACCAATAAGCCATGTATCTGAGCTACTCCGAGGAGACCAGGGACATAAATAGAGCAACTGATTGCTTGATGTTGAGAACTGTATGTGAGTGGGGCCGCAAAGGCCACAGAACAAACAGGGGGCCTATCCCCCTGGGACAAGCAACATCCCGGAGGTGCTAAACGCACTCCCCAAACTCTGGAATGTAATCCACATGCAAAATGCAGCCTGCATATAAAGCACAGACTCATTGTTTTGAGAGGGGATTTTCCAGAATCCCCAGCCAGAAGAGTCTCACTTAAGAGGGTGGATCTGCCCTAGGATTCCTCCTTCCACACCACCTCAAACTGCGGAGGTCACCCACCTAGGCCGAGTGGAAACACAGGCTGCGGGACCCAACACAGACAGCTAAAGTGGGACTGCAGCTCGCTGGCCATCTGAGGCCCAACCTAACAACGATCACAGTGGACTGAGCCTGCAAACAGCGGTAGTGAGAAATCAGCTTGGATTGCGCCCACAGACCTATCGGGAAAGTGGGTCTTGCCTAGAGCTATAGCTGAGCAACAGAGCCCGGCGGCAAGATCTGAGTCCATGGGGCTACCCCCACAGCTCTGCAACCCGATTATTCCTACCCAGCAGAGCAGCAAGGCATGGGCCCTGCACTCCCTGAACGAGAGAGCCTACCTGGGGCTCCTGGCCCGAGAAAGCCAGGAACTCTCACATTATCGGGAGACGAGACATGGCTGGGTCGTGTTTGCAGTGTCTAATTGCTGACCTAGAGCGACCTTGGTCCCTCCAGGCATATAGTTCTGGAAGAGGTTGAACACCTCTACAGGGTATAGAGACAGACCTAAAAGACAGCTACACCTCTAGAAGATCTGATTTACCTGAGGTCTTGACTACAAAGCCACAGGAAGGACAGGCAGCAGGGATCAACCTACACAACCAGAACATTTGTGTGTGGACCTTAGTCTAGGTCCCAAAACTGCTGATCTGAATTACAGCAATAAAGTCCAAACAGAAAACTACTTTGGCTGACTCAGCCTGGAGCCCATGGTGCAGAGGAAAATCACAAGGAGGGAAACTGGATCACCTAAATCTTCCATGGAAATACTCCCTGATCACCACAGGCAAGAGCACCTGACCTACAATCAGTCATCAATTAACCACTCTCAACCTACAAAGGTCACTACAAAATATCTTCCAACATCAGAGCCATCAAAATGACAAGAGGACAGCGAAAGAACCCTAACAAAAACAAAAACAGTTTGGCAACTCCAGATCCCAGCATTCCCAATGAAAACAACCTAGAGAACCTAACAACAATGGATAATCAAGAAAATGACCTCAAGTCCTTAGTAAAAAAGATGATAATGGAAGAAACAAATAAAATCTGCAAACAAATGCAGGAGGAGGCAAACAAGAGAGCTGAGGATTTAAAAGAGTCATATAAAGAGGCATTTGAAGAATTTCAGAAAAATACAAATAACCAGATGAAGGAAATCATTAAAACAGTTCAAGACCTGAAGATAAAAATGGAAGCAATCATAAAGGAACACACGGAAGAAAAACGTGATCTAGAAGCATCAGAAAAGAAAGCAAGCATCTCAGAGGTGGCCTTATCTAACAGATTGCAAGAAATGAAAGAACGGAGAGGATCCAAGATGGCGGAGAGCAGTGTGGACCGTGTTTGGAAGCTCCAGTGAACAATTCGGAGAATTGCACAGATTTCTGAGCCAGGAACACAAAGGTCCCAACACCACGGCAGCAGGAGTGCTCCACTGTTCAGAAGGACCAGGAAGCGGAGGACCTCCATGCCCCTATACATGGGAGGAGTGCGGATATTCTTGGATCAGAGCAGCGGTGGCAGAAGCAGCATCAGCGGCACCAGAGGCAGCAACTGAGGTTTGCAGCTCAGAGCCTTCCAGTGGAGGCGGTTAGTGTGGTGGCTGGTGGAAGTTGCTGTGGGAGAGGGGACACTGGACAGGATTTGGGTCACGTGGTGCCTTGTGACCCAAACTGAACTCGGCGGACAGTTCAGCCCCAGAGTCCTGGGTACAGCTCAGGTTGCAGTGCTGTGGAGATGCTGACTCAGCACAGCAGGCAATTCTGCGCAAGGCAACAGCTTAACGCAGCCACAGCTCCCCTGCTGTGACACAGGCTGGGCAGAGTGCTCAGGTCCACCCAAGGTGCCATCTCAGTGCAGCCACAGTTCACCTGCTGTGACGCAGGCTGGGCAGAATGCTCAGGTCCACCAAGGGTGCCAGATCAGTGCAGCCACAGTTCACCTGCTGTGACGCAGGCTGGGCAGAGCACTCAGTCACACCGAAGGCGCCATCTCAGCGCAGCCACAGTTCACCTGTTGGGACACAGGCTGGGTGGAGTACTCAGTCCCACCAAAGGTGCCAACTCAGCGCAGCTGCAATTCACCTGCTGTCCTGCAGGCTGGGAGGAGCACTCAGGTCCACCGAAGACACCAACTAAGGGCAGCCGCAGTTCACCTGCTATGTCGCTGGCTGGGCAGAGAGCTCAGTCCCACCGGAGGCGCTAGCGCACATCAACGAGCAATTCTGCTCAAGAAACTAGCTCTCCTCAGAGGGCAGTTTTGGAGCACTGATGCAGGCTGAGGTCAGCACGCAGATTCAGCCCAGAGGCCCTAGCTGGACTTGCCAGGCAGATTAGGCCCAGAGATTCTTCCTGAGCTGTGCACACAGGCTCGGTGGCCCCAAGACTCTGGCTGGACAATCCACAAAGTATAGGCCCGGAGTCCTGGGCTGAATTCAGAGTGCAGTATGAGTCCATAGTCCCTGGCTGAGCTCGGTACACAATTATACCCCAGAGACTCTGGTGGGCTCAGCGTGCAGTTTAGGGCCAGAGTCCCTAACCATGCTTGGCAGACAGATTGGGCCCAGAGACTCTAATGGAACCTTTAGCACAGACCCGGCTCTAAGACTCTGGCTGGACACAGTGTGCAGTTTGAATCCAGAATTCCTGGCTGAGCTGCACGGATGTTTCCGGAATGAGTCAATAACTGACCAGAGCAAGCAGTTTGGCCAAAAGCCCCTAGCTGAGCTTGGTGCACAGTCCCAGCCCAAAAATTCTGGCTGGACCCTGTGTGCATTTTGACCCCAAAATTCCTAGCTAAGCTCAGCAGATAGTTCAGGCCCTGAGATTCTAGCTGAGCTCTGAGGGTGGTTTGGGCCCAATGTCCCTGGCTTGACTAGGCAGGGAACCCAGAAGGCTGTGGATACCTTGGCCTGACCCAACGCTCATCCAGAGACCCAGAAGGATTGCAGGACCCACAGCAAAGGGGAGCTGAGGATCACTAGCTGTGAGAGCCCAAAACGCCAGGGCTAACCTCCTGCCATCCACAACAGTGAAACATCAGAGCTTCCAAACTACGGACCGGGAGAAAACAAGTGAATCTATCATCAGACTCCCTCCATCCAACTCGGGAAGCTACCCAACCAAAACAAAGCCGGCAAGATGTCTAAAGGACAGCGTAAAAGCATACGCAAAAAAACCCAAAAAACAACATGGCATCTCCAGTTTACAGCTATCCCAAAGAAAACAACCCAGAGAGCTCAAATACAAAGGAAATACAAGAAAATGACCTCAAATCCTTGATAAGGAGCATATTAATGGAGGAAACAAATGAAATTCGTAATCAAATACAGGAAGACGCAGCCAAACAGGTGAGAGACATAAAAGAAGCACATAGAGTGGAACTGGAATAATTTCAGGAAAACGCAAACAACCATATGAAAGAAATAAATAAAATGGTTCAAGCTCTGAGGACCTATAAAGAGGCAATGGAAGAAACTCAGGAATATACAAATAATCAGATAAAAGAAATCAAAAAATCAGATCAGGATCTGAAGACGAAAATGGATTCAATGATAAACACACAGACAGAAGAAAACTGAGAACGTGAGACCTCAGAGAAGAAGGCGAGCAACACAGAGGTGAGCTTTTCTAACAGAATCCAAGAGATGGAAGAACGAATTTCAGGTCTAGAAGATACAATCACAGATCTTGAAGCAACCATTAAAGAAAATGCCAAGTCTGGAAAACTCCTGACACAAATCATCCAAGAAATTAAGGACACCATGAAAAAAAGAAATCTGAGGATAATAGGCATTGAAGAAAGAGAAGATATCAGACTCCAAGGCTCAGAAACTATTCTCAACAAAATCATAGAAAAAAATTTCCGCAACCTAAAGAAAGAGATACCTATAACCATACAAGAGGCCTGCAGAACACCAAATAGAATTGACCAGAAAAGGAAAACTGCCCGTCACATAATAATCAAAACATAAAACATACAGAACAAAGAAAAAATATTAAAAGCTGCAAGGGAAAAGGGCCAAATAACATTCAATGGCAAACCTATCAGAATTACACCCGACTTCTCAGCAGAGACCATAAAAGTCAGAAGAGCCTGGACAGAGATCCTGCAAACCCTGAGAGACCATAGATGCCAGGACAGACAACTTTACTCAGCAGAATTATCAATAACCATTGATGGAGAAAACAAAATATTCCATGACAAAAACAAGTTCAAACAGTACCTATCCACAAATCCAGCTTTACAGAAGGTACTAGAAGGAAAACTCCATCCCAGAGGGTCAAGCTACAACGAAAACTACTCAGGAAATAGGTAACTATACCATGGCAAAAACACAGCTACACAAACACTCAATTGGAAACAACATCAAAATTAAGACTCTTAACACTCACTAGTTTTTACTATCTCTCAGCATCAATGGTCTCAGTTCTTCAATAAAAAGACACAGACTAACTGAATGGGTGCATAAACAAGATCCAACATTCTTCTGCATTCAAGAAACACATCTCACCCAAAATAATAGGCATTACCTCAGGGTAAAAGGTTGGAAAAAAATATTCCAAGCAAATGGTCACAAGAAGGAAGCAGGTGTAGCCATTTTAATATCAAACAAAATAGACTTTCAACCAAAATTAATCAAAAGGGATGCAAAAGGACACTTCATACTCATCAAAGGTAAAGTCAACCAAGATGACATCACAATTCTGAACATCTATGCTCCCAATACAAGGGCACCCACATTTGTAAAAGATCTGCTAAAAAAAACATAAACCACACATCGATCACCACACAATAATAGTGGGAGACTTCAACACCCCACTCTCACTGAAGGATAAATCATTGAAACAGAAACTAAGCCGAGAAATAACATCATTAACCAATGCCATGGGTCAAATGGATCTAACAGATATCTATAGAACCTTTCACCCAAACAAGAAAGAATATACCTTCTTCTCGGCACCCCATGGAACCTTCTCCAAAATTGATCACATCGTAGGTCACAAAGCAGGCCTCAACTGATACAAGAGGATTGAAATAATACCTTATATCCTATCAGATCTCCATGCTCTTAGACTGCAATTCAACAACAACAGAATCAACAAAAAGCCTACACGTACGTGGAAACTAAACAACTCTCTGCTAAATGACACATGGGTCAGGGAAGAAATAAAGAAAGAAATCAAGGAGTTTCTGAAATTCAATGAAAATGAAGGAACAACATACTCCAATTTGTGGGATACATTGAAAGCAATGTTAAGAGGAAAATTCATAGCATTAAGTGCCTTTAAAAAGAAATTGGAAACATCGCACATAACCAACTTAACAAAACAGCTGGAAGCCCTAGAAAAAAAAGGAGCAGAAACACCAAAAGGAGGAGACGTCTGGAAATAATCAAACTCAGGGCTGAAATTAAAAAATTAGAAACTAAGAAAATAGTGCAAAGAATCAACAAAACCAAGAGCTGGTTCTTTGAGAAAATCAACAAGATAGACAGACCATTAGCCAAACTAACTAAAAGTCAGAGAGACAGTATTGAAATCAACAAAATCAGAAATGAAAGGGGAGACATAACAACAGACAGTGAAGAAATACAAAGAATCATAAGATCTTACTTTGAAGGCATATACGCCACAAAATTTGAAAATCTAAGGGGAAAGGACAATTTTCTTGATCAATTTCACTTGCCAAAGTTGAGTGAAGAATAGAAAAACAAGCTAAATAGTCCCATTTCCCCTACAGAAATAGAAGCAATCATTGATAGTCTCCCAAGCAAAAAAAGCCCAGGGCCAGATGGTTTCAGTGCAGAATTCTACAAGACCTTCAAAGGCGAGCTAATACCGATACTCTTCAAGCTACTCCAAAAAATAGAATTGGATGGAGCATTACCAAATTCATTCTATGAGGCCATAGTCACGTTGATACCTAAACTTCACAAAGACTCAACAAAGAAAGAGAATTTCAGACCAATTTCTCTTATGAACATCGATTCAAAAATACTAAATAAAATTCTTGCAAAATGAATACAAGAACACATAAAGGATATCATTCATCATGACCACGTAGGATTCATTCCAGGCATGCATGGATGGTTTAATATATAGAAATCTATCAATGTAATCCACCATATAAACAAACTGAAAATAAAAAACCACATGATCATCTCTATAGATGCAGAGAAAGCATTTGATAAAATCCAACACCCATTCATGTTTAAAGTTTTAGAGAGATCAGGGATACGAGGCACACAACAAGAAAATTTGCTCAACCATGTTCATAGCAGCCTTATTCTTAATAGCCAGATCATGGAACCAGCCTAAATGTCCCTCAGTAGAAGAATGGATAAAGAAACTGTGGTACATATACGCTATGGAATACTACTCAGTTATTAAAAACAAGGAATTCCCGAAATTTGGGGACAAATGGAGGGAGCTAGAGATGATCATAATGAGCGATTTAACCCAGAAGCAGAAGGACTCAAATGGTATATACTCACTTATATCTGCATACTAGCACAAGGGGCATGTCCCATGAAAGCCTTCCCTTACCAGGAAACTCGGACAGAGGGGAGGACATCCTACTGAGACTCTAGATGAGAGAACCATGGGAGAATAGCAATGTAGAAGGATCCAGTGGGTCCTAGAAACCTACAAGTAGAACATTATGATAGGCAGATTTGGGCCAAGGGGTCCTGCTCAAACTAAGGCACTAGCCAAGGGCAATACAGGCGGTAAAATTTAAACCCCTACCATGATCTAGCCAATGGACAGGACAGTCTCCACACTTGAGTGGAGAGAGGGATTTGACTTTCTCATGTACTCTGGTGCCTCACATTTGACTATGTCCCCTGGCGGGGGAGACCTAGTGGCACTCAGAGGAAGGACTGCAGGTACCGAGAGGAGACTAGATACCCTATGAGTATATACAGGAGGAGGCAATCCCTCTGAGGAACTGTCATAGGGGAGGGGAATAAGGGGGAAATGGGAGGGAGGAGATAATGGGAGGATACAAGGGATAGGATAACCATAGAGATGTAACAAGAATAAATTAATAAAAAAATAATTACAAAAAAAAGAAATGGAAGAACGAATATCGGGACTTGAAGATACAATCACACAACTGGAAACAACCATCCAGAAAAATGCTAAATCTGAAAAGTTCCTGGCACAGAGCATTCGTGAAATAAAAGACAACATGAAAAGACGCAACATGAGAATAATAAGGATAGAGGAAAGAGAAGACCGACTCCACAGCCCAGAAAATATCTTTAATAGACTAATAGAAGAAAATTTCCCCAATTTGAAGAAGGAGATGCATATGAGCATACAAGAGACCTACAGAACACCAAATAGAATAGACCTGAAAAGAAAATATTCCCTCCACATAATAATAACAACACAAAATATACAGAACAAAGAAAAAATATTAAAAGCGGCAAGAGAAAAAGGCCGAGTAACATATGAAGGCAAACCTATCAGGATTACTCCTGACTTCTCAGCAGAGACCAGGAAAGCCAGAAGGGCCTGGACAGAGGTTCTGCAAATCCTAAGAGAACACAGATAACAGGCAAGACTACTATATCCAGCAAAATTATCAATAACCATTGGTGGAGAAGAAAAGATATTTCATGACAAAAACAAATTGAAACAGTACCTAGCCATAAATCCGGCTTTACAGAAGTTACTAGAAGGAAAACTGCACCCCAACAGGCCAAACTACAACCAAAACTACATAGGAAATAGGTAACTATACCATTGCAAAGTCACAACCTCACAAAATCTCGACTGTTACAAATACCAAAAATGAAGGGACTTACCAATCACTGGTCATTAATATCTCTCACGTCAATGGTCTCAACTCTCCAATAAAAAGACACAGATTAACAGAGTGGATGCATAAACACAACCCAACATTCTTCTGCATTCAAGAAACACATCTCAACCACAAGGACAGACATTGCCTCAGAGTAAAAGGTTGGGGAAAAATATTCCAAGCAAATGGTCACAAGAAACAAGCTGGGTAGCCATTCTAATATCTAATAAAATAGACTTTCAACCAAAATTAATCAAAAGAGATGAAGATGGACACTTCGTACTCATCAAAGGTAAAGTCAACCAAGAAGACATCATGATTGTGAAAATCTATGCTCCGAATACGAGGGGTCCCACATTTTTAAAAGAGTTATTAACAAAGCTTGCCCCACACATCGATACCCACAAATTAATAGTGGGAGACTTCAATACCCCACTTTCACTCAAGGATAGGTCTTTGATTAAAAAACTAAGCCAGGAAATAACCTCATTAACCAAGGTCATGAATCAAATGGATCTAACAGATATCTACAGAACTTTCCAACCAAACGCAAAGGAGTATACCTTTTTCTCAGCACCCCATGGAACATTCTTTAAAATTGAACACATAGTTGGTCACGAAGCAAACCTCAACAGATACAAGAAGATTGAAATAATACCTTGTACCTTATCACATCACCATGGTCTAAGGCTGGACTTCAAAAACAACAGAAATAACAAAAAGCATACTAACACGTGGAAACTAAACAACTTTCTCCTTAATGACACATGGGTCACTGAAGAAATAAGGGAAGAAATGAAAGACTTCCTGAAATTCAATGAAAATGATGGAACAACAGACCCAAATTTGTGGGACACATTGAAAGCAGTGCTAAGAGGAACATTCATAGCACTAAGTGCCTTTAAAAAGAAAATGGAATCATCCCACATAAACAACTTAACAACACTTCTGGAAGATCTAGAAAAAAAAGAAGCAGAAACACCCAAGAGGAGTAGACGCCTAGAAATAATCAAACTCAGGGCTGAAATCAATAAATTAGAAACAAAGAGAACAATCCAAAGAATCAACAAAACCAAGAGCTGGTTCTTTGAGAAAATTAACATGATAGACAAACCGTTAGCCAATCTAACTAAAAGACAGAAACACTATCCAAATTAACAAAATCAGAAATGAAAAGGGAGACATAACAACAGACACCAAAGAAATACAAAGAATCGTAAGATCCTACTTCAAAGGCATTTATGCCACAAAATTTGAAAATTTAAAGGAAATGGACAAATTTCTCGAACGATTCCATTTACCAAAATTGAACCAAGACCAGATAAAAAAATTAAATACCCTATTTCACCTATAGAAATAGAACCAACCATTGATAGTCTCCCAACCAAGAAAAGCCCAGGGCCAGATGGTTTCAGTGTAGAATTCTACCAGTCCTTCAAAGCGGAGCTAATATCGATACTATTCAAGCTATTCCGAAAGATAAAAATGGATGGAATATTACCAAATCCTTCTATGAGGCCACAATTACAATGATACCTAAACGTACAAAGACCCAACAAAAAAGAGAATTTCAGACGAATTTCTCTTATGAACACTGATGCAAAACAAGGCACTTATCTAAACATAATAAAGGCTATATATAGCAAACCAACAGCCACCATTAAATTAAATGGAGAGATACTCAAGGAAATCCCTCTAAAATTGGGAACCAGACAAGGCTGCCCTCTGTCACCATATCTCTTCAATATAGTTCTTGAAGTTCTAGCCAGAGCAATAAGACATCAAAAGGAGATCAAGGGGACTCAAATGGGAAAGGAAGAAGTCAAATTATCCCTATTTTCAGATGATATGATAGTGTATATAAGTGACCCCCAAAATTCCACCAAAGAACTCCTACAGCTGATAAACACCTTCAGCAAATTCGCAGGATACAAAATCAACTCAAAAAAGTCAGTAGCTTTCCTATATACAAATGACAAACAGGCAGAGGAAGAAATTAGGAAAACTACTCCCTTCACAATAGCCACAAACAATATAAAATATCTAGGAGTAACTCTAACCAAGCAAGTGAAGGAATTATTTGAAAAAAAACTTCAAACCTCTGATGAAAGAGATTGAAGACGACATCAGAAGATGGAGGGATTTACCTTGTTCATGGATTGGGAGAATCAACATAGTAAAAATGGCCCTCTTACCAAAAGCAATTTACAGATTCATTGCAATCTCTATCAGAATACATACAAAATCCTTTGAAGATATTGAAAGAACAATTCTCAACTTAATATGGAGAAACAAAAAGCCCAGAATATCAAAAACAATCCGATACAATAAAAGATCATCTGGAGGAATCTCCATACCTGATCTCAAGCTGTACTATAGACCAACAGTAATTAAAACAGCATGGTAAAGGCACAGGAATAGGCTAGTGGATCAAAGGAATCGAACTGAAGATCCAGAGATGAATCCACAACATTTGGTCACTTGATTTTTGACAAAGAAGCCAAATCTATTCAATGGAAAAATGACAGCATCTTCAACAAATGGTGCTGGTCTCACTGGATGTCTACATGTAGAAAAATGTAATTAGACCCCTATTTGTCACCATGCACAAAACTCAAGTCCAAGTGGATTAAAGACCTCAACCTAAAACCAGAGACATTAACCCAGTTAGAGAAAAAGTGGGGAAGAGTCTGGAACACATAGGCACAGGAGACAACTTCCTGAATAGAACACCAACAGCCCAGGTCTTAATGTCAACAATTAATAAATGGGACCTCATGAGGCTGAGACGCATCTGTAACGCAGGTGACACTGTCAAGAGAACAAAGCGACAGCCTACAGACTGGGAAAAGATCTCCACCAACCCTTGATATAACAAAGGTCTAATATCCAAAATATATAAAGAACTCAAGAAATTAAACATCACAAAACCAAATAACCCAATAGAGAAATGGAGCTCAGAACTAAACAGAGAATTGTCAACAGAAGAATATCAAATGGCTGAGAAACACTTAAAGAAATGCTCGTCCTCCTTAGTCATCAAGAAATGCAAATCAAAATGACACTGAGATTCCATCTTACACCTATCAGAATGGCTAAGATCAAAAATTCAAGCGACTCCACATGCTGGCAAGGATGTGGGGAGAGAGGAACACTCCTTCATTGCTGGTGGGAATGCAAACTAGTACAACCACTTTGGAAATCTATCTGGTGCTATCTCAGAGAATTGGGAATAGGGTTTCCTCAAGACCCAGCTATTCCACTCCTTAGAATATACCCAGAAGATGCTCCAGCACACCACAAGAAAATTTGCTCAACCATGTTCATAGCAGCTTTATTCATAATAGCCAGATCATGGAAACAGCCTAAATGTCCCTCAGTAGAAGAATGGATAAAGAAACTGTGGTACATATACACTATTGAATACTACTCAACTATTAAAAACAAGGAATTCCCGAAATTTGTGGATAAATGAATTGAGCTAGAAATGATCATAATGAGTGAGTTAATCCAGAAGCAGAAAGACTCAAATGGTATATACTCACTTATATATGCATACTAGCCCAAGGGGCATGTCCCATGAACGCCTTAACTTACCAGGAAACTGGGACCGAGGGGAGGACATCCTATTGGGATGTTAAATGAGATAAGCATGGGAGAATAGCAAAGTAGAAGGATCCAGTGGGTCCTAGAAACCTACGTGTAGAACATTAAGATAGGCAGATTTGGGCACAGGGGTCCCACTCAAACTAAGGCACCAGCCAAGGACCATACAGGCTGTAAACTTTAAACCCCTACCCAGATCTAGCCAATGGACAGAACATTTTCCACACTTTAGTGGAGAGTGGGATATGACTTCCTCAAGTACTCTGGTGCCTCACATTTGATCATGTCCCTTGGAGGGGGAGACCTGGTGGCACTCAGAGGAAGGACAGCAGGTCACCGAGAAGAGACTTGATACCCTATGAGCATATACACGGGGAGGTAATCCCTATCAGGAACAGTCATAGAGTAGGGGAATAAAGGGAAACTGGGAGGGAGGGGAGAATGGGAGGATACAAGGAATGGTATAACAAGAATAAATTAATTTTTAAAAAAACTTTCAAATTGAACGTGAGCATGAGAGTTGGGCCTTCTCTAATTACACAGGAGCAGGAAAGGCAGTCCTGCTCTGAGAACATGGGAATGGGAGTGCCGGCCCTGCCATGATGACACCAGATTGGGAGAGTGGGCCCTGCCCTGAGGACTCTGGAGCAGGAGAGCCAGCACTGCCATGGCAAAATTAATCCTGCCCTGATGACATGGGGGCAGTTGAGCTGGCCCTGCGCTGAAGACACAGGAAAAATAGAGCAGGATAGGCCACAATGAAAAGGGATTGGACCCTGCTCCAGGCTACTACGTCATCCTCACCAGAACATCTACCCCATGGATGACCTGCTGAAATACATAAGGGAGTCAAATATTTAGATTCAAAGATTAAGAATCTCCTGGACAAGACAACAACTGGATATACCACAGCTGTCTTAGTGAGGATCCAGTAATGATAGTGTAGGACTCAAATCAGACCGATGATTCATAGCAATGAACACTTGAAAGTAAATTTATGTGAACAAAAGGCTATGCTGCATGATGCTCTAGCTTCTGGGATAAAATGTTTGTTTGTTTGTTTTATTTTACTGGAGAGAGGTTGCTAGGGCAGAGGGTGGATATGAGGGGATGGGCAGAGGAGAGGGATTGTGTTGCATGACAGATAAATCATAGACACTCAAAAAAGTATAGAAAATAAAAATGAATAATTTTAGTTTATTACAATTATGAATAAAACCTCAGTATAATTCTTCTGTGGCATTTTAGTAACTCCATCTTCCATAATATCTTTTGGTCACACTGTTTGCTTCTCCTTCAATGCATTGTGTTCATAACAACTCATGAACAATCTGAATAATCACATCTCACTTCTGAGCTCTGTATATCTGAAAAAACTACTAGTTACAAGTCAGGCATCCACTGTAGAACTACAAAATAAGAGACTTCATTGTTTTTGGCATGTAACAAAATATTGAAATTTGAAAATAGGAGATCCTACATTCTTTCAGAATCAAGAAATTTCTTCTCAAAATCATTGAAAACCAAGAGCCTTTAAAACTGATACGTGAGAAACAATCTGCTGCCGTAATATTCAATTTACACATTAGACCATAACAGAATCTTCTAGTGTTCTAAAATAAGCAAGTAAGTTACATAAAATTTAATGGGTTTTAATCAATGAAGGATCACATAAATACAACATGTCTAAACATGATGATACATTTTAAGTAAACACACTTTGTGGGCAGGGAAAGTCAGATATCCATGAGTTTATACTACAGTGCTATAATTAAGATGCTGAGGGCTAACAAACTATACATAGTGAAATTCTATCACAGAGGAAAGTATAACATAAATTTTAAATGTGAAAACAATAATGATTCCAGTGCAAAGGGACTTTAGTACAATTGAATGATGACTTATGAACCCTCATGCTTTTTTACAAATATACCTAAATAATGGATATAGAATGGTGTGACACAGGTTTCAACTATAGTCTTCAATTTATCAACATAGATTAATATAAATTTTAACTAAAGTTTAAATGATTATTTATTCTTGAATGGATTTTATGTCTGATGCCAACACAGGAGTTCTTATCTGGCCTTAACAAAATAATGTAACACTTGGGGACAAAAATCAAGCCAAGGAGTGCTGAACTGGAAGCCAAGATAGAGAAAACTTCCATAGCCACCATGACCTTCCCCTTCGTGCTGTGGTAGACAGGGAGGAAGGTGACCCAGACACAGAAGAATACCTGCATACTGAATGACAGAAACTTGGCTTCGTTGAATGTATCAGGCAGATTCCTGGACAAAAAGGCCATAGTGTAGCTCCCAAGTGCCAAGAAGCACAGGTACCCCAGGACAGAGTGGAAGGCAACTGCTGAACCCTTGTTGCACAGGAGGATGATGTGACCATGTTCAGCATGAGCATCTTGATCAATGAAGGGTGGAGAGGTAAGCAGCCAGATCCCACAGAGAACAAGTTCAATCAGAGTGCATACGGGAATGATAAAATTAGGGGCCCTTGATACCATTAGCCACCTCACCATTCTAGCTGGAACAGTGACTCTGAATGCAATAACCACTGTAATAGCTTTGGCCAACACTGTGGAGAGAGCCACAGTGAACCAAATTCCAAATGCTGTCTCCTGCAGGATGCATGAGGCTGTGTTGGGCTTTCCAATGAAGAGCAAGGAACTGAGGAAACAGACGATGAGTGTCAATAACAGGGTGTAGCTGAGAGCCCGATTATTGGCCTTGACAATGGGTGTGTCTCTGTGCTTTACAAAGACTGCAAGAACCACAGCTGTGAGAACAGAGAAACAAAGTGCTGTGATGGTGAGAGCCATACCTAAGGGGTCATCAAAGGCCAAAAAGCTCACAGATTTCTGGAGGCAGTGGTTCTTCTCCAAGTTTGCATAGTGACTTTCTGGACACTTCACACACTGATCCATATCTGCTCGGAAATGAAGGTGAGTGTGAGTCAATCCTCAGGACTTGTTTTTCCCAGCAAGTTCTTATTCCACCCTAGCTTATTGAAATACTTTCTGACTCACCTTCCTGTATTGTTTCAGAAAAATTTAAATAGTCTGTGAATAAGTTCAAATTTATGGAGCCACCTTTGGCTATGTTGACAAAAATGGAAGAATCGCAATGGTTTTTTTCTAACTTTTGTATCCTTTCCCTGAATTTGTAACTCTGTTGCATCTATTTGGTAAGTCATAAGATTACAGAACAATATTGTGTAAACATGATTTCACTCAGATACTACCTTATTAAAATCACTAATTTCTGTATATATATTTGTGTGTATTAAAATATAGAAAGTAATCTTTGAAAATCATCTTATATGGTGTGGTAAGCATTTGTCACATATTTCTTTATTTCCATGAACTCCTTTGTGTACACTACTTTGGTTCACTGTATGAATGATTTTGAAATAATCCATACCATTATATCCTTGAATTTCAAACCGATCACTAGTAGTATGTTGATACACATAATGATAGCATTATATTTTAACATATAGGGAGACATTTCTTAGGATACTTAAAGGTACTAAAAAAGAATACTTGAATATTCTGCTCATAACACTTATTACACTTATCTTGAATTAAATAATAACACTTCACTGGGTGTGGTTGTGCATGCCTTAAATCAGAGCACTTGGCTGGCAGAAGTAGGTGGATCAATCTGAGTTCCAGGTCAGCGTGGTCTACAAAGTGAGTTCCAGACAGCAAAAGATACACAGAGAAACACTATCTTGAAAAAAAACAAAAATGATACAAAGAAAAAACAAAAAGAAATACATACACCATGGTATATAACAAAATGTTTCTGTTACATTAAATCATTGCCTATATGAAGACTAACACCCCATCAAAGGACGTTAGTTGTTTTCAATATGCACTAAATGTTTATCAAGTTTATTGTCAGAAGAATCAAATCTGTATTTTGGTAGATTGTTTGCTTTTCTGTAGTGGTTATTGAACCATAATAATTTTTCTCAAGATATAGTCTCAAGCTAATCACACTGAGCTTATTTCATTGCTTCTGTTATGAGTGTTTTGTTGTTGCTTTTCTGTTCTACAATGTGTGCATTAAGTGTAGAAATCCAGCTCTGAATTATTTAAGTCCATGATATATGCTTCATTAACTGATCACATATATGTGGTCAGCCCATTTTGACTTACATATGGTTTCAAAATATAGTTAATAACACAAAACTGTGTAGGTTACTGTATTCATGACTGAAGTATTCAAACTGTGCATACTGAATGTATTTATGGACTTAGCATATAGCTAAAGTGCAAGGGACTGATATTTATCAAAAGATTATTGATATGAACACACATGAAATTTCATGGTCTGGGTTTGGCATATCACATAATGAAAAATTTTATGCTCCAATTTAGCTTCATCTGCTTACTCTAAAACAACCTTCTAAATTGTTGTTTTTTACAGAGGTACAATTAACACTCTCATTAACACACTCAAAGAACCCTCTCTTTATGGTGATCTGTGGTAATCTAAGAATCGGTTTATGATACTAAGAATAAGTGATGCTTTAATCCCCATCCATAAAGGATTTATAAAACATCCATTTCAACACTCAAGAAATATAATGGAAATGAAGACTAAATGATTGCTAGGTGAAAGCTTCAAAATTTTTCCTTCTGGAAAACATGTGCATCACACTGAGGAACTCTAAATAACTGTGCATGAGTTCACTGGTTGGTTCTGAATGAGGATGAGAGGAAGAAGAATGAGGGAATTATCTTCTCCTTCCCTGCTAAACTATATTCCACTTGTATGACAACTGATGAGTATATCCAGTTCCAAGGTACAATCCGAGTTCAACAAACAAGAAAATGTCAGTGATTGAACAAAATATGTTGCCCAGAAAAGTGAAAACAATCATGACTCTTGTAAAGAGATAATTAAGGATGAGATGAGTTTTAAAGTTCTCGAAGGAGGGAGTATACCTGGGATATATCAATCATATTTGGGAAATTGTGAAAGAGTGAACTGGACAAAAATAAACAAAGTAGAGGTCATGTCTGCTAGCACACCTGGTGCCTTGTCTGGTCACCATCTCCTCTCTCCATTCTTCCAGACCCTATCCCATAATATCACCCTTAGTGCTACAACAGAACATCAAAGCGAGACTCCCTGTGTCCCTGCCCAAATTTTGGATCTCACAGATCATCCTGTCTTACTCTTACTCTTGCACTCATCACTGTATTCTAGGTTCCAACTCAAGCCGGCAACCCCTTCTATATCACAGGCGACACCTACCATAAAATGAAGTAGGCTGCCTATAGACATTCTCCTTTCTCTGTTTCCTTGAATGAATGCCTCCTCATTCTTAACTCTGCAACAGAAGAGCCTTGGAAGCCATTGAGGTCCCTGTGTGCCCATCTCCTGTGGATTTCACAATTATTCCCCTTTTAATATTTTGTTCCCCACTTGTTGCTTTCTCAAACAACTTCACAAGGTACCTTCTGCTGAAGACATGATCCTCTCAGGGGGAAAAGGAGGCTAAAATAGAATGATAGCTCACACTCCTACTGCTCCTGAGATCCTATGCAACGGACTCTATTCCAATTCTCTCGCAGAAAATTTTTGTCTCTCTTTCTTTTCTGACCACATCTGTAACAGATCACAAGATCTTACTCGTCCAAGTTTTCTTCCCCCAACTCATTCTATTAGGCTAACATCTAATCACAGCAGGTATTCCCTATAAACACACCAGCTGAGAAATTATGTAAAACAATTGACACAAAGACATCACACTCCTCAAAATATTCTGAGAAAAACGAACAAAACACCAACCCAACAAAGACAAATATCTAGAAATCAGTTCCACTTAAATCATGTATGAACCCTCAAGCACTGAGAGTGAGGGATGTCAGTACACCATACGCATCATGGATATCTCATCTAGACAAAAACTAAACAGAGAAATACTAGCGCTTACATATTTTAAACCAAAAGGACTTAACCTGTTTACAGAACAGTTTGCCCAAACACAAAAGGATATACCTTCCTCTCAGCACCTCATGGACATTCTCCAAAACTACCTACATAATCAGACATAGAGCAAGTCTCAACAGACACAAGAAAATTAAATTAAAATAACTCCCTGCATCTCATAAGACTATTGTTGATTAAGCTGGGCTACAACTACAGATGCAACAGCTGAGTGAGCTTAAGAAGTCATGGAAGCTGAACAAATATCACAACTATCTACTGAACACAAAAGTAGGCTAAGGCATAAATGGCCAGACATAGTGGTGCAAAGCCTGTATTTCCAACACTCAGGGAAGCAGAGTCTGGAAGATCTCTATGAGTCAGAAGCCAGCCTGTCTAAAAAGTGAGTACAAGACAGTCAAAGATACACAGAGAAAGCCTGTCTTGAAAAAAAAAGAAAAAAATTAATGATTTTTTTAGAATTCAATGAAAATGAAAACACAGCATATCATTTTGGGGCCACAATATTTATGGTACAAAGAAAAATGTCCACAGGTCTTGGTGTCCATATAAAAAAAATGAAGGCTTCTTAAACTAAGAACTTAACAGAACACCCTAACGCTCTAGAAAAAAAAGGTAATCACACCCAAGAGGAGTAGATGGCAACAAATAATAAAACTCAGGACTCAAAACAATAAAATAGAAATAAAGAGAACAATAAAAAACTAATGGAACAAAGAGTTGGTTCTTTGAGAAAAGATCAACAAATTCTTATCCAAATTAACTGTGAGGTAGAGAAAATATAAAAATTAACAAAATCAGAAACAAAAAGTGAGACATAACAACAGACATTGAGGAAATTCAGACAATAATGAGATATTTTAACAACCTGTACGTCACAAAATTCAGACAATTTTGTCATTAGCTACTACATACAAAAGTGAAATCAAGATCAGATAAATGATTAATATAGACCAGTCTATCAAAGAAAAATGGAAACAGTCACTAAAATCTCCCAAACAAAAACTGCCCAGGGCAAAATGGTTTTAGTGCAAAATTCTCCATGATTTTCAAAGACAATTTAAGACCAACACTCCCTACATTATTCCATAAGAAAAAAAAGAAGGAAAAATTCCCAATTAATTTATGAGGCCACAGTCAATCTTTCTCCCACAGATTGGAAGATGACTCAGTTTATAAAACTGAGCAGTGAAACTTATCATATACAGAAGGTGAAAAAATAAATGATCATCACCATGAATACAGAAAAGAGCTTTGACAAATATCCAAAACACCTTCAAGATAAGATTAAGAATGCAAGGGACATGTTTCAACACAATGAACACAATTTACAGAAAAACCATAGCAAGCAACAAATTAAATGTAGGGAAGCTTAAAGTAATTTCATTAAATTCGGGATCAAAACAAGAAAGAGAAGGAATGCAGCAATATTCAATCTATGAGGCCATAGTCACGCTGACACCTAAACAAAAGAAAATCCCAACAAGGAAGAAATTTTCAAACCAGTTGACCTTATGAACACTGGCACAAACGTAGGCAATAAAATCTCACAAACAGAATGGCATATCAAAAATATCATGCACCATGAACAAGTAGGCTTCATTTCAGGATGTAGGAATAATTCAACATACAAAACTCCTTCAATTTGTTCCATCATAGGCAAAATGAAAGAAAACAATCACATGAACATCCTAATAGATGCTGGAAAGCTTTTGACAAAATCCAGCACTCCTTTGTGTTAAAAGTCTTAGTATGATCATGGATACAAAGTGCATAACTAAGCACAATAAAGGTACTATACAGCAAGCCAATAGCCAACATAAAATAAATGGAAAGAAACATAAAGGAATTTCACTTAATTCAGAGACAAGACAAAGCAGTCCACTTTCTCAGGATCTACTCAAGGTAGTACTTGAAATTTTATCTAGAACAATAAGACCACTAACAGATATCAAGGGGATAGACAGTGGAAGGAATGAGTCAAAGTATCCCTGTTTGCAGAAAATATGATAGTATACAAAAGTGATCCGCAAAATTATACAAGAGAACTCCTATGGCATATAAACACCATCAGGAATGTGACTCGAAATAAAATTAATTCAAAAATTAGTAATGCCACTTTACACAAATGAGAAATATCTGAGAAAGAAATGAGGGAAACAATACCCTTCACAATATCCACAGATAATATAAAGTGTCTTGGTGTACCTCTAACCTAGTAAATGCATGACATATATGACAAGAACATCAACTTTCTGACGGAAATTTTGAAGAAAACCTCATAAGATGGAAAGATATCCCATGCTTGTGCATAAGCAGGATTAACATAATAAAAATTGCCACCTTACCAAAAGCAATCTACAGATTCAATGCAATTGCCATCAGCATCAAACACAATTTTTTTACATAACTTGAAAGATAAACTTTCCACTTTACGTTGAAATATGAAAATCTCAGGATAGCTAAAGCAATTCTTTATAATAAAAGTATTTCTGCGATGTCACCATCTCTGAGATGACTCAGTCTACTTTGAGTAGCGAGTTGTTCAGTTTCAAGGTGTATTTTGGCTTTTTGGTATTTCTATTATCATTTAAGTCCAGCTTTAGCTCATGGTGATATGACAAGGGATTATTTCAATTTTCTCTTATCTTTTTAGGCGAGATATGTGACCATTTATATTGACAATTTTCAAGAAGGTTCCATGAGGTGCTGAGGAGAATGTATATTCTTTTGTGTTTTGGTGAAAAGTTCTGTAGCTGTCTGTTAGGTACGTTTGATTTATGATATCTGTTAGTTTCATTATTTCTCCAGATTGTTTTTGTCTCAATGATCTGTCCTTTGTGAAAGTGGAATGTGGAAGTCTCCCATACTAATGCCTGGGCTTCAATGGGTGATTTTAGGTTTAGTAATGTTTCTTTTACAAATGTAGGTGCTCTTTTCTTTGGGGTGTCGATGGTCAGAATAGAGATGTCTTTCGGTGGGATTTTTCCTTTACCAGTATAAAGTTTCCTGACTCATCTCTTTTGATTAATTTTAGTTGAACGTCTATTTTATTGTATATTAGAATGGCTACTCTAGCTTGCCTCTTAGATGTATTGTCCTGTCATTTTTCTAATGAGAGACTGATTAGGAGTCAATATGGGTGGGCGGGGATGTGGGGAGGATTTGGGATACATAAAAGGAGGGGGAAATTGATTCAGATTATATCATGTGATAAAATAGTCTATATTCAAAAGAAGGGAGAGAAATATTTAAAAAGAAGTAATTATTTTAAATAACATTTATTTATCATATTTTCTGTTAAACAAAAGAAACATAGTCATGAAAGATATCAAATATATGTACTGAAGATATCAAACACAATCTACTGTCACATGCTGTATTAAACAAACAAAAGACAATCATGTCTTCGGAATGATCATAAACATGATGTGAGATATCTAAACTTTAAGTAAATCCTATATGTGACTGAGCATGGTCTGAAAAAAAGAAGTTGTGTTCAACACACTGTGTTCATGGTGAAATGCAACAGTCTGTTAATTTATGGGCAAGGTGGTCTCTTCTGGGATCAATGTCTGCAACTGACCAACACTGTAACTCTTATCCCTACAGTCTCATTCCATTTTCATAGGTATTGCTGACTCCTGTAGATAGGTTAGACACTTGGCTGTATTTCTGTATTTACCTGTCTCATTGGAAATCTCATTTTCTGCACAAGGAATGCATTCAAAGCAGCAGGCAGCCTTGCCTTCCTGGGCAGCTTTCCGGAATCCAAGTCTACAGCTCTCACTGCACACCGATGGAGGAATCTAAGAGAAGTGAAAGCCATTACCAATTGTTTGCATTTTTGTGAAAAATCAGAGTAAATGGAGTATTTCTGAGTGTAATTGAATATTGGTTTGGATAAGCTCACACTTACAATTAAAATAATATGTTTTGGTACTGCTAATTTTGGCAGCTTTGGGGCTTATGTAACACACATGTTTAAATATTACTCCAATACATGAAGCCATTGTTAAGAATAGGTGGTTAAAATAGTGTTCTAGAAGGTCAATGTATAACTTCAGATTCAATCTATCTCTATACTTATGGGCAGAATTAATGAAAAGTAGATAGAAGGTAAACAAACACATTCTTTGATGTCTGATTCTGGTCTGTGAACATGACATCATCACCTCCTCTCGCTCCTGAAACATTTTTTCTACCGTCTTATAGAGCATGGTTACAGTGTCAGCCAAGACAAATCTGTCCTCCTGTGAGTGGCTTTTGTTGATTATTTACTCGAAGTAGAAAAGCAAGTATAACACACACACCATACACATGCACATGCACACTCATGTGTTCTCATGCACACACACACACACAAAACATACACATACACATGCACGTGCACAAACACACACATGCACGCACACACACACACACACACACAGCATACACATGCACATGCACACTCATGTGTGCAAGTGCACACACACACACACAAAACATACACATGCATATGCACATGCACACACACACACATACACACACACACACAAATACCTCTGTCATGCCATCCTACCTTTTTAGAGGCTGACAAAATAGAAAATCTCACCTTACATTTCTCTGACATTACTTAGGATTTGTAAACAAAAAAACATTGTTTTGTATCAGTGACAATAACATAACAGATACTCAATGCATAAAGAATATGTGTTCAAGGTAATGCCTGGACCACCTAAGAACCACTCCATGGAAGAGAGAACCCATGACACTACCGACACTGAACAGTCTGTGATTGCCTACAGAAACTTAGCATGGCTGACACTGAGAAGATCTGACTAGCAATAGACAGAAAAATAAACCGAGACTCACAACCAAACATTAGGCAGAGCAAAGGGAGCCTTGTCAAAAAGTGGTGTGAGATAGAACAGTCAGGAAGGGAAAAGAATTCTACAAGAAGACCAATAGCCCCAATTAATCTGGGCCCAGATGGGCTAAAGGAGACTGAAGCAACAACAAAGGACCAGGCATGGACTACACCTAAACTTTCTATACTTATATAAGCAAATGAAGCTTGGACTCCTAGTGAGTCCCCGACAAATGGGACGGGAACTGTATCTGATAAGTTCTCATTTAAATGCCTTTCAATCACTTCACTGTGATGTGGCTTTCTCACTGGGACACCGTGTAAGTGTATGTGTAGAGTCCTGCTAAGTTTTGTAACAGATCTCTAGGGTGCGGTTTTCTCTTTTCTGAGGGGCAGAGGAGGGAGATTGGAAGATGATGGAAGGACAGAGGGGAGGGAAATAAAGAAATGAATTAGCAGCTAAAATTAAGATATAAAGTGAATAATTAAGTAAAATTTTAAAACAAAACAAAAGAAATATGTGATCATCAATAAAAAGGGAAAATAAACTTTTCCATTCATCAACCAGAGAATAAGATAATAGTGTGTGTTATTTGGTTTTATGTGAAGACTTTATCTGTAGCTGAATATTGGCTGGTACTGAATGTGTGTCCAAGGATCACTACATCATGAAAATTGTTTTTGTTTTTATGAACAGTCAAAGTATAGAGGTAAGCCTCTACATACCTCTGTAAACCTTGTAGGCCATTGAATCATCTGCTCAGATAAAGACAGCTGTTGTCCAAGGGGAGTACTAGGAGAAAAAGTTCCTACTTTCACATTTAATCCAACACCCTTTGGGAAATCCCAAAAGTTGAGGATGTCATACTGTGAATCTAAGTTTTTCCTCCTGTCCATTACTGTGTGACCTCTCACATGATTGTTCAGTAGGGTGTTCTTGAGGAAAGGAAGGAACTGAAAGAGATGTAGGAACAGACGTTGAGGTACATTGAGAACAATAATAACATTTTTAAATAATACAAAGAATCTAAATGTTTTTAGCCCATTATAATGAATACCATCTCTAAAAGAGGAATCAATGAGGCTGATTAAACGAAGGATTATTGGAGTAAATGCATTAAAATTTGAAAATCGCTTTCCATTCAAGATAAATCATTGAACTAAATACAGCTAAGTCATCAAGACAGCAAGTGATCTGAATTTGCTGATTCAAAGTCCTTGGAACACTAGCGAATCTTAGAAAGATTTGGAATATATTTAGGCCTTCTACTCTCCACATAAGGGTTCAGAAGTGTAATGTCACCTTTAAAGTGATCCTTCATAACCCTGCAGTAGTGCTCAGCAGCATTTTTACCCTTAAGTATCTACTGCTCCTGCCTCTCCTCTGAAGAGTGCATGCTTGCTTATTGACAAGAGATTCTAAAAGCTATGATGCCCAAAATGAATGCCTTAGACAATAAAAAGATATGTATTAAGATATCATATTGCTGACATTACAATACATAAGAAAGGATATTACCTGCCAGGAGGAAAATTCCATTCCTTCTCCTTTAGAATTTGGTTGTATCTCTACTTGTTGAAGATTCATCTCATGGAGACTGGAGGCCACAGCATACACAGCATTATATATATTATAACCCTCTTCGCTCATGGTTGTGTCAAAAAGGTGTCTGGGCAGTAACTCCAAAGAAGCATTGGGTTGGCAGTTCTCCAAAAGTTGACAATCAACCTCAGAAAATGAGCACTTGAAGAACAAATGCCAAAGCTTAGGAAGATAAATGTCTTCTGGGTACTTGTAGGGATTAACTGTTTGAACAAAATTTGTAAAGTCAACCATCTCTTTATGGTGGTGTGAAAACACGAGGCTTCCATGAAACGAATCTAACATGAAATAATCATGATTGATATCAACATCCCACCGAGAGTTCAAGATCCAGACTTTCCATGTCACTAACAGTTGCAGAATGTGTCGCATTAGACCTTGTAAAGAAGCAACGTCCCCATAAATCACTATTACATTTGCTGTTGATTCCTGAATATTCACCAGATTTTTCCATACTTCACTGGAAAATGAATTCCATGTGCCAGGGATCATTTTCAAAAAGGCTATGCAGATGTTCTTACTCTCCATAGTTTCTCTCAACCCTGAGAGAAACTCAGTCCCTCTGTGGTCATCTGGGAGAATCACACCAACCCAGGACCAGTTAAAATGAAGCATCAAAGAAACTATAGCAAGTGGCAGAGAAGTGTCTTTGGGGGCCATCTGATAGAGGAATTTAAACTGATCTGGGTCATTTAAGACAGGATCAAATGGCCCAAAAGTGAGCTGTAGGGGAAAGATGGAAACAAGAGGAAGAGCATTAGCAGCACTTGCATCAAACACAGTATCAGTCCCGAATTTAAAAAAAAAAACAAAAAACATAAACAGTCAGGATGAAGATTTTTTCTCATATTTTAAAAACAACACAATATGGAATTTTACAAAATGAAATTGCTGACGTATATCCAGTTTCAGTGACCTAGATGGTCTCTTCTACTTCTCCTTCCTTTCTATTACGAGTATCGGAAATAAGAATCTATCAAGTACTGTCAGGCTTTCTTTTGATAGATGATTTCTCCAGTTGTCCCAATTTAACATTTTAAGACATCCAATAATGTCAAAAAAGGATACTTCACTACTATTTTCCACACCAGAATCCTCACCTGAGGTACTTTGTAAAGTTGTAACAGTTTCCCTATTTGTGCTGACACTGTCATTGATGTTCCTGTGAGTGCAGCAGGTGACACTCTCTTCCTTACACAGTTGTAATTAAGTAGGGGTATCCTCATCCTTGTAAGCCAAAAAATGGGAGGAATAAGGATACTCATTTCATAAGGTGCAGCATTGTAGAGATCAAAGCCCAGAGTTATATTGGGTAGAAGATGAGAGTTTCTGTTGACCTCCTCAATGGCAAAAACCAGAGCGAGAACAAATTGGTAGTTCTTCAACTTATACCTGCACAGATTTCATAAAATTATATAGGAGGATGACAAACAACATAAACCTTCATATGTAGTGTAAATGTCTATCTTAATTCAAATGTCCATGTTCCTATAAAATAATTATTTTAACATCTACTCATGATGACATGAATTAGCATGGACATTTTAGCTAGATAGGGTTAGGAAGATTGACAGTATCAACACTAATTGTGGTCTCAGCAAATCTAATTTAGGATGATATTACTTTATATTTTATGTGGAAAAATAAACTGTCCATGAATAAGTAATTAAATTCTGACATCACATCTTGCTGTCGATATCTTGACACCTTCAAGCTCCACAGTTGGGAAATATCATTATATCTTGATCCAATCAACCACTTTTTGTCATAATATCATTTGTTACAAACAGCACAATGTTAATTCAAATAATATATTGCCAAGTTGTCATTTCTATTATGTTTTTGGATAAGATGATCTGGAACACACTTTGCAGACCAGGTTGTCCTTGAACTCATGGGGATATTTCTTACTCTCCCTCTCAGTTCCTGAGATTGATTTATATGAATCCATACCCATTTTTAACATTCTGTATATTGATGAGCTGTGTGTAGCACGTATGTGGATATGAGTCTCAGTGCAGGTTCAGCTACATGAATGTCAAAAGCTAATAGTCACATTGTTTTTTATTTTGTTATTTTTGGTGAGGGGGGTTCAT
>CAJRSG010000300.1:0-11249 GCA_907169655.1 Acomys percivali
GTGTGTGTGTGTGTGTGTGTGTGTGTGTGTGTGTGTGTGTGTGTGGTGTGTGTGTGTATGTGTGTGGTGTGTGTGTATGGTGTGTGTGTGTGTGTGTGTATGTCAAAAGGTAAGGCTTTTGTCAGGATGTATTGTATGAGAGAATAAAGAAAAACAAACAAACAAACAAACAAAAACCCGGAACATTGAAAGAGGACTCTCCCAGCCACAGCACTGGTTAACACCAAGACAAGAATGGTGTTTAGTTCTCATATCCAATTCTATAACTCTGCAGAAAACACAAGAATGGAAAAGAGGATAATTAAAAGTTTAAGCACTTTTATATTTTAGCCTACCCAGATAATTTACATATTTTTGCTTACAAACCTGATATGTCAAGTCTAATTTGAAACCATTGAACATTTCTTTAATAACAGTTAAATCCAATCATATGAAATGTACCCCAACTGTATATAGATTTCCTCTGAGAACAGAGCTTTATATCATGATACCACCAAAGCATGTAGTGATTTTCTTCCATGTTTTCCAACCTTTATATTTTAAGGTGACATGCATTTTCACATATTTACGGAATAAATCTGATGTTTTGATTCATGCATATTATCAAGGTGTAAATATATTTATGATAGTAACAAAATCACGGCAGGCTAAGGCTGGCCTGCATACATAGCATGTACAGGAGTCTATTTTTTAATAGCTTTTTACACTGAACAGAGTGCATTCAAATTCGTTTTCTAAGAAACTTGAGGTATATGCGTGATTACTAATGTTTTTCAACTGGAAGGTCTTCCAAACACAAGTAACTTATGCCACTACTTAAAATATAACATTGTCTTACTGATATTTTTGTAGCAAATTATGTTAAAGGTACAATGCCAGACTGGAATGAAGAGCAGCCACATTCACGCCGGTTCTTTCATGCAAAGAAGCTGTAATTCGCTGAACTAAGACCAAATGCTCTGAGATTAAATTCATCCCAAATACTATTATCTGGATTACTTTGTGTCTAGAAAAATGGCAAAAACATACAGAAAATATTCTGGCTATTGCTAGTTCTTTGATCAAGAAATTTCTTATCTTTTACTCAGGGACCTTATATTACCAACCACATGCAATCAGGTAATTCATTACCTCACAATTTATATAGAATTAGAAGTATTTTGAAATTCTTAACATGCATAGTGGGATGGTTTCCTACTGCATGTTCTAAAATGTATTCAATTTTAGTGTATAAATTCAGTAGCTTATCTATAATTTTTATATGTGTTAAATGTGAGTGTGTGTAGTGTTTCTATGGGCAAATCAGACCATGGATGTGGAGAACAGAGGAGAACTTATGGGGACCAGTTCGGTCTTTCCACTTTGTGAAGACAAGGATCAGGCTTGGTGTCATCTGTTATGACACTAATGACTATTAAATAATTCACCTTATTTATTCACTCATCCTTTTAAAAAATATTTTTCTTACAACATTATCTTGCTGTACAGCCAGACCAGCCTTAGCCTTCAGTGATTTGCTACTATCATAAGTATATTTGCTTCTTGATAAAACGTGAAGCACTCTCTGTTGATACAGCCAGGAGCCGCAGTACACGTGTGATACATGCGCTCGCTGTACATGGGACACAACACACTGCTTTACGGTAAGCATTTTTACAGATAGAGTGAGTCCGCTCTAAAATAACAAGCATAGCATATTAAGCCCATTATTGTGCAGTGTTGACATATTTACCAATTTCATTGTCATATATTGTAGACTCTGACAGATTGTACTGGCATGACTTAATATGATTGGTGATACAGTAGCTTTGTTTGTTAACCTGCACTACAAAGTAATATCCTGTAATATGAGATCCAATACATACAGTGTCACTAGGCTACAGGAATTATTCAGGTCTATTAAACCTTAAGGGAACATTGTATATATTATTAATTATTTTTGAAATCTACCACATAAAATTGCACCTAAAATCTAAATCTGTAAAATTGATGTTATAATTCTCCTTTATCCATCATAAAAATGAATTTAATTACAAAATACTGAAAATTATATGAATTTCCTGTCTTGTCATTTACCTTTAATGAATGCATTGGAATGAGGAGTAATAAAATTACAGTTTTAACATATTTAAAGGTTTTGAGCTCTATTTTGATTCATATTTATGGGAGAACACACATTATTTTATTTTTAAATGTTATGGATGTAGACACAGAATAAAATTGTATATGGTATAGGCATATACTGTTACTATAGAAACAGCATTCTAGGGCTTGTTAAGTTCTGTAACACTCCGACAGAAAATACTGCCATGCTGTAATTTACATATATTACTTTTCCAAAATATAGAATTTATTTGAATATTACATTCTTGTCAGGTGAAGTTTTCAAAATGTATGACTACACAAATTATAGTTTTCAACTTATAGATATAACAGTGTGTTTATAGATATAGAGTGTATATTAAATACACATTCACACTTAAGAACCAATACAAACGTAATATTTGCATTATTTTCAAATATTATTTACTGAAAATGATATTATCGGCCTAGTATTATTTAATGCATAACATAGGCTAAAATTGTCATCACATTATTCCAAACTTAATCCCTACTGCATGTGTTCCAGAATATTAATGCTTATAAACACACATAATTTTACCTACTTTGTGTTTTTTTTTTTTTGTAACTTCATTATATGGATTTTCAGTGTGAACTTTGTATATGATAATATTGTGTCACTGTGTCAAAATACTGGATATACATGACACTAAATTAAGTTTCTTTAGAAAACTCCAAGTAGATCTTTAATATGCACAGTTCTTATTTCCACTCATGACATTTTAATGGATAGATTCAATTTAACAGCATAATAAAAATTAAGGCTCACTCCATGACCCAAATATCCAAAACTTGAAATGCTGCAAATCTGAAACTTCTTATGAAATGACACCTTTAAACCACTTTTTCCTACTTGACTTTCTATAATAGGTTAACAATAAAAATGCATTGAAATTATTTCACAAAATCACCTTCATCTGTATGTGTAATGAATACATACCTGAATAACATATACAAATAAAAATTTTGTATTTGTAAATGAAGTACTTTCAATATATGTTAATTGCATTAACATATAAATCTAAAGAAAAATATGTTACAATATTCACAATTCACAAGATGAATTAATCCAAATTTGATTAATATAATAAAATTTCTTTTGAAATGAAATTTTATGCATCATTTCATTCATAATTTTTCTATTGAATATATTTTAAGTAGAACATTTAAACCTATAATCATAGTAGAATTGAAATATTTATTTAGCTTTAAATCATTTTCTATTCCCCAATTCTAAGTTTTCACACACACACACACACACAATGTGTATATAAAAATATATAGCTATAGATATGAAAAAAATATATATGTATTCATAAATGTTTTATTAGGTATTGTTTTAGCAAGCAATTAAAATTGTATTCTCTGTGTGTTTGTATATGTGTATTTGTGAATGCATATGTGTATTTTTGTATGTGTGTGTCTTGTGTGTTAGTAAATATTTGTTTATCTATGTCTTTATTATAGCTATAAATGTTATAATTCAAGAACAGATTTGAAGGAACACTAGTGAGAAAAGCATAGAAGGTTACCAGTTGGAGCAGTGTTTATATATAATTTGGCTAAAAATAGCCAAAATGTTGCTATATTTGAAGCATTTTTGTACCTGAAAACAAGAATGAAAGAAAATTGAAATCTTTAAAATAAACTGATCACAGTGATATTTAACTTGAGATTGTTTATTAAGTCAGTCTTGGATATTAGAAATGAGGTCCATAGTATAAAGTGCATGACTAGAGAAAAGACCAGAACTAGAATCACATTGGTCCATTGTCATGTTTACCTGTTTTTCAGGACAATTATGGCCCAGATCACCCCGACTCACTAAATTTAATAAAACCAGTGAAAATATCAGTCAGTGGCATAGCATGGTCAAGGCCACCCTTGGTCTTCTCCCATGATGTCTGATAATCTCTCCTAACAAATTATTCTTTCAATGTTCCATACATGTATTCAATGAAATATTGTATCTACCCACATTTTCTACTATTGTTCTCGCTAGACATTCTAACATTACCCTTTGCAACTTTGTGTCCTTTTTGTATTTTCTTTCTCTTATTTCTAACAATCCATTAAGTACAATTACTGATGCCCATATGTTCAGGGATGTGGGTTTGGCCAATGGACCATGGGAAATCTGAAATTGACCACACCAGTCAGATGTATGCTCCTCTCACCTCTAACAGCTATCAACTGCCAATCATTCTTTAATTAGGCACAGAGCTTTGTGAGCTCCTCACCAGCTCATTCTGTAAGTTTGGTTGCTCAATATTGTGCACATTCTGTACAAGTAAGTGCATTTACTATGAGTTCCTGTGCTAAATGACCATATTTTCAAACTGCCTTCTAAATACCTACGTTTATACTCACAGACCTCGGCTACTCTAAACATTGGTCAAAGAAACTTCTTTTGCAGAAAACTGCTGATAATGGAGTTATGGATAACTCTTCAAATCTCTGAAAATAAGAGACATGGTGTTCAGTTGTAAACAGGACAAACACATTGTCTTCACTCCAAGGCAGAGGGGATGTTTTGCAAAAGGAGACAGAAAGAATGGGAAAGCTGAAATATGGAAGGTGTGCAATAAAACGTCTTTTTGCCGTGACATGGGATTTTCACTCATGAAGTCATATCAACTGCTGTTACCTCTTCATGACAGCCTACACGTTTAATACATTCAGTCAATAATAATCAATGCCATGAGATCTTTCATTCCTGAATATATTCAGCCAATAATAATGAGTGCCATGAGAGCCTTCATTTCTGAATACGTTCTATAAACGTGACTCAAAACTGCTCAATGGGCTAAAAATAAAAGCCTGAGCACTTAGTCTTAAATTGAATATATTTGTTAATACTCCTCCTCAACTCTCCACCTTCTACTCAGGACTTAAAAAACATCATGGAAGAAAAAGGATAAAGAGTTAAGAGTCAGAGGGTAGAGGGGAACATTGCTAACTGCTGTGCTTGGAACACTCTGCAAGGTTAAGAGTTCTTTCTCTCCTTTCTTGGTAATTTTTTCAAGAAAAAATTTCGTAGTGGTGTTATTATATTCGTATGCCTTTTAGGAAGTCATAAAACCATATGTTGACATTGAAACATATAGCTAAAATTCTCTGGGAGAAGTACAGGATTCAATAGGTGTTAGATTGTGCCCTAAATCCACTGAAGGTAAACATGTAAAAGAGAATCCTTCAGCCAAATCTGAAAGTCAGCTTTACACCAGGTGTTACTCTCTATTAGTTCTGCTTGAATCATCCTGGATGTTTGTGTTTTTCCATTATCAAAATTACTTTTCTGTTTTACATGCCTCTCCCTACCAGAGTCGTAAAATACAACCATTAAAAGTGCTATGGTGATATCTTTTTTTTCATGTGTATCAGTCTACTTCCCAGTTAAACGTTATAATTATGAATCTTAATTGATCTACATTTGTCCTAAGCAGTGATGTATTAACCCTGGCTAGAGTCATTTCTTTTAAAGTGCAGCACATAATAAATCCTAGAGTATCTTTGACACACAGTCTTGGGTTGAATTTTCTTTTTCTGTTGTTAATACAAAACCTTTTCTTCCTCTGGAAGATTTTCAGAGACTTAGAATAGGCAGACCTTAGGGAATTTGCCTTAGTCCATGCTAGCACAACTATTTATAGGAGCTAATCTTACATTCAGAAAGGTTTCATCTTATAGCTATACCTGTAACCATGACTAGATTATTAATTTTTTATGGAATGCATAGATTTTTTTTAAAGATTAGAAACCTGAGTTATGGCATATTTTAATTTACTGATATTTTTGAAAACTATGAATTTCAATTTTCATTTATATTATAAATTGCTATAAAATAACACATTAAAACCAAATATTTACATAAAGTTAGAGAGAAAAAATAATATTATCAGTATTTTAATTTTCTATATATTACATATATCTCCTCCACAGTATTCTATAAATGAAGAAAGTAAAATCTCTTACATGCTTAGCTACTTAATAGTTCTTGAGATGTCAAATTTCTTTGAATTGAAAAAATATTGTTTTAAAAATGCCCAAAGACTTTGAAGTTATTGTCACTTAAAATACAATACTCAATTTCACCATATCTTTGGCCAAAGAATGATAAAACATAGGTATAACCAACTTATTTTTACCTTTATTTCAATGAGTTTTATGTTATTAAAGAGAAACAAAAACATTGATATTTTAAAGAAAATAGAATTATAATTTTCTTCTTTCCGTTTTCTTCCTTCAGCCTCTCTTAGGCTTCTACCCATCTATCTCAAGTTCATGACCATTTTCTCTTTAATTCTATTGCTACATATATAGCATATAAATGTATGTTTATTATATATAGCATATATAACAAGTTTATTGCTACATATACATACACATATGTAGCTTGCCCAATAAATAAGTTTTATTGTTAATACACAAAATGTAACACCATATAAGAAGTTTCTTTTAAGCCATTACAAAATATTTTGCATGGTAACTTTGGACACAGGAGGAAGGACTATAAGAAATAATATGATAGGGATAAATATGAAATTTCAATAATAAAGATATCATACATGATAAAGAATAAACATTTCTATACAAAAAATCAGTAAAATAAAAATAATTAAAATATATTAAAAGGTATCATAGCAAATAGCAATATCTGAGTATGATTTAATACCTCTATTCTCAAGGCAAATATCTTATTATGAGATATTTGTAAATGATGTTAATTCTAGCATTTTGTACACTTTATACAAAAAAATGAACACTTTTACCAGAATTTGGATGCTTATTTTTTTTGTAAAAGTGACATTTGTTTTATAATAAAATCAAACATTTAAAAATGTTTTGCCAATGTTTTGATTTGGGGAGCTGTGCTTCAGGGATGTTCTATGGCCCATTAGCAGAGGTCAATTTATTCATCTGCCAGACTGTTCTCTACAGCAGGTGTTTATAGTGACAGGTTTGAGAGTTCAGTCACCAAGACCCATTGGTTTGTTTGTCCAGGAGCTGTGATTACAAGCTAACTGCTGTTTATTTAGTGATCACTGTCATAGCACTCAATGGTGAGTCCTCTAATGCAAGAGATGTGTAACAAATGTAGAATACATCCATCAAGGTGAACTATAAAACCAAGAGTTCTTTCATCTAGCTTTTTGTTTTAAGTGGAGATTGAAATGTATTCTATGGTAAGTTTAGGAACAGAGATGTTAATTTATATTAAACTTTCAGATAAAATATTAAAGAAGTATAATTAATGTAGTATAATATAATACAACCAGAAAAGTAATGAATTAGAATTATACTCATCTTGTGAAGTTCATTTATATATAAACACAATCACAGGCATTGTCCAGAGGATATGGAGCATGAAGTAGCCACCTCTTCTAGCCTGGCAGGATTTCTAATGCAGGGATAAGGACATCAAACCACACACAAAACATTCCACTGAAAATTTGTCCTGAAGACAAGATGTGCAGGGACATAGGAGAAGCAAAGATATAGGAAATGGACAACCAAAGACTGGACCTATTGGGCCACCTTCCATGGGAGAGATCCAATCCCTGACACTGTTGGTGTTACTTTGCTATACTTGTAGACAGGAGCTTATCATAACTATTCTGAGAGGCTTAATTCAGCATCTTAATCTAGCTCCAGGAATCATATAGAGGAGTTGGAGGAATAATTGAGGAAGATGAATGGGTCAAGGACACCACAAGAATACCTAAATAGTCATCTAACTTGGGCACATGGGGGCCCACAGAGACTTAACCACCAAGGAAAGAGTATACATGGACTGGCCATAGACCCCTGCATATATGAAGCGTATGTGCAGCTTGGTCTTGGTTTGGATCACCCAGCAACTGGAGCAAGGGCTTTCTTTGACAATGAGACCTTTCTTTGGATCCTGTTCCCCTAACTGGGCTGCCCTGTCTAACTGCAGTGGGAGAGGATGCTCCTAGTACTGCAGGTACTTAATGTGCTTGGGTGAGTTAGTACCCCCATTGGGGGCCATTACCTTCTCTGAGGAGAAAGAGAAGTGAGATTGAGAAGGAGGGGCATGTGAAGGGGGGAATGAGAGGAGAGGAAGGGAGGTCTGTGAACAGGATATAAAATGAATTTTAAAAATAAGTTACTGTAAGTGATATTTTTCTTTAATTACATAGAAATGATTTTTATGTAATAATTAAGATAATCTCTGAGAGAATCAAAATCTAGAAAGATATTTGTCATTTAAATTTAATAAATTTAATAAACATCTTGTATGTAATTTATCACATTTTATTTATTCCTTGTTGATTATTAGTTTGATGGAGTCCCACTTGTCACTTGTTGGCCTTGTTTCTTGGATAAATGGAATCCTATTAACGAAGTTCTCTCACATATGAGTATCTTACAGGGTACTGTTTTTTTCTTCTATCAGTTTCAGTGTTTCAGATCTCAGGTTTAGGTCTTTGATCTATTTGGAGTTAGCTTTTGTATAAACTAATAGATACAAAGCTAATTTCAATTTTCTGCATGTGGACATCCAATTTTCTCAGTACTATTTGTTAATTATGCTTTCTTTTCTTCAGGTAATATTTTTAACATCTTTGTCAAATGTTAAATATTAGAGGTTATGCCTACTCAGGTTTGGGTTTTCAAGTTTGTTTCATTGATCTACAAGTTTATTCTGTGCTTTTCCTATATTGTTTTGCTCAGTATGGATATGTAATATAGTTTATGATCTGGAATGGTAATTCCTCTTGTATTGTTCCTTTTGACAGGATTGCTTTATAGATTCCTGGGGTGTTTTGTGGTTCCATATGAATTTTATGATAGTCTTTTTCTATTTTTGTTAAGAATAAAATGGGTATTTTAACTGGGATTGCATTGACTCTGTAAAGACCTTTTGGTAACAGGGTTAGTTTTATAATATCAACTCTACCAATCCACAAGCATGGAATGTCTTTCCATTTTCTAGTGTCTTTATCTCTCTGTGCAGAAGTTTGAAGTTTTCTTTCTTTTTTAAATATAGTTTATTAACTGATTCATATTATATCTCAATTGTTATCCCATCCCTTGTAGCCTCCCATTCATCCCTCCCTCCCATTTTCCCCTCTGATTGTGACTGAAGGGGACTTCTTCCCCCTGTATATGCTCATAGGGTATCAAGTCTTTTCTTGGTAGCCTTCTGTCCTTCCTCTGAGTGCCACCAGGCCTCCCCATCCAGGGGACGTGGTCAAATATGGGTCACCAGAGTTCGTGTGAAAATCAGACCCCACTCTCCACTCAACTGTGAAGAATGTCCTGTCCATTGGTTACTAGAAATGATCATAATGAGTGAGTTAACCCAGAAGCAGAAAGAGTAAAATGGTATATACTCACTTATATCTGGACACTAGCCCAAGGGGCATGTCCCAAGAAAGTCTTCACTTAACAGGAAATTGGGACATAGGGGAAGACTTCCTATTGGAACTCTAGGTGAGAGAAGCAAGGGAGAATGGGGAAATAGAAGGACCCAGAGGATCCTAGAAACCTACAAGTAGATCATTATGATGTGCGGATCTGGGCCCAGGGGTCCTGCTCAAACTATGGCACCAGCCAAGGACAATACATGCAGTAAACTTCGATCCCTACCCAGATCTATCCAATGGACAGTTTGAACTTTTTATTGCAGAAGTCCAAGATTTCCTTGCTTAGATTTATTCCTACATATTTTAATTTTCTCTGAGGCCATTGTGAAAAGTAGCAAGCCCGTGATATTCTTTGTATGTTTGCTGATGGTGTATAGAAAAAGCTATTGATTTGTTTAAGTTGATTTTGTATGCTGACACATTATAGACTTTGTTTATTGTTTCCAGAAGTTTTCTTTGTCTACATATTGGATCATATATGTAGGCATATTATTTTGATCACAGTTTAATTATGTAGTGCCATCATAGCTCTCATGCAGCATAAAATTATTGATTCCTCTTAATTAATAGTAATTTCATCTTTTCCAAACTTTTATTATTGTGTAGAAACTATTTTCTCCTTTTTATTTATAAGTTTGTAATAATTTAATGCAATATCTTAGATAATACTGCTGACATACATCCCTATAATTATCATGTCTTATATATAGAAATGTTTAATCATTCATTGTGTGAGCTAATGTAATATCTGTTGTGTTGAGAAACTCAGCCGGAAAATAAAAGTGGCTTTTATTTCTCTGAATTAAAACCTCACTACTTATTTTTGGTCAGAACTGAGAATCAAAAATAGTTTTAGACAGAACTCTGGTCAGGTGTGTTGCAACACAGACAAACAGAGTTTTTTATTTAACAAATTAAAAAGTTATAAGTAATGGTCATATATATTTAATTTTGAAGAAGTTATCAATTTACAAACTTTAAAAATAACTGTGGACAAATGGATTGAGCTAGAGATGATCATAATGAGTGAGTTAACCCAGAAGCAGAAAGACTCAAATGGTATATACTCACTTATATCTACATACTAGCCCAATGGGCATGCCCCATGAAAGCCTTCCCTTACCAGGAAACTGGGACCGAGGGGAGGACATTCTATTGGGACTCTAGATGAGAGAACAATGGGAGAATAGCAATGTAGAAGGATCCAGTGAGTCCTAGAAACCTACAAGTAGAACATTATGATAGGCAGATTTGGGTTATGGGGTCCCGCTCAAACTAAGACCCTAGCCAAGGACAATACAGGCGGTAAAATTTAAACCCCTACCCTGATCTAGCCCATGGATAGGACAGTTTCCACACTTGAGTGGAGAGAGGGATTTGACTTTCTCAAGTACTCTGGTGCTGCACATTTGACTATGTCCCCTGCCGGGGAAGACCTAGTGGCACTCAGAGGAAGGACAGCAGGTCACTGAGAAGAGACTTGATACCCTATGAGCATATACAGAGGGAGGTAATCACTCTGAGGAACAGTCATAGGGGTGGGGAATAAGGGGAAAATGGGAGGGAGGGGAGAATGGGAGGATACAAGGGATGGGATAACCATAGAGATGTAACAAAAATAAATTAATTAAAAATAAAAAATATCTGACAAAAATCTACAGATACAAATATTAATTATAAATTAAATAAACTTTCTTATTTTTTCACAATGTAATTAATCCACACATTTGAAAA
>CAJRSG010000384.1:0-18669 GCA_907169655.1 Acomys percivali
AGAGAGAGAGAGAGAGAGAGAGAGAGAGAGAGAGAGAGAGAGAGAGATGGATTACATGGTAGCTCAGATCTGCAGATATGGAGTCATGGACATAGAGAAATAACTGCCCATCAATACATGCATAGCATGATATATTGAGCCTCAACTTTGAACTATGTATCTTCCATCTAATTTTCTAAGCTTTTATGATGTAAAAATCTGAATACCTTCATTTTCTATACTATAAAATTCTATATAATTTCTACATCAATATATACTATAAAGATAGCATTATAATATTTATGTATTATAAAAATCTATAGAAATTCTGTAGAATACTATAAAAATCAAGTGAAGTAGTAACATTTGCTAATTACTTAGAACTATTCCATCCACTAGTATAGCAGTCTCTCCAAAATATTACCTATTATTATGTTATGACATAGACATTTACACATCTCTGATCAAGTTACTACTTAGCATTTAATGATTTCTATCAATATTTTTATGTATGTGGTTTTATATTCCATATTTCATAGACTTTCTGTTTGAGGAAATTGGAAAGCATTGTCAAAGCACTATCCTTTACCTTTATACTGATTTTCTTTGCACAGATGTTATAATTTTCAAATTCATCCCAGATAAGCTCTTGCCAATTTGTTTGTACAGGTGCAGTGTAAATACCAATGTAATCACTGGCAAAATCATCTTATGATAGTAATATGTTAAAAAGTTTCCTACATTTACAACCTATGTTTATATTCTATATTGCTCCCAAAATAGAACACAATATGAAATCTCAAGGAATATTTTCTCTGACTTCCCAAATCGTTTAGCAAATTGTTTTGAAAAATGTTTCTAGAGGGACTCTGATTTGAAATATTTTTCACAAAAGGCCGAAATCTGAACTATTATGTTTGAATACTCCATAGTTCAGGCCATGGCAAGACCAGAAATCTTGTGGGTTTGTTATGGGTCAACATACATCATAAAAATCAAATGCTTCACCAAAAATTGGCATGCCATCTGTGCAAATAAATATTGACAAAAATTTAGGCTTTGTGCTGTGTTTGTAACATCACCTAACTCGGCAACAGGACTTACGTTTTATCAGAATGTCTGTGAAGCTTGTTTGTGTTTGTGTCTATGTGTGTGTGTGTGTGTGTGTGTACAAATTAACTCACACATATATGTGGAGGGGAAAGATTGTTGCTTCATTGTACTTAATTTTTAGCCTCGTACCCTAAAGACAGCTCTGAAATGCTTTATTTTGCCCAGTGGTCTGACTACTGAGCATCCAGGATCCACCTGTCTTAATGTCCCATTACTACGATACTTGTACATTGAGTCATTCCCAGTTTTTGTTAGAGATTTGAACTCTTTTCCTCATGGTTACCTAGCAAGTGCTATTAGTCACTGAGCCATTTTCACAACCCTCTGGGGAGGATTTAAAGATATAGTAATTTAGGTAGTTCATTAATTATAAAAGAAGAAAATAATTAAAAGAAAACTCACTAGACCCTTGATTAACTGATAGAACTTGATTAAATGATAAGTCTTTTGTGTTTGAAAGAGACATAAACTATTTTTCTTGAACAGCAACAACTTTAGATATTTTCATGAAATTATGTTTGAAAGTTATTGTATAAATAGTAGTCAATCCTTTGATTAAAGAGGGATTTGTAATTTCCCATATTAAAGTATTCACAGATAATAAAGGGAGAAGTTTGTTTCTTACATTATATAAAATAGCTCATCCAAAACAAGTATGTTGGTAACTCTTCTTCATTATTTTGGTATGGATGACCATGACTTTGAGATCAGAAAAGGCAGTTTATTGTTTATGTGCAAAGTTATTTTGAAACATAATTATATAGATATTATATAAAGTTGGTAATATAAATTCTTAAAACTTATTGAACAAGAACAATAAATAGGTTCACACTTCGTAAAACTAATCACTCTCACCAAGAAGTAAAAAGATTTTTCTAATAGTAAGTTGGTAAAATATGGGAGATTTGTGTTCTATTGCAAACACTGTCTCATTGCCAAGTGATGCTTGGTATTTGTATACAATGTGACTAGCTAATTAATATCACATTCTGTAATTATGAAAGTAAATATGTTGTCTTTGAAGCACCACTGTTAATTGAGTTTGCTGGTAAAAAATCCTATGATAAGCTGCTTATCATTTTTTTTTGTTCATTAGTGGAATAGCTTGATACATTGCTCACTGATGATACTACAGTATAAAGATTAAGATGAAAGGTTTTCAAGTTTGATATAACATGCAAGACTCCTTCCTGTGATCCCACTTCCACTGCATAAGAAATTATATCTATATATATTTTTATTCAAAAGAGAATTGAAGGCCACATTGGGAGAATTAACAGACTGGAGAGAGGAAAGGGAAGGGGGGCAGTTTATAATTATATTTTAATTAAAAATGTATTTTAAAAGATTGAAAGTATTTTCATTGGTGTGAAGCAGGATTGATTTTAACCTTAAAAAATCTTTAATATCACTCTTTATGATAATTTCTAGCCCCATTCATTTGTCCACAAATTTCACCATTTCCTTGTTTTTAATAGCTGAGTAGTAGTCAATAGTGTAAATGTCCCAAAGTTTCTTTATCCATTCTTCAACTGAGTGATGAGTGAGTTAACCTAGAAGCCGACTCACATGGTATATACTCACTTATAATTGGGCACTAGCCCAAAAGACACATCCCACGAAAGTCTTCACTTACCAGGTGACTGGGATAGATGTGAGGACAGCCTATTGAGACTCTAGGTAAGAGAAATGTAGGAGATGGGGAAATAGAAGGACCCAGAGGGCCCTAGAAACCTACAAGAAGAGCATTGTGATGGGTGGATCGGGTACCAGGGGAGTCTGCACAAACTATTACATTAACAAAGGATAATACCAGTAATAAACATTGAACCTCTACTCTGATTTACCCAGTGGAGAGGACATTCTCTACAGTTATGTGGAGAGCAGGGACTGACTTTGACATGAATTCTGGTGCTCCATATTTGACCACCTTCCTTTGGTGGGGAGGCCTGATGGCATTCAAAGAAAGAATAAGCAGGCTACCAAAATGAGACTTGATAGTCTATGACCATATAGTGGGGGAGGAGATCCCTCTCAGTCATAGACCTAGGGGAGGGGAATAGAGTGAAAGCAGGAGGGTGGGAGGAATGGAAGGATACAAGTGATGGGATAACAATGGAACTGTAATTTGATTAAATTAATAAAATTAACATTTTAAAAATCTTTAATCTGCCAGGGAATAATAGAAAGCATGGATTCTAAGAAAGTATGGATGGTATTAGGAAATAGCTACAATGGTCTGATTTATTCCTAGTACTGGCTAAGGGATATCAATGGTCATATAATTGGTACAAAAAGTGATGTCACCAAATGCTTTGCACAATATCAGCCTGAATTCTCTATTAATTGTAATTTTAATTTAAAAATATGTACACAATATTTTGATCATTCCCAGGTAGCATGGTTCTTTTTAAAAATGTTTCTTTCATTTTCTTTCCCTAATATTTTTTTAAAATGTGCATTGCTATCCAAGATTCTTCTTTTATAGTTAAATAGTCAAACAATTATGTCACCCTGTTATAAAATAATTTCAAATTTAATGCATCCAAATCAGTTGACCTTATCTATCCAGGGATCACATTAAATAATGCAGATAAGCTTAATATAGTGTTAGGAAGACCAAAAAGATTACAAGACCAACACTGTATCTCTTCATCTCATGTCCTTAGTGACTATGGTTATATTTCTATTAAAGAAAATTGGTCTATAAGGTGCCTCAAATATGATACTAATATATATATATATATTTTTTTTTTTTCTGGTTCTATCACTAGGACAGAACCATCTCATGTTACCTGGCTTTTTCTCTGAGGGAGCTACTACATTACCATATGGGTAAACAGCTAATGTTCTATAGTAAGCTGTTTCTGCAACTTAGTCAAATACATTAATTTTCACTTATATTGAAGACAAAATTCTTCTTTGGATGGAACTTAGTATAATCTAAAAAAGTATCTCTCTGTGTGTCTGTACCTAATCTCTAGATATTTATTTTTGGTGCTTTATTTTTATAACACTTAACAGTATGTTTCTATCAATTCAGAACAGGTTACAATCTTCCGAGTCTGAGCAGTGAAGCTATGGTGTGTACTACTCTGCTTTTCAAATCTACCACTAGTTTCCTAAATCTACATATCAAATAATATCTAGGAACTACTTTTATATCACTATGAGTCCCTTTAATTTGAGGACTATGTTTTATAGCTAGAACTATTTTTTTCTATCCATCTTTCTGAAAATGAGTCTAAGATACAATGTGTCTGCTTCTATTTATAATTCCCTTCTTCTGTGAAACACTACGGTCTTCTTCTGCAGTCTGGGTCATGCTTCTTCCCTTAGAGGAAATCCAGGCACAGATGTGTTTAGATGATGCACTCACAGGATACAGCCCTTTCAGTGATACAGCTCTGGGGGGAGGGAGACAAGAGCTATATAAAACTTGAGGTGAGAATACAACATTGGCTAAGGCCAAAGTGCTGGGAGATCTTCATTTGCACAAAGAGGAATTTCAGGTGATAGATGAACATGTCGCTATGAGAAAACCAGAAACCTGTTCACCAGGCTGTGACTACCCCAAGAGTAGTAAGGAGGTGGGACACAAAACTACATTCACTGAGACATGCAGTTCCAGCATAGAGAGGGATCCACCCTATCTCCTGCCAGTCTCACTATGAGATTTTCGGCATTTGAATGTATTCCAACTTTAATCTGGCTCCATGCTGGTTCCCATGTTGCATGGTGCCTCTGTACATGTGTGTGCATTAACAACCCTTCAAACACCCTACACACACACACACACACACACACACACACACACACACACACACACTGTGGTTTATATAAAGTTTGTTCCTTAGTCATCCTGCATTGGAAGTTCAGGCCTTTTATAGTCTTTGAAATCTCTAAGCAGAAATTGCACACCCATTGAGGTTGAGGTCCCTGAGGAGGACTGAATAGTTTTTCACAGGCTGGTCGTGCTCAGGGGAGTGAGTTGTTATGAGAAGAAGAGTTTTTTCTTGACCTTCTTGCCTGACAAGGTCATCTTTCTCTTGCATATAGTACCATTATTATGATACTGTTTGCTATGAGGCCCTCACCAAAGGTAAAATTAGGATGGTTCTTGAGTGAAGTAAATATGTCCTTTGAAATATATCCAGACTCAGGTATTTTGATGTAGTAATGGAAAATAGATGAATATAGTAAGGTCACAGCCAGAATACATTCAAGGGGAGATTATGATACACATAAATCTGACTTGAGTTTCAGGGCCCTGAAAACATTATCTGCCTTTAGTGATAATCCCCACAGTGTGGGTATCTCAAGGACAAGCTCACAAATCTTCACAAGTTTCTTTGTCTTGTTGAAAGTGGCGTGCAAATAAGGATAAGCATAGATGTCCCTCACATCTACAAAATTAGGCAGGCATTGCATCTGAAGCTCTGCATTCCATACGCTGTGTGCTATAACTTCAATATACACAGTAGGACACATAAATACATTTAGTTCTAATAGGTCATGTGTACATGTTGAAATACATGGAGAGATATGTGTTTTCACATCTCATTCTTGACTTGGAAATATGTATAGTCAAAATGTCTGCTTTGCTACCTCAACATCAAAACTAAAGAATAGAACAACACCAAAATACTGCACAGTAAGAATTATTTTATCTATTATAAGCAAATATATTATTATCACACTATGCTGATTACCATTTCTCCAGCTTATATTTCTGTTAGTAACCATAATAATGGTAAATTGTCTACTTAATTACTAGTGAATGAAATTATGGCTTCATAAAGCAAAATTCATTTAACATACTCATGCAAACACATACTACACATCACACAACAGCTAAGCTCCCAAGTATGTAACTTGCATTTGAAAAACAACAAAAATGTAATGGCTGAAAGCTCTATAAAAATCATTACATTGCTATACATGATATACAAAATAATGTATTTTTTTCTTTTTTTAAATTAATTTATTCTTGTTACATCTCTATGGTTATCCCACCCCTTGTATCCTCCCATTCTTCCCTCCCTCCCATTTTCCCCTTATTCCCCTCCTCTATGACTGTTCCTGAGAGGGATTACCTCCCCCTGTATATGCTCATAGGGTATCAAGTCTCTTCTCGGTGACCTGCTGTCATTCCTCTGAGTGCCCCTAGGTCTCCCCCTCCAGGTGACATAGTCAAATGTGAGGCACCAGAGTACATAAGAAAGTCATATCCCACTCTCCACTCAAGTGTGGAGACTGTTCTGACCATTGGCTAGATCTGGGTAGGGGTTTAAAGTTTACCGCCTGTATTGTCCTTGGCTGGTGCCTTAATTTGAGCGGGACCCCTTGGCCCAAATCTGCCAATCATAATGTTCTCCTTGTAGGTTTCTAGGACCCACTGGATCCTTCTACAATGCTATTCTCACATGGTTCTCTCATCTAGAGTCCCAATAGGATGTCCTCCCCTCTGTCCCAGTTTCCACCCCCACTTTTCCACTAGACTCCCTATGCTTCGCCCAATGTTGGACGTGAATCTTAGCATCTGTTTTGAGGCACTTACAAATGTATTCTTAATCTCATTTTGGAAATTAGTAAGTCAGAGGAAACGTGTTCTACTTAGTAAAAGGTGGCACAAAACAACAACTACAAAAAAAGCAAAATAATCCAGTAGAATCCATAAAATAAGTAATATACTTTAACATTTCTTAAAGGGAAAACAAGTTTACCGGAAGGTGTTAGCTTTCTTCTCTCCTCTCATTGGAGAGCTCACACATTGAACCAAGTGACTGCTTCTCAAAAGTCCCCATAAATTAGTAAAAAGGATATTATTAGTAAAATTATGCATAAAACACACACACATATATATTTTTTACAAGCAAAGACAAATGATCATTTTTGTCTTATTTTTGGACAAAATGTTCAGACATATGCCTTAATTCATTCTTATGTTTATTTTCTAATAGAATGTACCTAAAAATATAGAAAAGCAAGAAATGATCTTCACTAGGATTACTCTCCTGAGTTGTTTTGCTGTCACTGTCCTGCCTCATACCTGGCTCATACATTTCACAGACATAAAAAAAGTAGGGTGTTCTCTGTTGCCAACCTTACGTGATTCAACACTGAATCTGTGAGTAGCTGTCCTGTTTTGTAGGTAGTGTCATGAAAAAAATGGCAATAACTGTAAAAGTACAAAGTCTATTGATTCACAGTGCTGCTGATGTACACCTGAGTTCTGAACACAGATTATTAATCAACACAATTTCTATGAACATGCTTTTGCATGAATGCACCCATGTCCTTCCCAATTTTCTTTTTATAGAGGCATGGGATTGAAATTGTTTAAATTTTACATGACTTCATATCTGACTATACAAGGTATCAAAGTCTTTTCAACAATGATTGCAAGAACTCCAATGGCTATCAACATATAGTATATTTTAATATTCAGGTTCTCCATAATACCTGTTTATAATTTATTTCTACCTTGACCAGCAGGTATGTAGCAAAACTGAATGAAATTTCAATTTGCCCTTTATGATAGTAATGACTTAAAATAACTTTGGTAATTATGTAGCCTGATCTGAAATAACCATTTCAATAGTTATTTGACTATTTCAATCATGTAAATATTCAGTACAGCCCCAGATTTGAGCTTTCTCCATTTCTTCTTCCAAATACACCAACCAACACGCTTCTTGTCAGGTCCTCTGACTTTCCTTTCTTTCACTCTTTCTTACTTTCCTTTTTCCTTCCTTCCTTCCTTCCTTCCTTCCTTCCTTCCTTCCTTCCTTCCTTTGGTTTCATGGTTTATTGTATTAATCCAGAGCCTGTCATGTAAGTATGGGTATGCCTCCATCCACTGGAGCATGATTATCTCACCAATATCTATGTAACTTAAAATAATGACACTCTACCCATGCCCCTGTAACCACAAATTGCAATTGTTTACTGTGTATGCTCATGGCCCTATAAGCCCCTCCCTAACCTATAGCTGAATAGCTACAAGATCAGTTTTGTGTACCACTATGCAGACAACCACAGATGTCATTATTTCATAAATGCTACAAATTCGTTAGGCAATTAGGCAAAAAATCACAGTTCTCTCTCTCTCATCCTTTGCTTCTTACACTCTTAAAATTGTCCCAAGATTCCCTAGTTTTACAGTGAATTATTTGGTGAACATTCAAAAATATTTATTGCAGTGCTTTGACCAACCATTATTATTCATTAACTTTTTTCATTGAAAATATTTGATTAAAGATGATTATTTTTCTAATATATGTACACAAAGATAAATTTTAAGAAGTAGTTTAACTAGGTTTCTGTTATTCTATACAAAAGTTGTAGGTTTATTCCTCATATCTATATCTTCCCCCCATGAACTTTTGACAAGTCCTACAGCCGTGGACATATTTTTCTCTATGAGAGGGCCTCAAAGACAATCACAAATTAGTTGATTATCCCAAAAATAATCATGCCACATTAAAGTTGTAAGGACATCTTTCCTGACAAATTGGTAATCTAACTTTTAAGGTCTACTAAAATCCAAAATTTATGCTTGGATATATACTTATATTTACTTGTTAATGTTTCTCCCAATTATTTAGCTTGTTTTATTATTGCATTGATCTAGTTTGAGATAAGAGCTTTTTTCTATTTGCGAGGTTGGCTTCACACTTACAATCTTCCTCCTCAACCTCCTGAATACAGGGGCTTTAAGTGTATACTCCTGTGTCTGGATTTTTTTCTATTTCGTAATAGTGTAGTATCTATGAATGAACATAAATTCAAAACCTTAATGAAGTCCATTTCATCAAGACTTTTTAATGATTCTCATTAAAAATAAAAGTTTTGTGTCCCTATTAAAATTTATTCACCCATAAAAAAGAATGATATCCTCTCACTTGTAGCAAAATGGATGAACTGGGGGACATTATGTTAATTGAATATACCAGACACAGAAAGAAATGTTCTTTCTCATGAAAGTTTAAACTATGTCATTTTGATTGTAAAATGGTAATTACTAGAATTTGGGAAAATGTGGTACATATTGGGTAGAGAGAGGTTGGTAGAGGCTTGCTAACTGAAAATAAAGTGTGGTAAATCATTATTTCTCTCCTATGGAAAAATTTCAGTAAAATAGCATAATTTCTTTTGTAAGTTTTGGGGAAAATTCGCTTGTGATGCAAACTGAGATGAAGTGCTGAAGGAGAAGACTGTCTAGGACTTCAAGTAGTATATTGCAGAAATGCAGAGAAAGTGGACAGCCTTGTCCTGTCCCTGATTTTAGTGGTATTGATTTAAGTTTCTCTCTGTTTAGTTTGATGTTGGCTACAGTCTTGCTGTATATGCCTTTATTGTCTTTAGGTATGTTCCTTGTATCCCTCCTCTCTCCAGGACTTTTAACATGAATAGGTGTTGGCTTTTGTCAAATGATTTTTCAGCATCTAAAGAGATGACTATTTGCTCTCTGAAGCGCTGGTAGAATTCTGACTGAATCTATCTGTTCATGGGTTTTCTTTTAGTTGGGAGACTTTTAATGACTATTCAATTCATTTACCTGATCTTGATTCAATTTTGGCAATTAGTAGCTATCAAGAAAATATTCCATTCATTTAGGTTTTCAAATTTGTGACATAAGGCTTTTGTAGTAAATAAAAATTTTACATTATCCTGGACAAACATTACCATCTCTGCTTGCTTCGGTTTTCACTTCAGTAGAACACTTCTGGTTGTTTTCAATCTGGTCCCAGGTTAAATTTGAAATAAACAAAAATAATCTTTCCAATGATATTCAGGTCAATTAGGAAAGGTTAAACCTTGCAGTTTAATTTGAGAATTTCTCCCTCCTTTCACTGTAGTCCAGCATCAATTTTTCCAAGTCTTTAAATGAATTATTGATTTTCTCTTATAACAGTTAAAAGTAAATTTATAATATAAATAGTACTACATAATGTGTTGTATTATTTTAAATTATGAAGAAAACTAAGTGTTTCATTACAATAGAATTTAAATTTTATTAAAATTTAAATATTAACTTGTGATTTTAATCACTGGTGATTTATGTTGTAATGGAATGCAATTCTACTGCTTTAAATATACTTATGTGCAATTATAAAATGTTAATGGGGAGCTGGAGAGATGGTTTAGAGGTTAAGAGAACTGGCTGCTCTTCCAGAGGATGCTGTTTCAACTCCCATCCTAACAGCCACATGTCTCCAGTTTCAGAAGATCCAACAACTTCCTACCTACATACATACAGGTAATACACTAATGCACATAAAAATAAAAATTAAATAAAAAGAAAACATTTTAAAATTTAAAAGTAAAATAAAATGTAAATGGAATTATATATGTGTTATATAATATATATAGCATATGAATGTTATATTATATATGTCCTTCCCTAATATATTTATATTTGTATGATATATATATATATTATATATGTATATGTCGTTCCCAAATTCTAATAATATTTGATTTGTGACAAATGGTAAACTAAGTATCTGAATATATTTAGAGATATAGAATATATATTCACTTGTGCAGATCATACTAATTTTGTCTTTAGCAATGAAGAATATAGATTGATACTATGATTCATTTAACATGTTTAGAATTAGATCTCTAAGAATTTAAGAACTAACATGTAAAAAAAGGTGAGTGATTAGCATTAGTTTTAGCCTTTGCCTAGCATGAGCTTAGCTCTGGATTCAATTCTCAGCATCGGAAATGAAGAAAGCAGTTTTTGGGAGCTGTTTGATACTTTGTCCATTTATCAAATAATTGAACTAGGTTCACTTCTAGGACATGTGAACTCACCAAACACAAATTCTTGGTCATCCTGAAAATTCAAGGCACATATTTTTTCATGTGTAGTGGGTCTTGAATCCAGTCAAGAGGGAATACGTTATCTGTGCGGAATCCATGCCAATATTCCAAGCATAGACATTTTCCCATGCAGGTCATTATTGCAATACATAAGATTCACAGGTGGTTATGAACATTAATGATTTTCCTTCTCAAGCTGTCTTCATAGCACCATTTAGTATTATGATGAAAAATTGCCAACAGGTAGGAAATCCCTGATTAATACCATCATGTCTCCGTGCACAGTGAGTAATATGGATGGTGTTCTCAACAATGGCCAATTATGATCAGCGAACCAAGCTGTATTGTATTGGTGGATTGGTAAGTTTCTTCATTCACGGGAGGATTATTAATGCATAAAACTCACAAGTAGTCCACGTATAGACAGTAAATAATCGTGGACTGCTCAGCCATAAGTGGGAGGAGAGAAAAAGAGAGAGGGGAGATGGACAGGGAGAAAGTAGGCAATTAAGCTATGAGGAGAGGACCAAGAAGACTTAGGAGAAATCAACAAGAGCTAGGTGATGGTTAAAAAAGCAAATGCAATGGAAAATTTGGCTGGGGAAAACTTGACTAGCTTGGAGGTTTAGAATGGAGCAATTATTGCTCAGTAGTTATTACTCTAAGGGAATTAAATAAATCATAGTCTCCATGTGTCAATACTCTGGTAAATTGCTGGTTAAAGATAAAGTGAGTCTGTGCTAAATCTATAATTAATACCACATTAACAATCCTTCTACAGGAAGGATTAAAGGTGTGTCATTCCAACTACATCACACAGACCTATGTCTTTGGATGTGATCCCTTGCCAGAGCAGCCATGTTGCTGGATTTAAATTCCTCTATAAATAACAATCCTGTTTCCGGGTTACTGTAGTTCATAACTAGTCATATAAGATATACCTGAGAGGTGGTTATTATTTGTGATAGTAAACCATAGTCAAAAGAAAGTTGGATTCTCGGTTTATCACTCTGCTAATTTGGGTTTTTGATACTCAATACCAATGTTATCTGAACTTTTAATACTGGGTGTTCTACTTCTGATCCATCCAACATGTAGACTTAATCTAGAAGTGTAAAATATAATATCTTATCAGAAAGCATGTATTTAAACTCTAATGTGACATTTGATATGATGACAAATTATACCATTTTCACATTACTGAAATTCAACTAACATAAAATAAATATTTTGCCATGAAGGATTTGCAGAGAGTGATAGAGGTCAAACTAATGCTTAAACCATGAAGCATTTGATGCAGAAATGTATGAGCATCTAATCCTCTTAGTACTCATTTTACATTTCATCAGGTACTACATGGCATGAATATATGCTGTCCTGGTCAATTTGCTTGCTACCACGATTGAATTGTCCCATTCTTTCCTTCTGTCTTCCTGGGAAAGTTAGAGCCCCTTGGGGGACAGCTATGTGATCATAAAAGTAATGAGGGGTTCTGATCCCTTGGGGTTTATCTACTAGGGATTACCTCATTTTGTTTGAAATAAACTCTAAGAACATGTTCCATAAATGAAATAATTTTTCCTGAGACTACATGTTGGCAAATGAAGTATCATATATTTCATACATAATATTATTAAAGGTAACACTAAGCAGCAAGAAACAATCTTTATAAAAAATTTGATCCACATACCAGAAAATAATGGTTTATCATTGTTCAAAATAGATTTTAGATTGATATTTTCAGCAAGACTTCTATAATAGTTTGTATGCAGGTCAGGAATATAAAAAATCTAACTGACTGACAGGACCAGTGGCCTGAAACTCTTAACAACTTTTCTCAAACAGTTTAAGGACAAGAAACATCTTTACTTATCCTTTAAGGTGTATATTATATTATTATGTAATTTAATTAACTTATGTTGTATTCATGATGTTAGATAACAACTGAATGTAGTTTGAGTTTTCCTTTTATTATTGCTCCCCAGTAGATTGATATAAATGTGGAGATATTTCTGGTAGATTTTATGCAGAGGGGCTCAGAAGTAATATGTGCATCATTTTAATATAAAAAAGTATATGTCACAGCTAGAAGAAAATCAATTCTGATGACAGATGATTGTGTATAAATCATGAACATCTTTACCCTCACAATAAGATGAGCTTTCCTTAGCTTACAAATTATTTATGACATAGGAGTATGGGGAAATCTTAACTGAACAATTAAAATATGTCACTGTAACAGATATGGTTTCTCCAAAATCAAGAAAGCAATTTATAAATTAAAATTATCTTGGATGGTTCATAACCAGTGAACTAACCTAATCACATAAATTTCCTTAATACAAAATGAATAGCATTGAGTCAATCTATAAATTTATATTTTCAATTGATCAAATTATATAGCATTTTAAAATTTGAATATAGTCTTTATATTTAATGATTATATGTGCATACAAATATTTAGCTACAGTTTATCTTTTATTATTTTTTATAAGTTTGAAATACTGATAACAATATCTCTTATATACCAGTGAGATGATTGCTCTATTTTTTTCTGATAAAAAGTGTGAAACAGCATAGACCCATGAGAACATATATCAATCCAATTTTTCTAAGCATTTTGCCATTATTTTATCAGTACATGAGACAGGAAAGGCAGAACATTAATACAAGTCAGTAAATTAATAATTTGCAGGTAGGATGGAAGGCGAACATAAAGTTGTACTCACGGTTATCTAGTGCCACAAGGCATAACAAATCAATCTGGTATAAATATAGTCATGCCTGGATGTATTGTTTATGGTATATTCTTTAAAGATTAGAAAGGACACTTTAATCTTGGTTTCATTTCTCTTGTTGCATGCATTGACATTCTGGATTAAATTAATACAAGATAGCATGCTCTAGAAGGGAAGAAATTTGTAAGGGCTGAACTGTTCCAGAAAGTTCTTCTTATCTCAGTATGTGACATTATTCTTGAATGTCTAGGCCATGATTTAAAATTCCAGGGAAGGAACGGTTAAAGATCTTGGTTGGAAAAGCCACTTGATCTTATTTCCAGCATAGAAGTCGACAGAACTTCTCTCTCTAGATGGGTATCTCGACCATCACTAACAATAATTTCTTCCATTTTTTTGGCAATAGGCAGAAAAAAATACATACTTACACTCAGTAAGTTAATATTTTATAATTCCATCACTAATAATTGATGAAATAAATTATACTATATAAATTTCCAAGTCACTTGATTTCAAGACTTCAATCATAAGACTGAAGAGTCATCATCAGCTTAGCATTTCAAGTATTCAGTATCAACATACAATCTACTAAAATACCGTACAGCCAATGGTTGCATCCTGCTTTCACAACATATAGTTTAAGGTTAAGGGGAAAACAAGTGTATAGTTGTGTGTTAATACCAATGAACAGTGTAGCCAACAGCTCAAAGTTAAAACACAAGAATTATTTACAGACTTTGTGTTTACCTCAGTGAATGCCTTAAAATATGGTAGCATGACATAACAGAGCAAACTAAGTACTTGATGATTACACAAGTACGATTCAGAGAGGCATAGATGAAGTAGCACTGCAAGCTAACAGAGCATACACTAGAACATGACAAAGTGTGTTTGAATGTGGCACCTGCTGCAGAACAGTGATTTCTATTGTTTTATTCTGTTGGCAACTCCCAGTGAATACATTGATTATTCATTTCATTTCTTATATAATACAATAAAAATTTATAATGTGAGCTGTAGATTATATTATGCCCTAACTCCAGATATCAATCGATTGTTCTACAAAGATTAATTCACTTATGTAGATAATCAAAATTTTATTTTATTTAATCTTGAAATAAGAATATCTGAGCAAGGAAGTGAATCACTTGCTATTGTCAGCACTCCACAGAGGAGCAGAGCAATTTGTCCAGAATAAGATATCTGGTTCCTAGAGACTATATCATCAAGATATGACATTTGTACATGCAAAAGGTAACTGGAGATACCAATGCTTTGGAAATAAAAATACTTACAATATTGTTTGTAACAACTCCACATATCTTAATGACACTTTAGGCAAATACACAGCCCAGAATGGTTAGGTCCTTGCTACAAATATGACTGTCATATTAATTCAGCAAGGTAACTCAGTAGCTCAGATTTATTTAAGGGTGGCCTCAATTTCTTAAAAAAAAAATACTATGAACCTTTCCAAGTTCCTTTAAGATAAACGAATTGGGGCTTTGAGAAGATGGTGACATAGACAGAAACACTACTCTGCTGTGTCTTTACAAATCTCACAGAGAATATGAAATCAGTGACTGTAGAGAGCATTGATTAGGAAAAGAAAAGAAAGGACCAGAGTAAACAGTATATAGAGCAGAGATAAATACAGGAAGATTGAGTTTTATATTGTATAAGAAACCCATAGACTCTAAAAGCAGAGAAAAATATCAGAGGAAAAACAGATGACCACACCTGAACCTCAGAAACAAGAGAAAACAGGCATCCAAAGCATATGGAGTGACACTTGATACACAAAAATCTGTATGTCTCTTCTTCTCAGACTGGATTAAGGAGGGGATAGCAGAAGAGAGGATAGAGAGGGAGAGCAGGAGACAGAGACAGAGACACAGAGATAGAGACTATGGTGAAAACTAATCTTCAGGAAGAACAGGAAATGTAACTCTATACCATCTCCAAAGCACCACACACATTCTCCATGTACTAGACTCATGACAATGCTGAGAATCACAGCAAGAGAAGCAAGCTTAATCTGAAACAGATCAGTGGGTCATAATACACTGAGGTAAAGACTGTGGGTCTTTCAGGAAACACAACCAGAGGCATGATGGACAGAGAAAAGAACATGGAATGGCCAATGTATGACAGGTACCTTTGCCTCTCTTCAGAACATTAAGAGATTGATAACCACAAAAGGAAAGGAGGGACATTCAGTATAACAAAGGAAAATAGTGGGAATAGAGGGAGGGGAGACATCTCAGGCTTAAGATTAGGAAATAACTTTAGATATCTTGTTTTTCAGATTCAGGAACCAAAACCAGCAGGTAAGACAATCTGGTTTAAAAATTGTTTAGAAGTACACTAAGATTAGCAGCCTTCTTTCTACCAGAAATATGAATGCATATACAATATGTGTGTATGAGTGTTTAAGTAGTGGAGGAAACTAGTTCCACTAAAAACCAAATAAATGCTGAAATATGTGACTTATTTTATTCCTATTTTAAAATTTTGACTTCTATATTTTAATTGCTCTGCCTTTCTTCTGATTTAAATTGCCTTTAATGTTTGATATTTATATTTCTGCACATATCTTATTGCTTGCTCTCTGTAATATATCATACCTCTGACTCGTATTTTTGCTTTTTCTTTCTAACTGACTTTCTCTTTTTCACCTTCTCTATTATCACTTAATTTTATTTCTTAATTATCAATAATATTAAGTTCCTAATCGTTAAACTACATTTATTCAGAAATAAGCATTTAGCATCTACTCTAGGACAATCTTCAATATTCTATCTTATTGTTTATGTAATTTATGCACAGTAAGTTTTTCTTACACTTAAAATTTTGTTTTCTCATATTAGTTAGCGAATAAACAAAAAATTCCTTAATGAGGAATAATTTAAAACATTAGAGAAGAAATTTTAAAAATCTCAAAGACAGATATAAATGAAAGCACAGAATCATATTAAATCAATATAATATCAATAATCTTATATATAAATAAATAGCATAAACATTCTAAACAAAGGTATAAGAAACAATAAAATTCACACAATGATAGAACTGACCAAAGAGGAAGAGTCCTAATCTATATGACCTACTTATTTTTAAGACCACAGGAAATAGTCACCAAAACAAAGAGGCGGACTTCAGAAAGTAGACAAAATTTTTTAATTTAGTTACTTACTATATTTTATAAATATGCTGAAATAGCTAACAAAATCAGCTGATACAAGGAAATGTTTATTTTAGCTCACAGTTCAAATTTACAGTTAATGATCCCAGGGATATCATGGCAGTAGGAGCTCAAGGTAACTTGTCACACTGCAGCTGTAGTCAGAAAGCATGGGCGTGAAGGTTAGTGTCCAATTCTTCTGTTTGCACTCAGTCTAAACACTCAATGAGAAATGGTACTATCTGTAGTTGGCATTCCCACCTCAATTGATCAAATTTGTGTCCTAAGTAATTCCAGATCCTTTCGTGTTGACAGTATCAGTCATCACACTCACTATACATCTATAGTGTAGACTAACAATGACAAGAAAAACCAAGTCAATACATGGAAAGTGAATTGTCTATGTCTCAAGTAATATGTAAATGGATTATGATACATTCTTTTAAATATTTGGGCTCCAAAGGGGTCCTCAGGGAAATTCAAATTAAAAGAGTTTCAGTATTATGTCTCATCAATCCAGAATGCAATCAAAAAACCAACTTGTAGCCTAGAAAGATAGTTGACTAGTTAATAGGATTTGCTGTTTCTTATGGACATAGAGATTCAGTTCTCAGCACACATGTAATGGCTAGCAGGCATCATAATCATTTAGATGGTTCTTATACATGCCTGCAGGAATATATATATATATATATATACATATATGTGTGTGTATATATGTGTATATATATATGTATATATACATGTGTATATATACAAAATTTAAAATAAATAAATTTATAGAAAATATAACACAGATTGGAGAAATAATTCCTTTTGTAACTTATTGATCAAAATGTAAACTTGTACAGTTCACTATGGAAACCTAACAACTCAAAGTAGAATGACCATATGAGCAAGATATTATATAACTGTGGGCTTATACCCAGAACTGGGCATATATCAGACACTGGTACATCAATGTGTATTGCTTCACTGTTCACTATATTCAAGACATTGCAACAGTATCATTTTCCAAGGGAAGATAAGGAAGTCAATAAATGTTGCATATATACACATACATACAGACTATTATATTATTTAGCTATAAATATGAAACTATAATTTTCAGACAATGACTAGAACTAGAGATCATATTAAAGTAAAATAAATATAGTAAAAATGAGTGTACATGTTTCCACTGTTCGATAGTTCGATATATGCATGTAACTTATCTCAGGTACATATAACATTACATGTCATGACATGAAAGGAGAACAGGGGCTATTTGAATGAAGGAAGAAGTGCAGAAAGAGTGACAGTGGTTGAAGGAGGCATGGGGAAAGGGAGAAATAATATGAGCAGAGAAAAATAATATATATATATGTGTATATAAATATCTATACATATAACATAGTATATGTGCACAAGCATGTCATAAAGAAACATAGTATTGTTGTATTGTTAACTAAGACTAATTAATATGAAACTAAAATTCATTAAACAGTTACTAACAACTGTATTAAATAAATAGAAAAGTAAGGTGTGGTTGAGCACTAAGCAATATGATAATATCAGAGAGCTAAGTAGACCTTGCATTTCTTATATATACCCAGAGTTACTTTAATGAATTCTTATTTAACAATTGACTTATAATAAAAATAATCTATGTCATTTACTATTATTATCATTATTATTATTGTTTACATATATCAAACTTTTAACACAAGGACATTAAATAAAATATGTAGGGTTCACATCACTAGGGAGTCTCAGACATACACAAAAATAAATGCTAAGATTTATTTTTACTTAGTAAGCATATGTTTCTGGAAATAG
>CAJRSG010000388.1:8805-23514 GCA_907169655.1 Acomys percivali
CATGTGTATTTGCTGAAGGGTGGAATTGCACAGTAACGCCTGTTTCTGCTAGCAAACACACTGTTTCTAAGCAAATGTGAATACACTGAGAAACACTTGTGGGATTTCCTGTGACTAAACCTGAGCTTTCCTACTCACAGGGATGCAAGAGAAATGCTGATTTCATCAAACACACTTATATACTCAGAATCTATGCTACTGCCCACATAGGCAAAACTTTTACTTTCTAATGCAAGTCTCTTTACGCAAAAAACTCGCTTTTGAAGTAATTGCCCAAATGCATCTCAGAAGCGGCAACTTGTTCCAATGTTGGCTCTGTTTCTTAACCATTAAACTTTAATATACAACCCAACCAGGTTACATAAGAAGGAAAATATTTAACGGGACAAAAGCGTGAGCCTTCTGGTATCCTTTCCATGGGATGAGTCCTTAGGTGTCTCTCTGGCCCGCGTGATTGTCCAGCCTGTTTGATTTTCCACATGCTTTCTCCATCACCTGGCTGAATCTGTTGTTTTTCTCTTCCCCACCTGCCTGAATCACATGGGGAGGGCGGTCTCCTTCTTCCGTTGAGGGTCCATTAGGAAAACAATAGCCCAGGTTGGGTTCCCAGGTCTGCTTCCTGAATTCCAAGTCCAGGATGGCTCCACTCAGTCTATCACAAGATATTCATGGGGTGCCCCAAGTTTAAAGCCCGCCAAGACTGCTTCCACCACGACAAAGCTAAATCTTTCCCACACATCCCCCTTCTCTTTAAAAAAATTAAGAACTATACACACATGTATACATATATATACATAATCATCAGGCATCAAGAACATAACCAAATCTTTTTATACTTGTTAACCTGAGAGAAAGTGTTTCACTATCTTACCAAAGAGTCCTTTTTTTATGAGAAATTGTAGTTATCAATCTATAAATGTGTTTTTAATTCTTAAACTAAATCTTTCAGCAACACTGTGTCTTTAATCCCATCAGAGACCCAAGAATGAAAATCTATGTAATAAAGGAAGAGCTGGCAGGCAACTTGCAAGGTCCAAAGGACAGAGAGAGTAGATAGCCTGGACAGTCACCGGATTCTCTCCTTCATGGGGGCAATCAGCTTTTAGTTTTATCAGCCAAAAACATCCCACAAACTGCTTTTTGAAGCAGGAAATCTGACGGTCTGGTCCATCTAGTCTCTTCAAAGCTGGACAGTCAACCGCCCAGCATCACTGTTGATCATTGTAGACAGTCAGCCTGTCATCAGCAGTAGAGATAAAAGCAGTTTTTCCTTTTAGTGACCATTCTGTCACCTGAGCCTCTTGAAGGCCCCATCTTCAATGATGTAAATGGAGATGTGGCTGGGAGCGGATGTCTCTCTCTGTCAGTACAGCCCTCATCGTTAAATGTCATATTTTGTGGATCTCTGAAGAGTTTGAAGATCAACTCTATATATTTTTACAGTTATCAATCAGTTTTTTGAAGACATATACAAGGAATTAAACAAAACTGTTCTATGACAAAGTCAGCTTGATTCAAGTAGGAACAAAATACTAAGTTTTATCGCTGATCTTCTCGAACAGTTTTTCATAAGACATTAATGGTACATGAATAATACATTAAATAAACATTGAACAAAATGAATTTTAGTTTCTAACATACAATAAATAATATTTCATCAACATATAACGTAAAACACATAAGGCAAATATGAATGACAATATACAATTAAAGTTCTTATCAAGGTGAAGCAAATGTTGAAGTCTTATATTTTTAAAGTCTTAAATTTTATCAATCTATGACACCAATATAAAATTTCTGAAGTAAGAAGATTCAATAATCTACCTTTTATTTTACAAACCTGAATCGTCCCTTCCCTCAGTTAAAAAAGTCGAGAAACTGTCCTTTCGGGTAGCACTGTCCTTCTACACATGTGTTTCCTGAAGGGTGAAACGGCACAGCAACACCTGTTTGTGCCACTAAATACACTGTGTCTAAGGAAATGTGAACTCACTGAGGAAACACTTGTGGGAGGTACTGTGACTAAACCTGAGTTCCCTACTCACAGGGAAGCAAGAGTAATGCTGATTTCATCAAACATACTTACGTACTCAGATTCGGTACTAATGCGCACAAAGGCAAAACTAGTGCGTTCTAATGCAAGTCTCTTTAGGCAAAAAAACCGCTTCAGATGAATTTGCCAAAACGCATCTCAGAAGTGTGCAGCTTGTTCCCTGAGTTAGAAAACGTCGAGAAACTGTCATTTCTGCTAGCACTGTCCTTCTCCACATGCATTTGATGAAGGGTGAAACGGCAAAGAAACGCCTGTTTCTGCCGAGAAATACACTTTCTTAAGCAAATGTGAACACACTGAGGAAACACTTGTGAAAGCTCCTGTGACTCAACCTGAGGTTCCCTACTCACAGGGAAGCAAGAGAAATGCTGATTTCATCAAACACACTTACGTACTCAGAATCTGTACTACTGTACACATAGGAAAAACTAGTGTGTTCTAGTGCAAGTCTCGTTTGTCAAAAAACCCGATCAGACGAATTTTCCCAAATCCATCTCAAAAGCGTGTCGCTTAGTCCTAAAGTAGAAACTGTCAAGAAACTGTCGTTTCTGCTAGCACTGTCCTTCTACATTTGTATTAGATAAAGGGTGAAACGGCACAGTAACGCCTGCTTCAGCCAGCAAATACACTGTTTCTAAGCAAAGTGAACACACTGAGGAAACACTTGTGGGAGCTACTGTGAATAAACCTGAGCTTCCCTACTCACAGGGAAGCAAGAGAAATGCTAATTTCATCAAACACACTTACGTACACAGAATCTGTACTACTGCGCAGATAGGAAAAATTAATGTGTTCTAATTCAAATCTCTTTAGGCAAAAAATCCGTTTCGGGCGAAGTTCCCCATATGCATCTCAGAAGTGTGCAGCTTGTTCCCTGAGTTAGAAAACGTCGAGAAACTGTCGTTACTGCTAGCACTGTCCTTCTACACATGTGTTTTCTGAAAAGTGAAATGGCACAGTAACGACTAATTCTCCTAGCAAATACAGTGTTTCTAATCAAATGTGAACACACAGAGGAAACACTTGTAGGAGCTCCTGTGACTAAACCTGAGCTTACCTATTCCCAGGGAAGCAAGGGAAATGCTGATTTCATCAAACACACTTACATACTCAGAATCTGTACTAGTGCGCTGATAGGCAAAACTAATGCGTCCTAACACGAGTCTCTTCAGGCAAAATAAACGTTTCAAGCGAAGTTCCCCAAACGCATCTCCGAAGTGTGCAGCTTGTTCCCTGAGTTAGAAAACGTCGAGAAACTGTCCTTTCAGCTAGCACTGTCCTTCTACACATGTATTTGCTGAAGGGAGAAACGGCAAAGTAATGTCTGTTTCTCCTAGCACACATAATGTTTCTAAGCAAAGGTGAACACACTGAGGAAAAACTTGTGGGAGCTCCTGTGACTAAAGCTGAGCTTCCCTACTCCCAGGGAAGCAAGAGAAATGCTGATTTCATCAAACACACTTACGTACTCAGAATCTGTACTACTGCGCAGATAGGTAAAACTAATGTGTTCTAATGCAAGTCTCTTTAGGCAAACAAACCGTTTCAGGCGAAGTTCCCAAAACGCAACTCAGAAGTGTGCAGCTTATTGCCTGAGTTAGAAAACATCGAGAAACTGTCATTGTTGCTAGCACTGTCCTTCTGCACATGTATTTGCTGAAGGGTAAAACGGCACAGTAACCCCTGTTTCACCTAACAAACACAATGTTTCTACGCATATGTGAACACACAGAGAAAACACTTGTTGGAGCTCCTGTGACTAAACCTGAGCTTCACTACTCACAGGGAAGCAAGAGAAATGGTGATTTCATCAAACACACAAAGGTACTAAGAATCTGTACTACTGCGAACAGAGGCAGAACAAATGCATTCTACGCAAGTCACTTTATGCCAAAAACAGGTTTCACGCGAAGTTCCCCAAACGCATCTCAGAAATGTGCAGCTTGTTCCCTGAGTTAGAAAATGTCGAGAAACTGTAGTTTCTGCTAGCAATGTCCTTTTACATATGTATTTGCTGAAGGTGAAACTGCACAGTAAAGCCTGTTTCTCCTGTCAAACACAATGTTTCTAAGCAAATGTGAACATACTGAGGAAACACTTGTGGGAGCTCCTGTGATTAACCTGAGCTTCCCTACTCACAGGGAAGCAAGAGAAATGCTGATTTCATCAAACACACTTACGTACGCAGAAACTATACTAGTGTGCAGATAGGCAAAACTACTGCGTGCTAATGCAAGGCTCTGTAGACCTAAAACCCGTATCAGGCGAAGTTCACGAAACGCATCTCAGAAGTTTGAAACTTGTTCCCTGAGTTAGAAAACGTCGAGAAACTGTCGTTTCTGCTAGCACTGTCCTTCTACACGTGTATTTGCTGAAGGCTGAAACGGCACAGGAACGCCTATTTCTCCTAGCAAACACCCTGTCTCTAATCAAATGTGAAACCACTGAGGAAACATTTGTGGTAGCTACTGTGACTAAACCTGAGCTTCCCTACTCACAGGGAAGCAAAAGAAATGCTGATTTCATAAAACACACTTACGTACTCAGAATCTGTACTACTACGCAGATAGGCAAAACTAATGCGTTCTAATGCAAGTCTCTTTAGGTAGAACTCGATTCAGGAGAAGTTCCCAAACCCATCTCAGAAGTGAGCAGCTTGTTCCATGAGTTAGAAAACGTCAAGAAACTGTTGTTCCTGCTAGCACTTTCCTTTTACACATGTATTTGCTGAAGGGTGAAACGGCACAGTAACCCCTTTTTCTCCTAGCAAACACACTGTTTCTCAGCAAATGTGAAAACACTGAGGAAACACTTGAGGAAGCTACTGTGACTAAACCTGAGCTTCGCTACTCAAAGCGAAGCAAGAGAAATGCTGATTTCATCAAACACACTTACGTACTAATAATCTGTACTACGGCTCACAGAGGCAAAACTAATGCGTTCTAATGCAAGTCTCTTTAGGCAAAAAACTGGTTTCAGGTGAAGTTTCCCAAACGCATCTCAGAAGTGTGCAGCTTGTTCCCTGTGTTAGAAAACGTCGAGAACTGTCGTTTCTTCTACCACTGTCCTTCTACACATGTATTTGCTGAAGGGTGAAACGGCACAGTAACGCCTGTTTCTCCTGGGAAACACACTGTTTCTACGCAAATGTGAACACACTGTGGAAATACTTGTTGGAGCAAATGTGACGGAACCTGAGCTTTCCTACTCACAGGGAAGCAAGAGAAATTCTGATTTCATCACACATACTTACGTACTAAGACTCTGTACTAGAGCGCACAGAGACAAAACTAATGCAATTTAATGCAAGTCACTTAATGCAAATCCGGTTTCAGGCGAAGTTCCCCAAACGCATCTCAGAAGTGTGCAGCTTGTTCCCTGAGTTAGAAAACGTCGAGAAACTGTCGTTTCGGCTAGCAATGTCCTTTTATACATGTATTTGCTGAAGGCGAAACAGCAGAGTAACGCCTGTTCATCCTAGCAAACACATTGTTTCTAAGCAAATGTGAACACAATGATATAAGAGTTGGTGGAGGTACTGTGACTAAACCTGATCTTCCCTACTCCCAGGGAAGGAAGAGTAATGCTGATTTAATAAAAAACACTTACGTACCCAGAATCTGTACTAGTGCGCAGATAGGCAAAACTAATGCGTTCTAATGCAAGTCTCTGTAGACCAAAAACCTGTTTCAGCCCAAGTTCCCCAAATGCATCTAGGAAGTGTGCAGCTTGTTCCCTGAGTTAGAAACCGTCGAGAAACTGTCATCTCTGCTAGCAATGTCCTTCTGCACGTGAGTTTTTTTGAAGGTTTAAACGGCAAAGGAACGCCTATTTCTCCTAGCAAAAACACTGTTTCTAAGCAAATGTGAACCCACTGAGGAAACATTTAGGGGAGATATTGTGAAGAAACCTCAGGTTCCCTACTCAAGTGAAGCAAGAGAAATGCTGATTTCATCAAACACACTTATGTACTCAGAATGTGTTCTACTGCGCAGATAGGCAAAACTAATGCGTTCAAATGCAAGTCTCTTTAGGTACAACTCATTTCAGGAGAAGTTCCCAAACCCATGTCAGAAGTGTGCAGCTTGTTCCCTGAGTAAGAAAACGTCGAGAAACTGTCGTTCCTGCTAGCACTGTAATTCTACACATGTATTAGCTGAAAGGTTAAACGGAAGAGTAACGCCTGTTTCTGCCAGCAAAAACACTGTTTCTAAGCAAATGTGAACACAATGAGGAAACATTTGTGGAAATTCCTGTGACTAAACGTTAGCTTCCCTATTCACAGGGAAGCAAGAGAAATGGTGATTTCAGAAAAAACCCTTATGTTCTCATAATCTGTACTAGTGCCCACATAGGCAAAATTCAGGCGTTTTAAGGCAAGTCTCTTTAGGCAAAAAAAAACGTTTCTGGCCAAGTTCCCCAAATGCAACTCAGAAGTCAGCAGCTTGTTCCCTGAGTGAGAAAACGTCGAGAAACTGTCGTTTCTGCTAGCATTGTCTTTCTACACATGTATTTGCTGAATGCTGATACGGCACAGTAACGCCTTTTTCACCTAGCAAACACACTGTTTCTAAGCAAATGTGAAAACACTGAGGAAACATTTAGGGGAGCTACTGTGACTCAACCTGAGGTTCCCTAATCACAGGGAAGCAAGAGAAATGCTCATTTCATCAAACAAAGTTATGTACTCAGAATCTATACTAATGCGCCGATAGGCAAAACTAATGCATTCTAAAGCAAGTCTCTTTAGGCAAAAAACCCGTTTCAGGCGAGATTCCCCAAACGCATCTCAGAAGTGTGCAGCTTGTTCCCTGAGTTAGAAAACATCAAGAAAATGTCATTTCTGCTAGCACTGTCCTTCTATCCATGTATTTCCTGAAGGGTGAAACTGCACAGTAATGCCTGTTTCTCCTAGTAAGCACACTGTTTCTAAGTAAATGTGAACGCACTCATAAAAGATTTGGGGGAGTTACTGTGACTAAACCTGAGCGTCCCTACTCACAGGGATGCAAGAGAAATGCTTATTTCATCAAACACACTTACGTACTCAGAATCTGTATTACTGCGCAGATAGGCAAAACTAATTCGTTCTAATGCAAGCCTCTTTAGGCAAAAAACCTGTTTCAGGCGAGGTTCCTCAAACGCATCCCAAAAGTGTGCAGCTTGTTCCCTGAGATAGAAAACGTCGAGAAAATGTCGTTTCTGCTGGCACTGTCCTTCTACCCATTTATTTCCTGAAGGATGAAACGGCACAGTAACGCGTGTTTCTCCTAGCAAACACACCGTTTCTAAGCAAATGTGAACGCTTTGATAAAAGAGTTGGGGGAGCTAGTGTGACTAAATGTGAGCTTCCCTACTCACAGAGATGCAAGAGAAATGCTGATTTCATCAAACACACTTAAATACTCAGAATCTGTACTACTGCGCAAATAGGCATAACTAATGCGTTCTAATGCAAGTCTTTATAGGCAAAAAACCCGTTTCGGGCCAAGTTCCCCATACGCATCCCAAAAGTGTGCAGCCTGTTCCTTGAGTTAGAAAACGTCGAGAAACTGTCGTTTCTGCTAGCACTGTCCTCTACACATTTATTTGCTGGAGGTGAAACGGCACAGTAATGCCTGTTTCTCCGGCAAAAACACTGTTTCTAAGCAAATGTGAACACACTGAGGAAACACTTGTGGGAGCTCCTGTGACTAAACCTGATCTTCCCTACACACAGGGAAGTTAGAAAAATGCTGTTTTCATCAAACACACTTAAGTACTCAGAATCTGTACTAGTGCCCACATAGGCAAAACTAATGCGTTCTAATGCATGTCTTTTTAGGCAAAAAACCCCTTTCAGGCGAAGTTCCCCAAACACATCTCAGAAGTGTGTAGCTCGGTCCCTCCCTGAGTTAGAAAACGGCGAGAAACTGTCGTTTCCGCTAGCACTGTCCTTCTACACTTGTATTTGCTGAAGACTGAAACGGAGGGTAACGCCTGTTTCTCCTACCAAACACACTGTTTCTATGCAAATGTGAACACACTGAGGAAACACTTGTGGGAGCTCCTGTGACTAAACTTGAGCTTCCCTACTCACAGGAAAGCAGGAGAAATGCTGATTTCATCAAACACACTTACGTACTCAGAATCTGTACTAGTGCCCACATAGGCAATACAAATGCATTCTAATCCAAGTCCCTTACGCAACAAACCCGATTAAGTGTAGTTCCCAAATGCATCTCAGAAGTGTGCAGCTTGTTCCTTGAGTTAGAAAACGTCAAGAAACTTTAGTTCTTCTAGCATAGTCCTTCTACACATGTATTTGCTGAAGGGTGAAACGGCACAGTAACTCCCTTTTCTCCTAGCAAACACACTATTTCTAAGCAAATGTGAACACAGTGAGGAAACACTTGTGGGAGCTGCTGTGACACAACCTGACCTTCCCTACTCACAGGGAAACAAGAGAAATGCTGATTTCACCAAATACACTTACGTACTCAGAATCTGTACTAGTGCGCACATAAGCAAAACTAGTGCATTCTAAAGCAAGTCTCCGTATGCAAAAAACAGTTTCAGACATAGTTAACCAAAAGCATCTCAGAAGTGTGCAGCTTGTTCCTGAGTTAGAAAACGTCGAGAAACTGTCGTTTCTGCTAGAACTGTCCTTCTACACTTGTGATTGCTGTAGGATGAAAGGGCATAGAAATGCCTGTTTCTGCCAGCAATTACAAAGTTTCTAAGCTCACATGAACACACTGAAGAAACACAAGTGGGAGCTGCTGTTACTAAACCTGAGCTTCCCTACTCTCAGGGAAGCATGTGAAATGCTGAATTCATCAAAAAATCCTACGTATTCAGAATCTCTACTACTGTGCAAATAGACAAAAGTACTGTGTTCTAAAGCAATTCTCTTTAGGCAAAAATCACGTTTGAGACGAGGATGCCCAAACTCTTCTCAGACGCAGGCTGCTTGTTCCCTGAGTTAGAAAACGTCGAGAAACTGTCATTTCTGCTAGCACTGTCCTTCTACACATGTGTTTGCTGAAGTCTGAAACGGCACAGTAACGCCTGTTCCTCCTAGCAAACACACTGTGTCTAAGCAAATGTGAACACACTGAGGAAACACTTGTGGGTGCTCCTGTGACTAAACCTGTGCTTCCATACTCACTGGGAAGATAGAAAAGTGCTAATTTCTTCAACCAAACTTAGGTAATCTGAATCTGTACTAGTGAGCACATAGGCAAAACTACTGCATTTTAAATCATGTCTCTTTTGCCAAAAAAACCGTTTCAGGCAAATTTGCCCAAACTCATCTCAGAAGCGTCTGCTTGTTCCCTGTGTAATAAAACGTCAGGAAACTGTCATTTCTGATACCACTGTCTTTCTACACATTTGTTTTCTGCAGGGTGAACCGTCATAGTTACACTTGTTTCTGTCAGCAAATACAGTGTTTCTATGCAAATGTGAACACACTGAGGAAACACTTGTGGTAGATACTGTGACTAAATCTGAGCTTTCCTACTCACAGGGACGCAAGAGAAATGCTGATTTCATCAAACACACTCACGTTCTCAGAATCTGTACTACTGCGCACATAGGCAAAAATAGTGGGTTCTAATGCAAGTCACTTTAGACAAAAAACCTGCTTCAGATGAATTTGCTGAAGCGCATCTCAGAAGTGTGCATCTTGTTCACTGAGGTAGAAAATGTAGAGAACTGTCGTTTCTGCTAGCACTGTCGTTCTACACATGTGTTTACTGAAGGGTGAAACTGCACAGTAACATCTGTTTCTGCCAGCAAAACACTGTTCCTATGCAAATGTAAACACACTGAGGAAACAATTGTGGAAGCTACTATGACTAAACCTGAGGTTCCCTATTCACAGGGAAGCAAGAGAAATGCTGATTGCATCGAACACACTTACATACTCAGAATCTGTACTGTTGCACAACTAGGAAAAACTAGTGCGTTCTAATGCAAGCGTCTTAAGGAAATAACCTGTTTCAGACAATGTTGCCCAAAGGCATCTCAGAAGCAAGCAGCTTGTTCCCTGAGATACAAAACTCGAGAAAAAGTCGTTTCTGCTAGTACTGTCCTTCTACTCATGTGTTTACTCAAGGGTGATACGGCACAGTAAATCCTGTTTCTGCCAGCAAATACACTGTTTCTAAGCAAATGTGAACACCGTGAGGAAACACTTGTGGGAGCTCCTGTGACTAAATCTGAGCTTCCGTACTCACAGGAAAGCAAGAGAAATGCTGATTTCATCAAACAAACTTACATACTCAGAGTCTGTACTCGTGTGCACATAGGCGAAACTAGTGCATTCTAATGCAAGTCTCTTTAGGCAAAAAACCCATTTCAGACGAAGTTGCCCTAACTCATCTCAGAAGTGTGCAGCTTGTTTCCTGAGTTAGAAAACGTCGAGTAACTTTCGTTTCTGCTAACACTGTCCTTCTATACCTGTGTTCGCTGTAGGGTGAAACGGCACAGTAACGCCTGTTTCTGCCAGCCAATATACTGTTTTTAAGCAAATGTGAACACACTGAGGAAATACTTGTGGGAGCTACTGTGACTAAACTTGAGCTTCCATACTTACAGGGAAGACAGAGAAATGCTGATTTCCTCAAACACAGTTACGTACGCAGAATCTGTACTACTGCGCAGATTGGCAAATGTTAGTGTGTTCTAATGCAAGCCTCTTTAGCCAAAAATCCCGTTTCAGACAATGTTGCCCAAAAGCATCTCAGAAGTGTGCCTGTTGCTCCCTCGGTTAGAAAACGTCGAGAAATTGTCATTTCTTCTATTATAGTTCCTCTATATATGTGTTTTTTGAAGCCTGAAACAGCAGAGTAACGCATGGTTTTGCCAGTAAATACGCTGTTTCTAAGCAAATATGAAAACATTGAGGAAACGCTTGTTGGAGCTCCAGTGACAAAACCTGAGCTTCCTACTCACATGGAAGCAAGAGAAATGCTGGTTTTCAAGCAGAGTTACGTGCTCCTTACCTGTACTGCTACCAGACGGGCAAAACTAGTGCTTTCTAATGCAAGCCTCTTTAGGCTAAAATCCTGATTCAGACGAAGTTGCCCAAATGCATCTCAGAAGTGTACAGCTTGTTTCTTGAGTTAGAAAACATCGAAAAACTGTCATTTCTGCTAGCACTGTCCATCTACACATGTGTTTGCTTAAGCTTGAAACTGCACAGTAACACATGTTGCTGCCAGCAAATACACAGTTTCTAAGCTAATGAACACTGAGGAAACACTTGTGGGAGCTCCTGTGACTAGACCTGAGCTTCCTTCTCACATGGAATCAAGAGAAATGCTGACTTCATCAAACACAGTTATGGACTCAGAACTATTTGTGCAAAACTAGTGCGTTCTAATGAAAGCATCTTTAGGCAAAAAACCCGTTTCAGAAGAACTTGACCAAATCCATCTCAGCAGTGTGCAGCTTTTTCCCTGAGTTAGGAAAGGTCGAGTATCTGTTTTTTCTTCTATACATGTGTTTGCTGAAGTGTGAAACGGCACATTAACGCATGTTTCTGCCAGCAAATAGACTGTTTCTAAGCAAATGTCAACAGACTGGGAAACACTTGTGGGAACTCCTGTTACCCTACCTGAGCTTCAAACTCACAAGGAATCAGGAGAAATGCTGTTTTCATTAAACCCAGTGACCTACTCAGAGTCTGTACTACTGCGCATATTGGCAGATGTAACGTGTTCTATTGCAAGCCTCTTTAGTCATAAAACCCGTTTCATTTGAAGTTGCCCAAAAACTTCTCAGAAGTGTGTAGCTTGCTCCCTCGGTATGATAATGTAGAGAGAAACTGTCTTGTCTGCTAGCATTGTACGTCTACACATTTGTTTGCTGAAGCCTGAAACAGCACATTTCTGTCAGCCAATACACTGTTTGTAAGCAGATTTGATCACACTGAGTAAACATTTGTGGGAGCTCCTGTGACTAAACCTGAGCTTCCTACTCACATGGAAGCAAGAGAAATGCTGATTTCATCAAACAAGGTTAAGGAATCAAAACGTGTACTGCTATGCAAATGCGCAAAACTAGTGCGTTCTAATGCAAGCCTCTTTAGACAAAAAAACCCGTTTCAGATGAAGTTTCGCAAATGCATCTCAGAAGTATGCAGATTGTCCCATGAGTTAGATAAGGTTGAGAAACTGTCGTTTCTACTGGCACTGTCCTTCTTCACAAGTGTTTGTTGAAGCATGAAATGGCACAGTAACGCATGTTTATGCCAGCAAATACACTGTTTCTAAGCAAATGTGAACACACTGAGGAAACACTTGTGGTAGATACTGTGACTAAACCTGAGCTTCCTAATCACAGGGAAGCAAGAGAAATGCTGATTTCATCAAACACACTTAAGTACTCAGAATCAGTACTAGTGCGCAGATAGGCAAAACTAGTGCATTCTAATGCAAGTCTCATTAGGCAAAACACCCATTTCAGACCATGATTTTCAAATTCATCTCAGAAGAGTGAGGTTGTTCCCTGAGTTAGAAAACGTCGAGAAACTGTCGTTTCTGCTAGCACTGTCCTTCTACACATGTCCTTGCTGTAGCCTGAAACAGCAATGTAACACATGTTGTTGCCAGCAAATACACTCTTTCTAAGCCAATGGGAACACACTGAGGAAACATTGGTGGGAGCTACTGTGATTAAACCCGAACTTCCCTACTCACTTGGAAGCAAGAGAAATGCTGATTTCATCAAACATTCTTATGTACTCAGAATCTGTACTACTGCGCACATAGGAAAGACTAGTGCATTCTAATGCAAGTCTCTTTAGACAAAAAACCCGTTTCTGACGAATTTACCCAAACGCACCTCAGAAGTGTGCAGCTTGTTCCCTGAGTTAGAAAACGTCGAGAAACTGTCATTTCTGCTAGCACTGTCCTTCTACTCATGTGTTTGCTGAAGGGTAAATCGGCACAGTAACGCCTGTTTCTGACAGCAAATATACTGTTTCTAAGCAAATGTGAACACACTGAGGAAACACTTGTGGGAGCTCCTGTGACTAAACCTGACCTTCCCTACTCACAGGGTAGCAAGAGAAATGCTGATTTCATCAAACACACTGACGTACTCAGAATCTGTACTACTGTCCACATAGGCAAAAGTAGTGCTTTCTAATGCAAGTCTCTTCAGGCAAAGAACCTGCTTCAGAAGAATTTGCCCAAATGCATCTACGATGTGTGCAGCTTGTTCCCTGAGTTAGAAAACGTCGAGAAACTGTTGTTTCTCCTAGCACTGTCCTTCTACACATGTATTTGCTGTAGGGTGAAACGGCACAGTAACGCCTGTTTCTGCCAGCAAATACACTGTTTCTAAGCAAATGTGAACACACTGAGGAAACACTTTTGGGAGCTACTGTGACTAAACCTGAGCTTCCCTACTCACAGGGAAGCAAGAGAAATGCTGATTTCATCAAATGCACTTACGTACTCAGATTCTGTACTACTGTGCACATAGGCAAAACTAGTGTGTACTAATGCAAGTCTCTTTAGGCAAAAAAAAAAATTGTTTCTGACGATGTTGCTCAAATGCAGCTCAGAAGTGTGCAGCTTGTTCCCTGAGTTTGAAAACGTCGATAAACTGTCGTTTCTGCTGGCACAGTCCTTCTACACATGTGTTTGCTGAGGGTCGAACAGCGCAATAAGGCATGTTTCTGCACTGCTTCTAAGCAAATTTGAACACAATGAGGAAACACTCGTGGTAGCTCCTGTGACGAAACCTGAGCTTCCCTTCTCAAAGGAAGCAGGAGAAATGTTGATTTCATGAAACATACTACTTTCATGCTGGAATCTAAAAGACAGGTCTACAGTCTTCAGATTATCATCTGCTTGTGGAGAGAAAATATAAAATGTGATTTAGTGATCAGAGGGAGAAGTGTCTGGACGATTGTATCAGATACTGTTGTATAGTCATGACAATTGTCACTTTCATCATAGTAGCTGTGACCACTGAGGAGACCCATTCAAAATCAATAAGACATACTGTGGCTGAGGATGGAGCATCTTTGACGGGTCAGAATCAGGGAGTCCCAGTATGGATTTTTTTCTATGGGTTGTGAAATGAGGTACCTTTGCACTGCAGTGATGGCAGGCATTTGCATTGCACTTGATGTTTGGAGTAAGACCTGTACCTGTGTCTGAACATTCAAAATGGGAGAGTGGAGGAGGTATATCTGAGTGGCAATCTTACTTGTATAAATTGGCCTGCTTGCTTGATTAGTGGACTGCCACAGACCATCTCAGTTGAGTATAGGTCCTTGGGAACAGGAGTTCTCAAAGCATCTGTTGAGAAAGATTAGGTGAGTGACAAACAGACAAACTCAGGGGAGAGTTTTAGTCTGAGTGCATTTTGCAGGCAGGCAAGCTAGATTTATATACACATTTTTTTAAACAGGGAGTGATTTGTGGTCACATATTTTCATGGAGTAGTTCCAAGCGAGTCAGTGAAGCAACCAGGTATACACAATACAAAGTAGAGAATGCAAAACAATACAAAAAACAAACAAAAAACCAAAGTAATAGTGTTGTCATCATTCTTAAGTCATTAGTGTGGTATCAGCATGAATGTGCCCTCTTTATCAAAGGTCAGTGTTCTCTCATTATGCCAAACATCTGTGTGCCAAGACAGTTTTTTCT
>CAJRSG010000396.1:8686-37064 GCA_907169655.1 Acomys percivali
TCTCCCTCTCTCTCTCTCTCTCTCTCTCTCTCTCTCTGTCTCTGTCTCTCTCTCTCTCTGTATGTGCACATTGTATTTTTATATATTTATACATCATTGGATGCCTAGTTTAATCCTATATCTGGCATTTTATAAAGGCCCATGTAATAAACATAGGAATTCAGATGTCATTTTAATTTTAACTTTTTTGGATTACTTCATCATATCAATTCACTATTTTCAAAGGAACTTTCACACTGGTTTTCATAATGCTCATAATGACTGCCATATTTACCCACAGAGTGTAAGTGCTCCTTTTCCCCATGTCATCAAGAATAACTTCTATTTTTTTCTGCTTTCTATATCTATTCTAAATAGTGGGAGATGACACATTATTGTGGATTTTTTAGGTATTTCCCTACTATTTGTTTACATCAAAATGTTTTTTTTTTTTTTTACTGTTGGCCACTTGTATCTCATCTTCTAAGGAAGGTCAATTCATGCTTAAGCAAATTTTTTATTAGTTATTTAAGTGTTTAGTACAATATTCTTTGTTTCTGTATACCCCTCCCAGGAAGCCTACCCTTCCCTAAATTTCTGTCCTCTTTTTACTTATTTATTTATTTTTTTACATACCATTTATATTATTACACATATATAAAATAAACTACATACAGCAAGAGGAACCACAGAACAATCAGGAATTATATAAATGTTACATTTTTAGTGTTTTGGCTATTTGTATTTGGCAACTTTGATGAAAACATCTTTCCTATCTTAATGAGTCTAAAATTCTGAATGCAAATCAATATCTATCATATCTCATCTCGATCAACTTAAAACATCTGTCTAGACATAAAAATATCTAAGCTTCTTTGTAAAACTAAACTACTACCTGGTCTTCAACCCCATCAGAGACTTGAGAAGGAATAAAAATGATTACTTGAGTGAACCAGAAGTGCAGGTTAGTAGCTTTACAAGTGAGAAGATGATGGAGACCGTTCACTGCCTGAACACTCACCCAAAACTCTCTGTAAGGTTGGAGCATCATCTTCAGCCTTCTGGCCAAATGTATCTGACAGACATATTTGTGAGGCAGGAACTATTGAGGACTTGCTTACCCTATCTTGGCAGAGTTTAGCTGTCAATTCTGCCTGCATCCAAGCTTGTCAGAATTCTATCTGTGGCAGAAATGAGGACATTTTGCCTATGGCTGGTTTGCCACATTTGAAGCCAGCTCCATAAGGAGGTTCTTTGCTGCTCATCATCTTTTTTGAGGTAGGCTGAGTGTTGCCAGGAGTTAACCTGTTTTGTTGTCAAAGAATCTTTAAAATTAAAAAAAAAATTTTTAAATGCCATATTCCATAGGTGTCTGAGGTTTTTGAGGACCTTGCTTATTTTCATTGGGAGTTGGTTATAAGTTATTACTGGTCTTATTCAGAGAGAAAACAAAGTTGGACTCAGGGATGTCTCTCTTTTCCTTTATATTTTGTACATATGGAGATAGGGGTTGTAAATAAAGAAGGGGGAATATAGAAATGTACAGGCATGATAGAACAAAAAGTAGATTATTAAATCTCCTCAACTTAGGGCCTTAAGTTTTACTCACAAATAAGGTTATTTATAGTTCATTGGTATAGAAGGTATAGAATTTTATATATTGATGTAAAATAAGGTTAATTTTGATACATTGGCATGGAATTCAAATTTAAGATTATTCTTCACATATACACACACACTATATATATATATATATATATATATATATATATATATACTTTAATATGAGATATTATACCCATATAACTAAATTATAATACAAGGTTTACTTCCAATACCATGAAAGTGCTATTGAAAGCTGTTTAGGATAATTAAGTAATACAGATTAATTGTTAGCTTATCAAAGCAGGTCATGTCAACTACTAGTCTATTTCTATCACAGGAATATACATCCTAGGTTTAACAGATAAATAGGATTCTATAGATAAATAAGGGAAAATAGTTAGATAAGGTCCTCTTTTTATTTTAACCTATATTCTTGTACAAATGCCCTTCCACTTGATTATAAACGGTCTAGCAAGAGCTACACTCTTATCCCTGTCAGAGTGCCTATCAATTGCCAATTACCCCTCAGCTGAGCTAAGAATTTATGGTCATTTCTCATTTTGAATCTTGGATTTTTATCTGGCTGATTTGCCCAGGTTTTGTGCATCTTGTCACAACCACTGTTAATTCATCTGTGTCGGGTAGACACTGACTGCCTTTGGCTCTTATATTCCTTTCATCTCTTTTTTCAAAATGATACCCAAGCCTTGGAAAGAGGGAATGTGTTACAGATATTCCACTTAGGGCTCTGAATTCTACATCTTATCTTGACAAGTTGTGAATCTCTTTATTACTATCCATTATTGCCAAGATAATGGGTGAAAGATTCATAAATCTATGTGTATAATGGTAAGTCATCAGGAGTCAGTTTAATACTATGTCCATTTAGGAGAATAATAGTTGTAAGTTCCCCCTTAGGGTCTATGATCTTGGCCACAGATTCTTGGCCCATAGAAAAACAATGGCCAGCATGTGTTTTATCTTATAGTGTAAGGCTTAAATGGAATCAAGAAGTGATTATTTCCATTATTGGTTATTCCCATAACAACCACATAACATTTCAGTGTAGGTCTTTATTATACCTCTCAGAGTTCACAGCTGGGTAAAAGTGGTGATTGCTTTTCTATTCTGGTAGATTTCATAGAATTTAGCAGTACTATCAATGCTAGCTGGAAGAGAGGAAGCTTCCAGGTGGGACAGAGAGGAATGGAAATTCTCCAAAGAAGGAGGTTGCTGCATCCTCCTGCTGTGTCATGACCCCTCCAGTGGAGTCTGTGTGACAAATGTTACGGCGCAACCCGAGGCGATGACCCCTGCCCAGGGATAGCCTCCTGGTATGGGTCTGATGTTCCTAACAGGAGTAACTGATTGCAGCCTTCTTTTTACTCATTGTGTTGGCATACTGTCTTTATTTTTTTTCTCCTAACCTTACTCTGATATCAGAACTTTTCAAACATGATGACCATTTGGCTAAAACTCCCTAGCATGGGACTGCAGGCAAGGACCATTCAGACCCAGAGTTTATCACCAAGTTCTGCTCCACTTGTTGAAAGAAACATGGCTAAGAATTAATCATCAGTTAATAATTTATATTATGACTTACAAATAAAGTGTTTAAGAAAGCTCCATACAGTAGTGCTCAGATAAAAAGAAGAACTAAGAAAAAACTGTCTTGACACACAGATGTTTGGCGTAATGAGAGAACACTGACTCTTGATAAAGAGGGCACATGCATACTGATATCAAGCTAATAACTTAAGAATGATGACAACACTATTACTTTGCATTCTGTACTTTGTACTGTGTATGTATGATTGCTTTACTGACTGCCTTGAAACTACTCCATGAAAAAAAAATGTGATCACAAAGTACTCCCTGTCTCAAAAAATGTGTATAAAAATCTAGATTGCTTACCTGCAACTACACTCAGATCTAAACTTTCCTCTGGGTTGGTTTGTCGCTTCGCTGAATCTTTGCCCACTGACACTTCGAGAACTCCCGTTTCCAAGGACCTATACTGACTGAGACATTCTGGCCCATGGCTCTGCTGTTCCCAATTGCTGTTGTTGTCCTTTGACTAGAAGTTGAAGATATCCTGACTACAAAGATAGGGCTTACCCCAAGGAAGCAGATCACCCAAGTCAGCAGGAAGTAGATTAAAGACACCTATACCCCCATTTGCCTCTAGCCTTATTTCTTTCCTACTTGGTGTTGGGATGTTGGAAGGGATTAAGGTGAATAAGTGTTGGAAAGGAGGTAGAGGTATAAGAACCCAATAAAGTAGCTTAAAAATATTCCTATACTTTTCTCTAATGTGTTAAAAATCTGCTGAGGTAAAGATTTAGCAGTACTATCAATGCTAGCTGGACGAGATGAAGCTTCCAGGTGGGACAGAGAGGAATGGTTATCCTCCAAAGAAGGGAGGTTGTTGCTTCCTCTTGCTGTGTCACGACCCCTCCAGTGGAGTCTGTGTGACAAATGTTACTTCATAACCCGAGGCAACATTACATATAGGTCCTCAATTCTATTCCAATGATCATCTATGTTGCTGTATACCATGATTTTGCTATTACTATACTCTCCATCGAATCTTGAAGCCTAGGATGGTGATACCTACAGTGATTTTTGCCCAAGATTGATTGTTTTGGCTATTCTTGGTCTGTTGTGTTTCCAAATAAAAGTTAACATATCTTTCTCAGTTTTTTTGTGAAGAAGTTAGTTGGAATTTTGATGGGAATCGGTATGTTGTTTTTGGCTGAATGTCCATTTTACAATATTGATATTGAAAACCCAGAAGTATGGGAAAAACTTCATCTTCTGGTAATTTTTTCACTTTTTTTCTTCAGTGTTCTAAAATTTGCCATTTGCAGGACTTTTACTTCCTTGTTTATATTTATTTGCAAGCTATTTTTTTTTTTTGAGATACTGTGAATGATATTGTTTCCCTGATTTCTTTCTCAATAAATTTGTCTACACAGAAAGGTGAGATGTAGCCACAATCTATACCAGTCCATATCAGAGATATCTTACGCCCAACAGGGAGTTGAGTACTCTTGTATAACTATTGTAACTGAACTTGACACAAGCTAGAGTCCTTTTGGAAGAATTATAAATTTAGAAAACATTGCCATAAGGTTGGACTATAGACAAATCTATTGAGCATTTTCTGATTAATGATTGTTGTGAGGGGCCTCAGACCACTGTGTATAGTGCTGGGTTGTGTAAGAAAGCAGGACAAGCAAACCACAATTTGTAGCACACCACAAGGAACAATTTGTAAGAATCCTTCTTTTATACCCACTGCTCCAGGTCTTGGCTCCAAGTTCCTGCCTTGCTGGGGTTCCTTGACTTTCTTCAGTACTGAACATTTACTGGGAAGTATAAGATGAAATAAATACTGTCTTTCTCAATAAATAAATAAATAAATAAATAAATAAATAAATAAATTTGTCATTTGTATATTGGAAGGTTATTACTTTTTGCATGTTAATTTTGTTCCTGCTAATTTGCTAACTATGTTTGTCAGCTGCAGGAGATATCTGGTAGAGTCATTGGGGTCTTTCATGCACAGAATAGTATCATATGGAAATAAAAATGCTTTAACCTCTTCCATTTCTATTTGTATCCCCTTTGCCTATTCTACATGACTTGTTCCAGCCAAATTTCAAGTATGGGTTGAATGAGAGTTGGGGTGGGGGGCAGAGAAACTTCTTGTCTTGTCTTGATTCTGATTTAAATAAACTTTTTTGAGGCTTTCTCCATTTAGGATATTGGCCAGTTGTCTGTGGGATTGCTGTATATTGTCTGTATACTGTTCATACGTACCTTTTATCCCTTAACTCTTCAGAATATTTTTGGTCCTGATATTTTAATTATATTTACAAATACACACAGAAACACACACACACTATGTAAACAGAGTAGTTTATTTAGTGTTGTTTATGTGTATAGATGTTTAATCTGAGCCCTAATGAAAACTGGTCCTCCCTCTAAATAATCATTAATTGTCTGTAGTTCTTCATCTACAAGTTTGGTTTAGATATATCCAAATTGTCATATCAACTGCTGTCATTGTAACAGTCTTGTTCAAACAACGATATGGTTGCAATTTCATGGGAGGAGCTTCTTTGTTCTGAATAAATGACACTTTCTCAAAGCCAGCATTCTGGTTCTCTGGCTCTTAAAATCTTCTGATCACCTCTTCCACAAGGCTTCCCAAGTCTTCCTCCATATAGGATTTTTGTTGCAGATGATCAGTTGAGACTGATCACCGCATACTTAGTAGTTTGCATTTTTGCCACTTGTGTCTTTGTATTGAGTATTATCGGCTTAGTAAAGGAATTTGGATACGTCCCCTCCTTTTTCATTTTATTAGATAACTTTGAGGAGCATTGTTGTTAGTTTTATTTTAACAATCTGGTAGAATTGTGCTCTGATTTAATGTGGTGGTGGACTTTTTTGTAGTTAAGAGATTTTTTAATTAGTATTTTTGTGGGGGAAAAAGGTCTTAGTCATCTTCCCAGACTGACTCTTTCATGTGATTTTAAATTCCTTTATTGTTCATCCCTTGGGAAGTTTTACAAAGATGAAAACTGACAATTTAACAGGTATTTGTGGAATCTTCGATTCCTTCCCATTGGATGAACTAAGAAAAGTTCATTTTGTCCCTACAGATCTCTCAAATTAATCATTTACAGATATATGCATCATCATTTAGTTTTTTTTATATATTTGTATCTGTAGCATTTACTCTGTCTTTATGACAAATTGAATGTCAAATAAGCATAATTTATATCAATTTCTGTACTCATACAAAATTTGAGAAAATTTTGGATATGCATTTCCTTGAATCTTTTGCTAATATACTCACCTCCCACACCCTACTTAGTTTCTGACAGTGAGGCACTAAGGAGTACCCAACTGACATTGCAAAAGTGTTGAGATCAGAGGAAACTATAAGGTTTTTTTCCCCCCTTTTCCATCATGTGGTTCTTGAGGATCAAAACCAAGTTGTCAGGCTTCTGCAGCAAGCTCTGTTTACCCACTGAGCCATCTTGCCGGCCCTTTCCTTTTTACTTTTCCTGGTTCAGTAACTATTTTTTACTATTCATTAAGAGGATATTTATAACTGTCATTTAAAACTGGAGGGACCAGGGGATCCACAAGGAGACCAATAATGCCACCAATTTGGCAGAAGGGGGGTTGCCCCAGAGACTGATGCATCAACAAAGGACCATGAATGTTGAAGACTTGGACCCTCTGCTCAAATGTAGTAGGTAGGCAGAACAGTCTCCTTGTGGGTTCCATAATTTGGAGAATAGGGACAACTTATGATATGGATTCTGGTGCCCACAAATTGATCACTTCTCTCTAGCATGGCTGCCTTGCCAGGCCAAGAGGGAGAGAATACAGACAGTCCAGAATGAGCCTTGATAGCCTGAGGTTAGATGTTAGGGGAAGAGGAATCCCCATTTCTGAGAAGTAGGGGAGGGGTGAGGAGGGATGATGGAAGGGGGAGGGGAGTTGAGGGAGGGAGGGTGGGACCCGGAGGTGACTAGGGAAAGAGCTACAATCAGGATGTAAAGTGAACAAATTAAAAATAAAAAAAAAATTAAATAAAAAACAAGAAAAAGAATCCTGTAGTAATCATAGGCTAGTATAGCTTGAATTGTGTCATCAGTTATGGCAAAGCTGTTCTTAGAATTTTTTTTAAGTACAAAGTTTTTCCTTAAAAGGAAAAAGAAAACACCATATTAGAAGGTAGTTCTATTCTCTGAGCTTTTTGAGAAAGATTTAATGTAGTCCTTGAGCAATGACAGTTAACTGATGTGTGCTGTGATTATTTAAGATAAAATAATTATAGTAAATCTTTAGTAACTACAATAAATTTAGGAATGTGTGAAATACATATTAAATATATAAAACCATAATAAACTTAAAAATTCTTTAACAGGACAGATATTATTGATTAAAATAATGTAACTGCTTCTGTTTCCAAGAAAATATAATGTTTGTTCTTACACTAGACTTTTTAGTGCTATCTGGGCACTAGATTACCTTGTGCTTATATCCAGGGTGAAAGGGCTATGCTCTTTGACTCATGTCATCTATATGAAATGTTGTCTTAACTGGTATATAATTTGGGAGCCACCTTTTATTCTCTTATATAATTCCATTATTGACCATTATTTCCCATTGTCACCACATTTTGTCACACTGGATCATTTTCATAAATCTGCAAGTGTACTTATACCATGTTGCCATTGAACTCTTAAAATCAAATACTTTGCTATGACAAAAAAATTTAGTCCATGCATATATTTCATAGGCTCTATTCTCTTTAGCTCCCTACCTAACCAGTAAACCACTTACATGCATAAAACTTTTTCTTCTCTTTTTACTTCTATACTTACAAGACCTTTGTAGTTATAATCCCCAGAACACATGAAGCTCCCTCAGAATAACTTAAAATTTTGATTATGCAGAAGAATCAACAGTTATCACACACACAATATATATATGCATGTGTGTATATATATATTTCTTTAGAAGAAATGAAGAAAAGGTACTTTAAAAAGCATTTTAAAGAAGGTTATACCAATAAAATGATCTCTGAATTTTGTCAAGAAACATGGCTATCATTTCATAAGGAAGACACTGGAAGAAAATTTCCTTGTTTTTCTCTCAGCAGCATATATGCCACTCTGGAAATCTTTCAGTGAAGCCTTGTAGTTATAGTCACATGACTTTGACAGAGATATCCAAACAATCTAGTACATGGAAGACTAGTCCTTTAACTAAGGCATGATGAAACAATTGCATGAGTGCATGCAAAAAAAAAAAAAAAGTGAAGTTGGCCACCTTATTTACCTCATATAAGCATTAACTCAAAATGATCTATTGCACATATAGCACTAACATTACCAGTCCAGTCATATCCACACAAGACTTACTGCGTGACCATTTCTGGGAAATGCTATACTGTGTTGTTTAGTGTAAAAGTCATGAAGCACTGAAACCCAGCAAACAAAGAATTCCAAAGGACTTGAATTCTCAAACTACCTTCAAAAACTGCTACTCCAAGAAAGCTGTAAAATTTCTAGATCCTAGAGTTGGAGGGGAAGAAGGGAGTATATATCAAGATGAAGAATAGAACTGGATATTACTTAATAACCATTTTTTTTGTATTTGTAAATTTAGAAACAAATAGTTTGACCGGCATTTTGACAGACATTAAGATAACATTAAGATATCCTTCTTGGGTGGAACTGTGGTACATATACACTATGGAATACTACTCAGCTATTAAAAACAAGGAATTCCCGAAATTTGTGGACAAATGGATTGAACTAGAAATGATCATAATGAGTGAGTTAACCCAGAAGCAGAAAGAGTTAAATGGTATATACTCACTTATATCTGCATACTAGCCCAAGGGGCATATCCCATGAAAGTCTTCACTAACCAGGAAACTGAGGCAGAAGGGAGGACATCCTATTGGGACTCTAGATGAGAGAAGCATGGGAGAATAGCAAAGTAGAAGGATCCAGAGGGTCCTAGAAACCTACAAGAAGAACATTATGATAGGCAGATTTGGGCCCACGGGTCCCGCTCAAACTATGGCACAAGCCGAGGACAATACAGGCAGTAAACTTTAAACCCCTACCCAGATCTAGCCAATGGACAGGACATTGTCCACATTTGAGTGGAGAGTGGGGTCTGACTTTCACATGTACTCTGGTGCTCATATTTGACCATGTCCCCTGAATGGGGAGACCTGATGGCACTCAGAGGAAGGATAGCAGGTCACCAAGAAGAGACTTGATACTCTATGAGCATATACAGGGGGAGGAAGTCCCCTTCAGTCACAGTCATAGGGGAAGGGAGTAAGGGGAAAATGGGAGGGAAGGAGGAATGGGAGGATACAAGAAAGGGGATAACCATTGAGATGTAATATGAATAAATTAATAAAATAAAATTTAAAAAAAGATGTCCTTCTTGGAAGACGTATTTTATATACAAATCTGATTTTCTTTTCCCCCATTTTTATTATTATTGTACTTCATTCACATTACAGCCATTATGAATCAATGTAGATGGTTCTCAAAAAATTAAATGGAAAACTAGAGAAATACATTATTGGCATATATACAAAAGTCGTGTTGGGAGTCAGGCAAATATCAAGGCTTTCCTCAAAGCCTCGATGTTTGGAAAAAAAAAACAGAGGAGAGTGTTTTTGTTTTCTTTTTTCTTTTCTTTTTTTTGTTTTGTTTTGTGTAAAACCAGGTAAATTATAGGGAAAGCCAGTAATAATCACCAGGGCCACGGAAAGCTAACATTCTGATCCTGCACACCTAACTCTTTCCCACAATGGACAATGGTTATCAGACCAAGGTTGCTCTGTGCTTAGTTTGTGATACTGTTGAGATATATTGTATTTTCTTTGTGTGGCATTTCTTTATTTGCTTCCTGCTGAGTTTACTGAGCCTGTCTCATTCTTCCCCACACACCTTTATTTCCATTAAGAAATAATGTTGTACTTCTTATTACTTTTGCTTGGCAAAGACATCTGCTTATTCAAGACCTCCCAGTGCCAACTTCTCTTTTTGTTTCCCATTTATGACTCTGAAATTAAAAAGTGACCTTCTGAGGACAGGTCAACACACACACATATGTATGTACATGGATATGTGTATATATATATTTTAACATGGATTTATGCCACATGAAATAATGGCACTCACCTGAAGAGTAATGTACTATCTAATAAAAATCCCAGGGCTAGGTATGGGACAAATATCCTTGGATTATTTGATGGAGAAATACAAGAGTTTGTCAAAACAATATGGACTATTGCCATTTCCTTGATAGCCATAAATTATATATACCAAATTAAAATTAAGTGCTCATTCGTGTTTATAATTCATCTTTATTATTTAATTGTAATATATAATATAATATGCATATGTCATGATTAAAGAATAGAGTGTGGTTTGAGTTGGGGTACATAGGGGAAATATTAAAAAGTGAAGAGTGGAAATGTACTCAGATCCAGATACAGTGTTCATGTAAAGAGCTCTCAAAGAAAGGGGAAATAGATTAGACATCATGAATGGAGGAAGCGGACTGGGTGGGCTGGGAAAAGAGGCATGAGGTAGGGGAATTACGGAGGGAGAGAGTGCTGGGAGAGGTAGCTGAATCTGTGAGAGAGCAGCTCTGGATCAAGCTAGTAGCCTTAGAAAATGGAAACTCCCAGGAATCTATGGGACTATCCCTAGCAAAGACTCTTGGCAATAGAAGATATAGAGCCTGAACCATCAATCTCCTGTAAGCAGGATAAACTTTCAATGGAGGGAATGGGACCCTAACCCAGCCACAGAACCTCGGACCCACAATTTGTCCAAGGTGTGCAGGGATAAAAGACGGTGCAGGGGTAAAACATGGAGGGAAGTGGAGAGGAAAGGAGTGTGAGGAGAGGAGGAAGGGGAAGCTGTGATCAGGATGTGGATTAAATAAATAACTTAATTAATTAAAATATATTTAAAAGTATAAATATGTGACTTATGTATTATACTTTTGTTGTTATCATATTTTTATACTCTTTACTTATTGATGAAGGCTGAATCAAAGACTGAAGATTAGTGTTTTTTTACAAATTCAGGAAAATTATTATTTGAATTTTGGATTCTTTCATAAGGTCTACATTACTAAAACACATGACATTGAATGGAGCATGGGAGTGTTTAGCATTAGTATATATTTTTGCTGTTAGACTTTATAAACAGTGTAAAAGAAAGAGAGTGTCAACTCATTCTAAGGTACTTGGCTGAACTAATTTGAGGTGAGGGCCTGGGACTGATTAAAAGTGAGAGATAGAATTTAGAGTTCCATAGTAATTTGAATGCCAAGACAACGAGGGAAGGAAAAGAACAGGAATTTAATGTGAGGACATTGGTCAATCCAATGCCCAGTGGCCTGGAGCTTGTGAGGATCCAAGGAGAATAACAAGAACTATTCACCAAGTTAAGTGGGAGTTGATAATGTTTGACTTCATGAAACCTAAGGAGGGAAGGGGAGAATACCTATTTTAATCGCTTGCTACACACAGGTAATATAATATGATATGGTCAATGATCATTTCATATAGGAGCAATATGGAGGTTATATTTGATCTTAAGAAAACTTTGTAGTCATTTCTACCACTCCAACTCACTCATCTGTGGCTCCCTGTTCATTCGACCAACTTACTTTCTGGAATACCTCATTGATGTTGAATTTATAAATACTTTCCCAGCACTATAAAAAGTTATTGCACTTAGCATTTTTAAATTTCATTCATTTAGTGTTTGGCATGTGAGCTTCCAGAATATATCTACGACCTTCTAGTTTCAAATTGATTTTAAGGGTTTTATTTGTTTGTTGTTTTTCTTGTTAAGAAAAATATTGTTTGGTGTCCCAGTGTAGCCTGACACTAATGATGTTCTTTTCTATGCCTTTGACAACTGGGAATATAGGTATTCGTTTTAATTCCTGGCCTGACATCTGATTTGAAACAATGTAATTACATAAGCAACTTAAATAAAAAGAGTCACATTAAGCAGGGCTCTTCTGGATTTTAGAGGTTTTGTTCTGTTTTGTTTTTGAAGCAATATATGAAAAAGTAAAATGTTCAGAATCTACCACTACTTACAAGACACAAAGTTGGTACTCAGACTTGAAGTTCCTTGTGACCTAAGTTCTACTGTAAGACTTGATTGTGTAAGGAGGAGCATGCAATCTCTGAAAGTACATGAAGGCCAAAATCCACATTTCCTTCAGCCAGCCATTGACAGGGTTAAAGCTTGACAATAGAATCAGAGTGTGATTTCTCTACTAAAGCTCACAAGCTTAGTGTCATGAATGTTGCTACAACTAACTCCTCACTAAGTTCTGATAGTCTATGTGAGGGATGGATTGGTGTGGAGTGTTAGTCAAGCCACCATGGCCCTCATGACACTGTGAAGATTTAAAGTAATAATGGGTCGTATGCTGTCAAAATTTGATGCTACTGTGCATGATGGACTATTCATTTCATAGATATATGTTTATTATTTCAATACAATCTACATAAACTATTTTGGGAATAGCATTATACAACTGCACCATAATATAGCTACCAAGTGATTATTTTTCTATTATACCTTGGTAGGGATCATTACATCAAGTTAATATATTATATGATAGACATAATTAAATGTCACTACAAATATTTGTTCAAAGCTAAATAAATGTCTTTATGGCTTATTATTAACATGCCTGTTAAAAACAGAAATTTTATTCATGGCATTTGACATAACAGAGAGGAAGCCCCACCCAAATAATGAATTCTATTACATTTAAGAATAAACACACAGCCCACTATACATCAAAGGTTTCTCCTAAAGTTTACAATTATGTTCTAATATTTTACATATAGTTCTAAAGTTACATATACCCCAAATTGGAACTAAATACACTTGAAGTGTATATTCTATGCTATTATATCTTTATTTACAGAGAATTTACATATCATTGCTTGGTGTAGAGGTCTCTATCATTCAGTCCTCAAACCAAATTTCTGTGCCTTAAGTCAAACTTCACTTCTTCAAACTGAGCCCTTCTCTGATAAGGAAGAGTCTGTCACAGCAAACGGCAATGAATGAAGTGACCTGGAACTTGTAAGAAGTCATAGTACAAACTTTAAAGTGATTTGTCAAGTATGAGAATCAGAATACAGGGCCACATTTAAAATTATCTTTATTGAAAATTATCTTTATTGAAAATTATCTTTTATTGAAAATAAGAATACAAGGCCCTATTAAAATAATATTTAGAAAAATTCATTCATTCAAGATAATATAAGCTATTGAGTATTGAAGTATAGTATTTGTTTCCTTGTATGTACATTAACAGATATTAAGTGACAGTCTAGAGGAAAATTTATTTCTATTTCTCTAGAAATGAGATGGCTTGGAGTTCTTCGCATTTACTGTCCCAAATATAGTTATTGTGATCATTGATCAAAGAAATGGCAAGACCTTCTCGTGACTTCCAAAAATCTCACTGTAAATGGCAATTATCAATTAATTGATACTAATTTCCTTAGTATAAAATTGCTACTGATTTATTGAATAAATATTAATTCTATGACTTCTAAATATTAATTTTTATTCTGCCCTGAAATTGTTGTAATGTGTGAACTGAAAACAGGACAGGGGAGGTGTGTGCTCACATACATTTTATTCTTATGCTAGATAGAAGGAAATAAAACCAGAAAAGCGTATATCAGTTCCTGGTAAGTCCTATGTAAACAATAATGTGGGGGCAGTAACTTTCTAAAGTTTTATTGAAGGCTTTATGAGAGATGTCTTGGTGATTTCTGGTAAGAATATTGACAAGGAAAAGTGGTCATTAACAGTCTGATTAAGAAATAATATTTGATTAATATATTTGATTATAGGAAAGAGATTTGGAAGAGGTTAGTAAGAGATATTTAAGACCAGGTTTGGTGGCACATGCCTATAATCCCAGCACTTGGGGGCCAGAGGCAGGTGGATCACTGTGAGTTCGAGGTCAGGCTGGTTGACAAAGTGAGTCCAGGACAGCCAAGGCTAACACAGAGAGACCCTGTCTTGAAAAAAAAAAACCAAAAAGTTTTAAAAAAGAAATATTTAAAACAAATTCTGTGGGACATTGAAGAGAGTGAACAGTTTTAAATTTATTCTGAAGCAGAAGCTGTCAAGAAGTTTGATGATGATGATGATGATGATGATGATGATGATGATGATATGATGGTGATGATGATATAAATTTTTCCACTCTTTACTTTTAAAGAAAAAATTAATTTTAGATATTGTCTTCATAGTAGCTTTCAACTACTTCCAAATCCCCACTAGCTTGATCTATTATTAGTGTCCCAGCAAATGTGCTACAATAGAGAAGTTAATATTGTTAATCAGTTTTACAGTTTGCATTATAGCTCACTCATTATAGTGCACACTTATCTACCATCACAGAACCTTGCAGACATTTATATTTGAAGCCCTTACTCAGGCTTTTATCAATATCAATACATCATTCACTAATAATTCAATAATTAATCCTGGGCTGGGTGTGGTGGTGTATGCCTTTAATCCCGGCACTTGGGAGGCAGAAGCAGGTGGATATTTGTGAGTTTGAGGCCAACCTGGTCTACAAAGAGAGTTCCAGAAGATCCAGGTCTATTACACAGAGAAGCCTTGTCTTGCAAAAAAAACAAAACAAAAATTAACCCTTTTCAAGATGAACTTTTATTTTAATTGACAATATGTATTTGAGGTTCCTCTCTATAATTTACACTTGGAGAGGTAAATGATATTACTAGTAAATAATATTAAATTCCCTGATGTAGTATAATGTCATTATCCATTAACTTATTTAAAGACATCTTAGCTGCCTCCGTGTTTGACAATTTGTGTCTTTTGTGGGCTTACATGTGGACATAAATTTTGCAAGGTTTTGTTAAGAAGTTAAATCCTTGTTTTTTCCTTTACTTTTCCTTCTTTCCTTCCTTCATTCCTTTGTTCGCTCTTTCTTTTGGAATGTGTAAGATGACTCCATAAGCAGCTGCCAAATGTTTCCAAAGTTGTGTCTTTTTACACTCACAACAAAAGAGAAACGGAAGAATGACTTTTCATCCTTCCACTCTTAGGCAGTTGATGTTGGTGCTTGGAAGTTTGTTTGTTTGTTGTTTGTTTTTGTTTCATACTATTTAGAACCTATTGATATTCATTGTTGGACTTGCAATACTTAATGACATATGATGTTGAGAACATTTTTTCATGGCTACAAGACAGCAGTTTTTTTCTTTCTCGTGAATATCCATTGTAACATAATAATGCATAATAACCATGTACAACTCTGTTCTTTGATTACTTAGGAAGTGTGGGTCAGTCATTAAAGTAATATATAAGAAACTGAGTTCTTCATTCAGATACTTGCTTTCCAAATTTTCTCCTAGTCAGTGATAAGTATTTCCCTTCTCCAAAGATGGTCTCCTATAGAATGGAAGCCTTTAATTTTAATAGAGCATAATATATTGTTATTTACCTGCTAAGCTGATATTTTTTGATTTGGAAACATAGTACAAGGTCCTAGAAACTATTTTTTTCATTTTCTTCAAGTGATTATACAATTTTACATTTTATATCTAAATGCACAATCAACTTTGTTGTGTTCGTGTCTGTGAAATCCAAGCAATTTGTGTTAATGTTCATTTTTACATGGATATTGAGTTAATTCTAATATATTTTTGGAAAAGACTATATATTCTCCAATAAATTTCTGAATTCCTTCTACTTTCATTTGTTTAGCTGAACTTTGAAAATAAGTTTGACAAAATAAAATATAATAAAATGAAGCAAAATCTCTCATATCAGAGTTGGACACAGGAGAACAAGAGAAAAAGATTACCATGAACAGGCACAAGAGTCAAAGCCCTACAGTCAAGAATCCGATTTAAAACACTATGTTAATAGCTATAATATATACAGAGAGGATCTGGTACCATGTCAGCCCTGTGCTTACTGCTTCAATCTCTTTGAGCTCATCAACCTTGCTTAGTTGAGTCACTCTTGTTATCCTAATATCCTCTATCTTCTCTGGCTCTTACAGTATTTCCAAGTCATCTTCCCTGGGAATCCCTGAGCTCTAAGGGGACTAATTTTGTATAGATCAGCAATTTAGACACATCTGCTCCTAGAGCAAGCCTCACTGATGATGACTGGAAAAGGAACTGATCTATGAGTATAATAGAATATTATTAGGAGTCATTTTGTCGATACTGTTTCATTGTTTTGTTTTACCCATTAGTGTTTGATTTCTAGATATCAGAACTATCTTCTCTCTAGTTCTATTAGGGCAGCAAGATGACTCCACAGGTGAAGGCATTTTCTTAGCAAACCAGACCACATAACATATCCCACCACAGAGAAGTGCAGTGGCTACAAAGTCCTACCCCTAACCATGAAACTGTACACAAAAGTACTCCATGGCTTTTTGCTGTTTGTTTTGTTTCTGTGTGTACTTTCTGTGCTTTTGTTTTTCTTTGTTCTTGTTGTACTTTTTTTACAACAGAGAAAGAGTATGATGTTAGATATGTAAAGAAAGGGGATCTCTGAGTTGGTGAAATAAATTGTCTAATTTTTAAAATTAAAATAAAATGGAAAATTGATTACAAAATTATTTTTTATAAAATAGTGTTCTTCTAGATAAGAGAACTGGTTGTAAATACAGTTGTCAAGTAAGGAAAGTGATTCAGAATAATTTTAAAGTTGAGTGTAATTTATTTTCTGATAACATGTGATGTGAGGATGGGAAAAAAGCATGTACATGTACATACAGGCACAATAATGTTACCATCCAGAATATGGTTAATAAAAGCAGATAACCTCATACTTTTAAGTATCACCTATTACAAGTTGTGTAAATGTAAAGTTCCTGGTAAAATCTTGAATGTGTTTTTATTTCTGTTTCCTTTTCTTCTAATTCTATATGTTTTCTGTTTGTCTATATGCATTTATATGAATGAAGGCATTTATGTGCTGAGATGTGATTTTAGATGTCAACAAAATAATTTTTACACATTCATTCTATATTTCAAAATAGTGATACCCATGTTGGGAACTCAAGACACCATACTTGATAGTAGCTATCTCTACTCACAGAGCTGTCACACTGCCTGTACTTTTTAACTGTTCTTTTTAAATACTGGTTGTAGAATTATATTTTTTGTTTTTGTATTATTTTAATAACTATGATGTTAGTTTTTCTACCAAAAAGCTATTACATGGGACACAGGGTAATGAAAGACCTAGTGATGATATATCTTCACTATATCAGTGTGTTTAAGAACTTGATGATTTCAAAATGATAAATTATTTTTGCTTTTTAATTCTATTCAACAATGCCTTATGATATAGGTCACAATAACTTGGCTTCTAGTTAAACTTTCCTTATATTTTGCAATTCTCAAGTGTTAAAAAAATAGGTACTCTATATAAAGCCTTGTTTGTCTGTTGCAATTTGTAAAATCTTGAAAAATAGAAACAAAGGATTTTTAAAACTTGATTTTAAGACTAATTTCATCACAAAATGAAACTTTAGAAGAAATCTGTTACAAAAATGTAATCACCTTACATAATTAGGAAAAAACACAGAGGAAAAAACAATTGCTCCACTTGGAAAATGCAACATCGATTCTGGAGGGAAGTCTAACAAGTGTAACCAGGTGTCTAAGCCACTACTTTTGATCTTACTCTTCTTTAAACCATGTTAATGTTGGACTATTTGGAGCTTCTTATTCAAACACACTGTCTACCTTGATGATGTTGGGTATCTCGGTTTAACGTTAGGTGACTTATGATGCTTTCATTGTTGTGTGGCTTCCCATATTTTCTCCTTAAGCCTTTCATGTGCTGCCGGGTCTCTTTTTGGCAATACTTGTCATGATGAAACCAGAAGATATGTGGTGGCCATAATGTAAGGTATGACATTTATTAGGTTCCACAAAAATACTTCCCTTGCTGTAATAACTACAAATCTTTTAGGTTCACAAATAATAGCTTGTGTCTTTAGGTGACTCGATAATATTTTACTTCCTGAGTATATTAAGTCAAATACATTCTCTGTCCAAATCGTTATTACATCAAATGAAACTGTTTCTGTTGTTTTCATTATTTTTATGGATGTGCAACTAATCTGCTATGAGAAAGTTTGCATTCTAAATTATGTATTGGTGTGAAGTCGAAAGTTTTGTCACTTCCATTCCTACCTGCATACAGGAATCCCACCCCAAATGTCCCATGTGATACTTCTGAAGTCGAGTTTCCACATTTCAAACATTGCTACACCCTATCTTATCCAAAACAGAGTGAGGACATCTTGGAGTATATCTCATTCATTAATTCATTTTTAAAGCTCCATCTATCTACAAGGCTAAGAGCAGATAGACCTTACTTATCCTGAGACCAATAGTTATCCCTGTGACATGTTAAATAGACATGGAAAAAGAGAAGCCTTGGGAATCACAGGGTTAATTTAAACATGTCTGGGAGATCAGGAAAAGCAGTGTAAAGAACCTGTTGGAATTCTCCTTCCGCAAAACAACCTTTACATTGTGAAAACCATATTCCATACTTCCATGTCAAGACATTTCACAGTGTCCCATGTGCACACAATTAGAGCAGTGGTGTGTTTGTTTTCAATAATTCTGTTGTGCATCAGAACCTGAATTCTATGAATCCCTCCTCCACTCTCAACAGCCGCCACCTGGTCTTAGCCTCTTCTTGCTTCTGAAAGATAGTGATATTTGAGACCCTACAGCTTCTTCTAGGGTTTTATCCTACAGAAAAAAATGCCTGAGGTAAACACCAGGTGTTGAAGGTCCTTCTCCATGTGAAAATGCAAAAATAAAATATGCAGTTTAATGAATGATAAATATTACAGAATTTCACTCCCAAGAATAGATTAAAATTTAAGATACTTTCATGTTCTGCATAAGACATATTGTTCACAGGATACTAGTATATACCAACGGCCTTATATGGTTGGATAATCTGGTGATGTCATAAACAATCTTACATTGTGTTTATACACTTTTTGATGTTTGAACATTGAAGAAATTGCCTCAAGAAGCATTTCTCAGAATCCATTCCTATCATTAAATAATGAATGGCTGCATACATTTTAAGTTTCAGATAAATGTATGTATCATGATTTTTTTCACATGATAGACAGAGCCTTTTTATATAAATACCTTAAAAGCATGTCTTTCACTGCTACAGTGCTGTTCTGAAAAAGGAGAAATGGTATTAAGAGATATTTCTATATTTAAACAACCAAACTTTCTTTTAAAATATAACAAATGTCCACATACACTTCAGGCTCCTATCTCTTTCATACTTTTACATTAAGATTTTAAAACTGTAATCTATGCTTATAAAATACACAATTTTATTTATGTAAATGGTATTTAAGTATATAAGTGTGTAAGTCTTTCAAGCTTCTTCACTTCCTTAAGGAGAACTCATCCCTATTAGCCAAATGCAAGGATTCCAAAACCCCAGGAAAACCACAGAGAAAGTAAAAGCCACATGAGGCGAATGAAGTTTTCATGTCATGTCAGCAATCATGACATAAGTCTACATGGTTAAGGGAAAGAAGGGAGGAATTCTATGAGAACTGTTTGAGTGAAAATAGGAATAAGAGAAAATACCTGATTACTGGTGCTGTCATTCGGACTCTAAGCAGTCTTCAGGAGTTGTGAGAAAAGTTGGGATCTCCTTTCAGATTTCCTCTGAGCTTCCAGCAGAATGGTGACCAGAAGATGTGCTTTAAAACTGGACCATTACTGATTGTGGATATAGTTCAATAACAGATGTACAACACAGCATTCTTCAAATTCATGGGGAAAGACATTTATTGGTGGATATTAGATGTCTATCACTCACATTATAATGTCCTTTAATACGGTGTGTGCGGACAGTAAGATGATTTAATGATAAAAGCTGTTTGGTCCCCAGAACCTACAAGATAGAAGAGATAACTCACCACACCACACCACACAAATTCTTCCTGACCTCCACAGGCACACACACACACACACACACACACACACACACACACACACACACATACACACACACACACACACACACACACACACACACACAGTGGAACAAAAAGTAAAGTGACAATACAGCTCTTTGATGTGAAGGCAGAAGACTATCTGCCTCTATCTAAATCAAGGTAGAATTTAGTTAACATGCACAGTTCATTACCTTGGACTAAGCAGAGAGTTCATTTTTCCCCAATAAAATTGGTTTCCTGTATGCCATGTTCAGTTATTTTATTGTAAGAGTTTCTTTCAGTAAGAAACAATTCAAGATTTAAGGTCTCTGCTATCCAGATAGCAGAGGCAAACAGTTATTTGTAAAGTGAGGAAACACAATGATGAAATTATTTGATTGGCTTGTGGTGTCATAACTTCCTATTTCAGGCACCTAGTTTGAAGTCTCTGCCCTCATTTGGGCACTAGTGATTATGTGGAGGTAAGATGTTTTCACCAAAAGTAAGCATTTACTACCAATGGTGAAGTTAAGTTCACTTGAGTTTGCAAATCAAGCAATATTGATGTCATTTTGTGAATTCTCATTTTTCTCTCAGAGGGTTTCTTCAGGTCTTCTCTTCTAATTTGCTTAAGGGTAGGTTACTTACTTCAGAATATGGGGGGGGGGGCATACTTTCCAGGAACTGGTGTGTCTTGCAGAGCTTGCCATGATTTTACCTAAAATACATTCATCCAGTATCTTTGCTCAAGACATATCCTGTGAATATTAAGTAAACTAATGAAGGCCTTATAAAATTCTCTAAATACCCTAATGGGACTTTAGCTAAGGATAAATGCAGAATGCATTTGTGATAAAAGAAAATAGGGGTACAATGGACATAGATGCAGAACAGATACCACTTACTGAAAGGAAACATCCTGACAAGAGATAGAAATAGCTTATTAAATTCTGAGGAACATTGAGAAGCTTTTAATATGTGAATAAAAAGATGATTCCATTCACATAAACTTTTACAACTGAAATTTCAAAAAATTGTAGTATTGTTACTCTCTCTCTCTCTCTCTCTCTCTCTCTCTCTCTCTCTCCTTCTGTGTGTGTGTGTATCTGTGTATGTGCATGTTTGTGTGTGTGTATGCAGTATGCGTGTGCATGCCCACACATATATAGAACTCAGAAGACACTTTGCAAAAATCAGTTCTCTCCTACCATGTGGGTCCTGCTGATCAAACTCCCACTTGGTGGTAGATGCCTCCATCTATGACACCATCTCACCTACAGATGAACTTTCATACAAATAGACACAAGACATCCTGGGTTAATTGCATCACATCTAAAGTAAGACAAGAGTCTAAGGACCAAGAAAGGCACTGGAGTCCTTTAACCTGAACTTGGTATAAGAGTCTTGAGGTTACTAGACATTTTTTTCCATTCTCAGTACTGTTTGTTGTCAAATCTCGGGCCCTGCACATGCCAGGCAAGGACTCTGTCACAAGCTGCTTTGCCAGCTTGTTTGTACAGACTGCCAAGGGCAGATTAAAGTTCTAGCATAGGGCATAGGAAAAACTGACTCCTTGGGATGGTGATGATCTGAAACAAAAGCTACACAGATAGCTGTTTAGGTGAGTGGAGGTAACATTGCCCGCAGGAAAATCTAAGAAGAAAGAGGTCTGTAGTTACAATTGACATGCAACAGCAACCCTAGTAACTATGGCCTGGGTATCACAAAATACCAACCACAATTTTAACTGAATTTTTTTTTGCACTTATCCTTATTGTTCTGTATGGGAGATGCAAGTTTTTATTTAATTAATTTATTCAGATTAGATCTCAATTGTTATCCCATCACTTGTCTCTTCCCGTTCCTCCCTCCCTCTTTTACCCTAATCCCCTCCCCTAGGTCTGTGACAGAAGGGGACCTCCTCTACCACCACATGGTCACAGCCTATCAAGTCTCATCCTGGTAGCCTGCTTATCCTTCCTCTGAGTGCCATCAGGCCTCCCCACCAAGGGGAAGTGGTCAAATATGGGGCACCAGAGTTCATGTCAGAGTCAGTCCCCACTCTCCACACAACTGTGGAGAATGTCCTGTTCATTGGCTAGATCTGGTAGGGGTTCAATGTTTACTGGATGTATTGTCCTTGGTTGATGAAGTAGTTTGAGCAGACACCTACTGGGTCCACATCCACTGGTCATGATGTTCTTTTGTGGGCTTATAGGACCATCTGGATCTTTCTATGTCCCCATTCTCCCATACTTCTCTCACCTAGAGTCCCATTAGGAAGTTCCTGCAGGAGATACAATTTTTTTTACAGTTAACTAAGCTCTATAATTATTGCTACAAGCAAAATTATTATGCTGAAGTGGAAGTTCCTGGTTTCTTTAAAAACTCAGTTGTGTTAAGTCATGTTTTGCTGGAAGCTGTCTTGTGAGAAGGCACATATCTTGCTGGAAGCTGTCTTGTGAGAGCATCATGGGTTTTTGCAGCTGTAAAACATTGTGTGGACCCTGAGATTATATTTTTTTAAAAATCCCACAGACAGTGAGAATACTTCAGCATTTCTATGCCTGTTAATGGTTTACCTTGCTTCGCTGATCTTCCTTGCTCTTCACTTCACAGAGAGAAATGCTCTAGAGAGCTTTCTGTGGTACTCCAGCTGAGTCTGGCCTCTTCATCTGAGATTCAACAGAAGTTTTCTGTTTTTGCTGGGTCATGCTGCAGCTACTGACTCCTGTTCCTGTTTGGTGTTTGCTATTTGACTAGACTGCTGGTACCCTGACAGTGCCGAGTGGAATTGGCCACAGGACTACATCAAAAAGGCACATATCCCCTACCCCCTTTAATCTTCCTTCTCTCCTACCTCTTAGGTGGGTTGGGATGGAGGCAGAAGCATTTAAGAACCCTATATAAATTACGTTTGTGAAAAAAATCTAACCCCAAATAATACTAAAAATAGCATTTCTAAAACACTGTGTATAAATAATTTTATTCCTTCTCAAGTCTCTGATGGGGTTGAAGACTAGATATTTTAGTTTTACAATTAAGCTTAATTGTTTAGGGGTTAAGATGTCTTTCGGTCTAGATAGATGTTTTAAGTTGATAGATATGGGATATGATAGATATTGATTTACATTCAGAATTTTAGATGCACCAAGGTAGTAATGATGTTTTCTTCAAAGTTGCCAAATACAAATAGCCAAAACACTATGAATATTACATTTATATAATTCCTGATTATTTCATGGTTTTTATTGCTACGTGTAGTTTATTTTATATATGTGTAATAATATAAATGCATACATAAAAAATAAAAATTACAAAAAAGAAAAAAGAGCCTAATAGTCAACAGACATAGAAAAACAGACAAATACAGAAACAGAAAAACAAACAGCAAGTTTAGATAATTTAATGATGTCTTATCATGTGATTACTTAATTACCACATTACTCATAGGGAATATCAGATGCTCTAAGAAGATGAAATTTCTAAAGAAAGCCAAACAAAATCTCTAGAAATATAAAAATAAGAAATAAATTAAAATTTTAATTTCTATCTAATAAAATAAAAATTAGAAAATTCTGCACATAAAATTATGAAACTAGGTAATCAAAATAAAATATTCAGAAAACAACAGAAAGACACAAAGAAAAAAGAAAATACTCTAGAGACAAGTGATATGGAGAGAAGAGCATGAACAGCTGGCATGATCAACAGGAAGTCTAGAAAACTGGAAGCAAAGGGTTTTGGGAGCCAGTGAATCTTGGACAAAACTAAGAATTCAACCCCTAGAAGCAAATAGCAGAAGTTCAGGAATGTAGGCTATGAATCCAAAACTGCTAGAATTATCTAGAGTGAACAAGTAAAAGGGTTAAAGGCAGTTACAGGGACAGGGTTCTCTGTCTGTCTCCTAGAATGTCAGAATGGAAGAGAAGCCAGAAGCCAGGAGATGCATGGCCCCTTTGTAGTATAGTGCATTATAGTACCCTGTGCACAACCAGGCTTAGGCAGATTTCATAGCATTTGAGATAGAGTTTTGTTGACCTATCCTACCAAGAAAGCAGTCTATCTCCAAAGTGTTACAGACATCCTCAGTTAAGATGGGACTTTTCTGTAGTAGAGCAGATGCCATAGACCAGCACTCTCATGATAGGGTTGTTTGAAGAGGCTGAACTTGTGAGAAACCAGGGATACAAAGGTAGTGAGTGCTCTGCAATCCCAGAAACAGAGATGACATCCAGTAAATTTCCAGAATCTGGGTAGAAACAAGGGCAAATCCTACACAGCTCTTAAAAGTAGGATGGATTACTAACACTTCATTTCAAATATCAAGCCTCTGAACACTGAGAGAGGAAACGTATGTTTTCTACTACCTGAGTTTTGGTATTCTGTATTGGAAACTATAGGAAACTAACAACTCAGTTACAGAGAAATTGAATGTCTCTTTTTTATCATCCTGTTTTTATTTCAATAGTTTTGCCATTAGCTCTTCAATGACATTAAGAGAAACATACCAAAGCTTCAAACAATACAGTGAATACCAGTTTAATGGGGCTCAAGAAATAACATTACACAGGAGATTGTGTTTGTATTACAATTTTGAAAGATCAACATATAAATTGGAATGTATCAAAATTATCTGGTATTATTGCAGTGAATTACCAATTCTTAGTAATAAGTTGAATACCTCAATGCATTCTGTATAAAACCATGTGTGGTTGTAATCCTATACATTAACAACTGAGCCAGTTTACTTTCATATGCTTTTATATTATTTAAATTTTCTATGCATTTTAAAAATATAATACTAAGTACTGAATGATAAGCCCAGACACCAGTAAGATATTAGGTCTCTAAAAACAATATGGACATATCTTGAGAAAGAATACCAAAGATTTTACTCTAGTCTCCAAGCAGGAACACATGTCTACACAATTGTTGGCACATCATAGATACATATAAATGCACATAAAAGCAAAAAAAAAAAAGATGTAATAGTCAAAACTTTTCTCAAACAGAGAGCTCTGGGAGATGTTAAACTGGGCCAGGCTGAATTTAACAGAATATTCAAATGAAAAACCATACAAGATTTATAGAAACTCTAGATAATACACAACTGATGGTAGAAACCACTAATAGAGGTGTACTTCTAAAAACTAGCTTTTTTGGTTCCTTAAATCTCTTTTTCCCTACTCCACCCCACTCTCTTCTAACTCTTCAACACCAGGTGGGGAAATAGAAGGTTAGTTAGGAGAATACTGTAGTTTTTTATAGCTACTTTCTGCTGTTTAGGGTTATCAGGTTCCTTGGGGCAAGTCCAATCTTTGTTTCAGGATATCTCCAACTTCTTTTCATCAAACCGCCCAACAGCAACCAGGAGCACCAACACCTTTCTTCTTTCTCAGAGCTCCCAGTTTCTCTCTGGGTCTGGCATTTATTCCCACTGGCGAAGACCATGTCCCTGTATGAGGTAGTCACCAGCTGACAAAGATCACGTGTCCTCTCATGAGGCAACTATCAGCTGTGGACAAACTGGAGCAGGCCCCATATCCCACACCTAGGATTAAAATAAAAATACACTTACAAGTACACCAAAACTTTCATAACACACTAAGATGTTGACTTTTCAAAGCGGGGGCTGCATCAGTCTCTGAGAAGCAATGGCTATAGATACAAAGATTATAAAACATTAACAAGCAAATGGAAGTGATGGTATATCATGTCCAAGTTTGTCCCCATTGAGATGTATGTTGGGTTGAGTATAAGAAAATTAATTAAAATAATTCAACACAGACATATAGATGCATATTACATATAATATACACATATAATAGTAGAGGAACAAAAATATATAACACTTATATGTATAATAGATAGATATGAGAATTTTAATATTTATATTATAAAACAATTTAATGTACAAAAAAGGCAAGTTGCTTGACATAATTACTATTAAATACCCCAAGTACTTAATCATAATACAGCCTTAATCTTTCCTTCCATCTCCCCTCCTCTGGTTCTGTCTCTGTCCACATAGAAACACCATAGTTTTACATAAGGACTTGAACATTTATGGAGTTGGGTTTAATCCTCAAAAGGCCCAAAACATATTTCCTGTGGATAAAATTGTACTTCATTTTTCTCAAGACTTCATATACAATCTTAACTTTTTGGTATTTTTTGGGTTAAACAATGAATTATTGACTTAGATACATGTTTTGACAATTTCCATGTGTAGTAGTGAAATCATGCTTTACACAGAAACATAAATATTTCAGTGCAGCATTTGACCAACAAAACAGGTAATAGATAAACTAGGCCATGTATGGAACTTTTTCCTGTTTAATTAAAAGTACTGATGTCTTTTCTTTTTAGCTGTCTGTGTTACTGTTGAAGCAAGATAGACAAACTAAAGCTATCATCACTCACATTGATAACCAGGGAAGTTTTAATACTAATTTTGGAACTCAGTAGGTTTTAATAGATTCCCTGCTGGTCTTTTTCTCTAATGTTCTAATGGATATGGAGGCAGGGAGCTGATAACAAACAAACAAAAATCCCTCCAGCATTTCTGGGTGTAGCTTCCAATACCTCCCACTGTCCTTTTGTGGACCTGTTCGCAGAGCCCAGTCTTTTCCCTTATGCTCTATGATCCTTTTAGAGATGGATTCTTTACTGACTCCTAAGTTTAACTGCTTCAAAAGCTCATATGCACCATTCTTGGAAGGAAATCTACATCCAGATGGTTATCTGTATGTTCCCCAAGATCTTTCCAATTTCCTTGATCCTTTCTGTAGGTCCTGAAGCCTTTTCTATTCCCTTCAACCAGCCTCTCAACGTTGACTTACAGAAATGCATAGAAGTAATAGTCTGTACTAGTCTCTGCACTACACACACACACACACACACACACACACACACACACACACACACACACACACACACCAGTCAGATCATTTTTAACATCCATTAATAAAATAAAATTAATATATAAGAGATAATAATGTTTAGGATAGTGTTTTTTTTTTTGTTTTTTGTTTTTTTTGCTTATTTGTTTTCTTTTTGGTGTGAGTTGCAAAGGCAGAGAGTGGATATGAAGGAATAGGGAAGTGAGTGAGATTGGGATGTATGATGTGAAATTCACAAGAATCAATTAAAAACTTTTTAAAATAGAGAATTATAATGATGGTGAGATAAAGACACTGACATTTTAATTTTGGCCATTTTCATTCTTCCTTTCTAGAACATTGTATAAAACAAAAACCATTTTAAAATAAATTTAAAGTATATTATGTTCAGTAACCCTTAGACCGTAGGAAACATTACAAGATAACTACTTTTATAGAATATCAGTTAGTAGAATTCTGACCTGAAAAGCAATGGCTAACTTATTTAGAGACAAGATATTATTTATCCCTTAAGTGTTTAAAAGTTTGCTTTGTATAGCTTATACTAAAATAATCTATAATAGATAACTGTATTAAGGATTTCTTTAACTATTTATAAAACATGTTTTATTTATAACAGTGACTTCCAACCTTGGATACAAAAAGGATATTTTAAAACACCTATCCCTATGCTCAACTTCAGAACAAATATTATCAAATATCTATAGAGAAGACAGAGAATAAGCATTTTTAGGTATCCCATATTCAGATAATATTTTGATATTTCAATATATAGTTCTGTTAACAATTTAATGTGAATTTATTGAAATATTATATAATTTATTTTGTAATTATACTTTTATGTTAATAGTTGAGGTTCTTTTGCATTTTTATTTATTTTACAAAATAATGGGTTTCCTTATGACATTTAAAAGTATGCATAGCTATACTTTGTTCATATATATCTTGTCTTTTTCCTCTTTCTCCATCATATGCTCCCCATTCATCTTTCACAAATGTTTCTCTTCCACCTCTGTGTCATAAACTCATGAACAAGACAGGCTGGCAGGCACGCATGACACACACACACACACACACACACACACACACACACACACACACACAGAGTGGAGAGAGAGAGAGAGAGAGAGAGAGAGAGAGAGAGAGAGAGAGAGAGAGAGAGAGAGAGAGAGACTTTTTCACAAAAACTCATAATATATGAACTTGGCATAATTTGCTTGAAGATTCCTACAAATTCTATATTTCACTCTCCAGTTATAGAAATA
>CAJRSG010000411.1:0-11717 GCA_907169655.1 Acomys percivali
AGGCTAGAGCTACTATCAGCACCTTGCCTCCCCTGACATAATGCGTCAAACTCTGAGCTAAAAGTAACCCTTCCTGTCTTTAGGCAACTGTGTTGGGTATTTTATCGCAGCAACAAGAGAAGTAATTAACAGAAAAGAGAACCCTAAGTCATTCATGAATCACCAGGAACTAAAAAAAAAAAAAAACCTCACTCCCCGCCAAGCCCTCTGCAGTTGGTCAGGCAAAAGGGAACTGCAATGAATGGAAAGAAGACATTAAAGTCCTGAGGGAAGAGCCGGAGGCACAGTGGCAGCGCACGTGGAGCAATTTGGAAAACTTATGGGGCAGGCAGCTCTTACTTGGCTGAACTCTCCCTAGTGGAGTCTCGAAGCCCTGCCCCCCCACTAGGTGGCCCTCTAGGGGGCTTCTCCAGAACCCCTGGACATGTATCTGATGTGGGCTTTGGTTGATGCTGCTGCCTCCATGTTACTTCATGCCTTCATGTGACAGGAGGAGTAAAAGTGAATGTTGCTGCAGTGACGTGGTAGGTGCCGTTCATTGGTCTAAGAAGTACTTAACGGGGTCAAGTGAGCCGCTCAGGACAGAAGTGCCTGAGTACGCAGGTGAGGGCTGGTGCTGTTCCAGCATTTTGGTAATTACTACTGATATTTTCAATACTTAACATTTGGTAATTCGTTTGCTCTAAGTGGGGCTCCAAAAGACAATGTACAGCTAAGTCTGGCTTTGATATTTCCTCTCCTTGTGATCTGAGCTAACCGATCAGAACTGTTTCATAGGCCTACCCAGATCTACAAGGCATTGCTGGTGAGAGTGTCCTCCTCTGGGAGGCTCAGGGAGCAGTGCTCTCAGGTACCTGTGCTCCAGCCTGCAGTCCTGCCTGGGATGTGCTCGCTCTACTGGAGCATCCGTGCACTTGCTCTGTCACCGAATCCACATTCTCTCGTCAAGTGAGATGATGATCCTTGCTGGGTGTCGTAGAGTGATAGGAACGGCATTTAAGTCAAGGCTATTTGTTTGGCATAGCTCTTTCTGACAGCCCCTGTCTGTAGAGCACCACAGCATGTGCTGGAAACATCAGCAAAAAGCTCCTTGGCACAGGAATGGAGGACTTCCTGATCAGTCATTCCATGGCAAACATCACAGATTCCCTGCAAGCACCCTCTTTCATTTCTCCATTCATTATGCCCAGAGGACAGTGTAGAAGGGCTCCTCAGAGCTAGGTGAACTTCGCAGACTCGGGTGATGATGGGATGTTAGGAATTTCCTTGGTTGATAGCACGGTAAGAGGAAGTTCTTTGAGGTTGTGCCCTGTGAGTCTTTCGGATCCTGCTAATGCCACCCCCTCTTTTACCACCCTGAAACAAGAGGTCACAAAAAAATGATACTACTGGATTATGCCTCGGCCATGTGAGAGAACCCAGCTGACTCCTGGGCACTGTGGAAAGCTACAAGCCAGGCACTCTGCTCCTCCCTGGGAACACAGGAATTTAAGGCACAGTTCTTGCCCCCAAGCAGTCCTGATCCTGTGGGAGTAGAGCTGGGAAAGTGAGATGAAAGTTCACATGGCATGCTAAACAGCCAAACACTAGGACAGCGAAAGGAACTGCAGCCTCTATCTTTTTGGTGTCTTGAGACAGGGTTTCTCTGTATAGCCTTGGCTGTCCTAGAGCTCACGCTATAGAGTAGGGATCAAAGGCATGTGTCACTACCGCCCAGCTTTTCTCTTTCTTTCTTTCTTTTTCTTTTTTGAGACAGTCTTTCTATGTAGTCCTGGCTGACCTGGAACTCACTATATAGTCCAGGCTGGCCTCAAAGTCAGAGATCTGCCTGCCTCTGCCTCCTAAGTGCTGGGACTAAAGATGTGCACCACCACTGCCCAGACTCATTCTTTTCTTTTCTTTCTTTCTTTCTTTCTTTCTTTCTTTTCTTTCTTTTTTTTTTTTTTTTTTTTGTTTGTTTGTTTTTGAGACAAGGTTTCTCTGTGTAGCCTTGGCTGTCCTGGAATTCACTCGGTAGACGAGGCACATGCCTTTAATCTCAGCACTTGGGAGGCAGAGGCATGCAGATCACTGTGAGTTGGAGGCCTGGTCTACAGAGCGAATTCCAGACTAAGCTGAGCTCTGGTGTCCGGCTCCCTCTGCTCTCCTACTGTGGTGAGATCAGCAGCCTTCAGCTTCTACGCTGGGCCTTTCCCACCACAAGAGCCTGTACCTGGGAACTCTGAGCCCAAATACGTCCTTTCATCCGTGGGCTGCTTTTGTCACAGCAAGAAGAGAAATAACCAAGACCCTTGGCTTCTCACTGTCTCTCCATTGTAGCTCTAGCTGTTTCCTGTCCCCTTCCTTAGCTCTCGTGTGCATGCTGGCATCCGGACTCTGTCCCGTCCCTCTCCTCTTTTCTGTTTTTTAGTCCCCTAAAGTCCAGGGAGCCTCAGAGACTGACATTCTCGCCTGCGGCTATGGACAGCTTGCTCATGCCCTCACCTCTTTTAGTAACAGAGAATCCCCTCCCCTGTGGATTTAAAGGCAGGAGACTTGGGGCATCAGGTTTGTTACATTTGTTACATTTTGAGCCAATTTGGTTCGTCTTCATTGGGGAGGCTGTGGAGCAGCCTGGGTTCCCTGCCCATTGGTGCCGGCAGGAAGGCTGTTAGCCGCCAGGGCACCGCATCAAAGGATCACTCCACCCAGCTGCCCAGAGGTGTGTACTTTGTACAAGAAAGACCAACATACGTAAAGGGAATTTCAGGAAGAACTGTGAAATCAAGAGAGAACACAAGGCCAACAGAAACAGAAAGAAGTGTTGCCTCGAGGATAATTTATGTCCATCTTAGTCCAAATAGTTCCCAGGTCCCTTCCATTTGAGAACTTTGCGCGGCCTTCATGGGAGCCAAGAGAATAGCACCTTCTCCCAGGGACAGTAAAGGAAAGCTGTAAAGCCTCTGGGTGCAAATGGCAGCTCTGGGAAGCCCCAGATCCCACTGGCACCTCATCTGCCTGCATCCTGCATGGCCTTCCCTCGACTGCCAAATACATGTTGGATCTTCTAAATCTCACGTAGATCCAGGCCAGGACCACAGATCTGATGAGCTAGCTCCTACGGCTCCTCTTGGCAAAGTGGCCATGCCCTGGTCACTGCTGTTGGGACTATACAAAAACACTGGCAGGCTGTAGGTATATCGGGAGCCCTGCGCTGCTGTCTGGGAGCTGAGCTGCTGTTGGCAAAGTGGCAGATGCAGGTTTTCTGTCCTGGACTCAGTTATGCTCGCTCAGTCCTGCCTCATTCAGGGAGAAGCATCTGCCCTCTACTGTGTGCACGCGTGTGTGTGCATGTGTGTGTGTGCTCATAAAGCAGATGTGCTCAGATCCAAGAGCATTGGAGAGCTTAGCAAATGTTCCTGTTCAAGTTCTGCATCAGTAAACCTTGCACTCAGGGCTCTAGGCAGAGAGAGGGCATGCTTCCTAGGAACCGCCCCCCCCCCGCCCCCACCCCCCGCTCCCCCCCCATTGTTTTGTTCTGGGTTAAGTTAAACTCCTGGCATTAGGGAAAGGCCTCTATCTAACCCCATGTATTGGTGTGCGTTTCCCCCCCACAAGGTTTGTAAGCATCTTTTCCACAGAAATCTTTCTACATACACAGACTCAGTGGTTTAAACAGCAACAACAACAACAAAACAAAAAACAAACAAACAAACAAACAAAAAAAAAAACGTGAAGGGACACAGGGCTTGTCTCCAGCTCAGCCTTGAGCAAAAGGGCAACCATTGTGCTTAACCGTCTCACAGAGTGACTTGAGGTCCCCTCAGAAGCCCCTTGCCTTCGCCTCTTTATCTCTGCTTTTAGTCACATACCTGCCAGAAAACGGCTTGGCTATCTTGTCTCTTTTCATCGGAGCTCTTTGTTAACCGGTAAGGAAGGAGGGAGAGGGGACGCAGAGCAGCAGGGGTTTAACCTGCTATTCTGGGTTTCCGGCCCACATGGAAACCAGCTACATCTTTATCACATATTTGGGCGTCTGAAGCTCAGAACTTACAAGTGAACATCAGCCTTTCATAAAAATCGAAAAGAATTTCTTTTCCTTTTTCACTCCATTGTAAATTAAGCTTGTCTGTATTTGTGGGCTGCAGTGTAATGCTGTGATTCGTGAATATATGTGCACTGATCAAAGCAACCAGCTTATCGTCTGCCTCAAATGCTTATCATCTTTAGAGTAAGAATCTGAGTAGCCAGCTTTAAAATGTACAATATTGCTGGCTGTATTCAACTTCTGTGTGACAGGCTACAACTCTGACCTTTGACCTTCTACTTCTGAGTCCCTTGAGCACGCAGCCACCATCTTCCTGAGATCAGCTGAGCCTGCTGACTTACGGTTCATCACAGGTGGGCCTGGGGACTATCTCATTCCTTCACAGGAGGCAGGGGCAAGGAGGGTTACGGGCCTCTCTCCCGTGGCTCCTGAGACTCCAGCCATTTGTGAGCAATTCTGCCCTGATTGCACAGTCCCGGGAGATAGGGCGTGGGAGGGGCTAGAGTGTATGCGTTAGGGAAGAGTAAGGAAAGGGCTCCAACTACATGGCTACAGGAAGCCATCATCCACGTGGGGTGCGGAACTTTTCAGCGCTGCTGCCTTAGCGTCACACGCAGTTCTGCCAGCAGCCCCTCAGCCATGTGCTGTAAGGAAGCCCTCTGAGCTCAGTGGTTTCCCAGGGTGCGCTGGGGTGAAATCTTAACTTTGTTTTACTGCTGCAGCTTTACTAAGGTGTTGTCTGTGTCTCCCCAGAGGAGGAATTCCCCCTGGGGGGGTCTCGTCGCCATGGTGACTGACTGGTCCTGCAGTGAATGTGGGGCACATAACTACGCGCAACTCTCCATGAAATGACTCCAAGTGTGGACAGGGAGCCAGAGGTCAGATTTGCTCCTCACTGTAATTCTGTTCTGCTTTGTGCGCTCCAGGAAGGGCTGCGCTAATTTCCATACGCACAGGTGTGTCCAGTTGTTTCTGCTCTGAAATTGTTTTGTTTTGTTTTTCCGAGACAAGATTTCTCCTGTAGTCCTGGCTGTCCTGGACTTACTTTGTAGGCCAAGCTGGCCTCAAACTCACAGAGATCCACCTGCCTCTGCCTCCTGAGTATGGGATTAAAGGTGTGCGCCACCACGCCCAGCTTTCTCTTAAATTCTTGATGGTGTTTGGCTTTGCTTTTCCTCCCCCTGATCCAAAGCTGGGGGTTGAACCCAGGGCCTCACACAGGCCAGGCAGCTTTGCGCCCACTGAGCCACAGCTGTAGGCCCTCTGCTCAGGATTAAGACTGGGTGCTTTTGTTTCCCTCAGCCTAATGCTCTCTCAGCTGAGCTATTTTGGTCTGTTTGCTTTTGTTTTCTTGGTATTGAGTTATTTAAGTTCCTTGTGTGTTTTGACTATTAAGTCCTTATTAGAGTGATGGATTGCAAATATTTTCTTTCAATCCGGGGCTGCTTCTTTATACTGTTGGTTGTTTTGGTTTAAAAGTTTTAATTTTATTGTAATGTTATTTTCTGCTTTTGAGAGCTTCACTTTTGGTGTCAAAACAAAGCAAAGCAAACAAACAAACAAAACCTGTTTCTGGGCCGACAATAGGGGATGCTTCACCTGTGGATTTCGGTTGGTTGCCGATACTTTTTGTTTGATTTTTTTTTAACTTTACATGTTCTGCCTATATGTTTAGCATGTGCTGTTAGGTTAGTGTTTGTAGTCTCTTTTGTCAACTTGGCAGAAACTCGAGTCATTTGGAAGACACACCTTTTACTATGTTGAGTTTTATTCCTTCATGCTCAATTTGTTGGCGAGTTCTTTTTGTTTTTTTTCAGTCATGAAAGATTGTTGAATTTTGTCGCTTGTTTTCTGTAGCCAATGAGTAGACCACATTGTTTTTGTCTTTCATTTTCTTAATGTCATATTCCATATCTAGTCATACATCCTTATGGGTATATTATGGTAACATTATATGTGTACACAACATAGAGGAATCCCATCAGGGCACTGTGCATCTCTAAGCACTAGTCATTCTAACACATCTGTTGACTACCCTCATCCCAGAGATTTATTCCATAGCAAGTGGGCCATTTAATGTGTGGTCAAATTTAGTTTACTTGCTTAGTGTTGGGATGCCTTGTACCTCTATTGAGAATATCAGCCCACAGCTTTCTGTCCTGTGATTGGCTGGCTTTGCCAACTGCTAAAGCTGATATTATAACAACGATTTGAAATTATTTCTTCTTCTTTGATTTTTTTTTGAGGGGGGGAGTGGGTGGTGGGGCGGAGAAGGGTTAGTGTTAGTTCTTCTGTGTTTGATCTGTAGAATTCAACAACATACAGTCATGACCTGATTCCCCCACCCAACCCCAGGAAGACGTTTTATTACCAATTAAATCACCTTGTGCATTGTCTGTAGGCTTTGAACTTTCTCAAACCTACTTTACTTAGGGTTCCTTAATGCTTATACTCCCCTTCCAACCTACCTACCCTAGATAGGAGAGAAAAGAGGTTAATGGGAACAGGAGAAGTAGACCTTTGTAGACTCAGTTCCTTGAAGCAATCCCACTCTTCATAGTCAGGATTTCAGCAGGCTCTTGAACAGCAAACCAGCAGTTCAGTAAAGGTGGCTGCAGCTGCAGCAGCCGGAACCCGGAACCTTGAAGCGTTCTCTGGAGCCTTTCTCTCTAGGAACATCTCAAAGTAAGACGAACAGCCAAACAATAGGATATGATGTAAAGACCAAAATGCCAAGCCTCTTTGTTATGCCCAAATTGCATGGAACCCCCCCCCAAAAAACACCAGGAGTCCGAAGTGGTATACAAAAGCAAAGAGCCTTTATTCTGCAGAGATTCAGTGTGCTGGGGTCCTCGCCTATGCAAAGCAAGATGGTGAAAGACCCTGAGTTGAGCTGAAGGCTTTTTTATAGGTAATCATGGAAAGTTCCAAGTGGGTTAGGTGATCTTTACTTCTATTTGCACAGATCAGGTATGAGTATATCTGGGATTGGTTAGGGCTCTGGTCCAGAGCTAGGGTCTCTCTGAACTGGTTCAAACTGGCCCAAACTAGTAGGTGTTCTTGAGGTTAGTGACTCTGGTCAGAGTTATGGGCTCTTTAAACTGGCAGCTAAGCAACCTTATCCTCCTCAGTTCAGGTGTCCTGGACATCCCTGATTGGCTGCCTGTTTCCTGTGGTATTTCCAGTAACCGCTGAGCTCATTTCTGAGGAATGGAGGCTCAGACCTGCTCCGAGCTGACAAGAAACTGAAGCCTGTCATGAAGTCGGTTATTCTTATTTATCTAGGCCATGCCCCCGGAAGAGGCAGTTCTTCCTCCTCTAGTGGACAAACGCCACATGTTCTCTCAAAAGCCTGTTTCCAATGGTCAAACACCGCACACCCTCACACAAGTCCGTTTCACATCCCACACTTGGGATCAAAACAAAAACATGTTTATGTCCTCCACATGCACATGTTCAGATTTTCTGTTTCTTCATGGTCAGATCTTGGCAAGATGTGTCTGCATAGGCGTTTGTGCACCTCTGCTGTGCTTCCCAGGGTGTTCCCAGTGAGAATACATTTTAATCTCATGTTTGTTGGTTTTTCTGTGTATCTGTTGAGACACCTCCTCTTTCTTTACGATTTTATTTGGACCTTCTCTCTCTTTTATTACTTGAACTAAGTAAGAGTTTGCCATTAAAATACTCTTCTTAAACCAGCTCTTAGATTGAGTTTCATGTGGTTTTTCTGGTGTCTGTTTATTTCTGCTTTGTTTAGCCCTTCAGGTTAGTTCTTTTGCTGGTTCCTTGAAGAGGGACACTAAGTTTTGTGTTCTTTTGTTCTTTCTCTTTGTGATGCAAATAGTTCTTAATGTAAACTTCCTAGAACTTCTGCTGTCTCCCTTAAATTTTAGTGTGTTGTGTTTCTGTTTTTCTTTGTCTTGAGATAATTTTTATTTTTATTTTTTAATATTTTATTAATTTATTCATATTACATCTAAATTGTTAGCCCATCCCTTGTATCCTCCCATTCCTCCCTCCCTCCTGCTTCCCCCCTACTCCCCTCCCTTATGTCTGTGACTGAGGGGGACCTCCTCCCCCTGTATATGCTCATAGGGTATCGAGGTGAGATAATTTTTAATTCCCTTTCAATTACTTCACAGCTCCACTGTTTATACAGGAGCCCATCATTTATTTTCCATATTGTCGCTCAGCACAACCTGAGGCTCTACTTCTGGGAACTCCTGTAGGGACTGACACCCACTGTTGTCAAGATCTGTATATATAATGGTGTGGTGTTTGCATCTCACCTGTGCATCCTCCACGTGCTGAAAATAGCCAAGTGAGTGATGCTGCAACATTGTTTAAAGAGGACCAGAACCAAAGTCTGTGCCTTCAAGGCACTGACTTGTTAATATCTTCAGTCTGTGGCTGGTTGAATCCATATGGCTTCAGTCTTCTTAATTTTCCGAGACCTGTTTTGCTCCTTAAGAGGTAGTCTTCTCGAGAGCATGTCCCACATGCCTCTGAGAAGAATATGCGCTTGGTTGCTGATGTATGAAATGTGCTGTAGATGTCTGCCAGGTTTGTTGAGTTCCAAGCATTGCAGAAGCTTAGCATTTCCTCAGTAAGTTTTTACCTAGATGATTCATCTACTGTTGAAAGGGAGTTCCTGAACCCTCTTATTTTGTAACAATGTCTCTCTTTTCAGATCTGTTTCTATTTGTTACTTGGGTTTATACGCACATCTTATATCTCCTTGAGTATACTTACAGTTTATATTCTCTTGATCCTTCCATCATTGGATAATAATCTGCAACTTTTCTTGACAGTTTTTGTTTTTGCTTTAAATCATTTTGTCTGATCTAAATATACATTTAGCCCGGCTCTCTTCTGGCTTCCATTTCCTGCGGAGCATCTTTTCCTGACAGCTTCACTGCTCTCTGTATGTGTTCTTACACGTGAGGCAAGCCTATAATTGAGTCTTATACTTTTACCCCCTGAGGTGTTCTGCATGTTTTTACTGGGGAAGTTAATCCATGCTCCAGGTAATAATCAGTAAGCAAGGATTTCATTGCTATTTTGTTATTGTTTTCTACTAACTTCATAGATACTTTGTTCTCTCTTCCACAATTGCTGTTATCACTGTGGTTTTCTGCATCTAATGATTGGAATCTCTTCTACTTAAAAAAATCTGTGTGTCTTTCCTTACACTAATATTTGTGTGTGTGTGTGTGTGTGTGTGTGTGTGTGTGTGTGTGTGTGTATGTGTGTGTGTTCATCAAAAGTCTCAACCAGAACTCTTTGTACGTAAAATATCCTGCTTCAAGCTGACAAGAGTTTATCAATGGTTAAATGAATAAAAAATAACTATCTTATTATTCTCCACACAAACATTTTATATTTTAAAATTATTATTTTTAGGTACATGGACATTTTGCCTGCATGCATGGCCATGTACCATGTGTATGCTTGGTGCCCCTAGAATCCAGAAAAGGGTGTTCAGAACCCTAGAGACTGGAGCTACAGATGGTCCTGACCCACCATGTAGGTAATGGGAATTGAACCTGGGTCCTCTGCAAAATCGGCAAGTGCTTTACCCATAGCACCATCTCTCCAGCGCCCATTTTTTTTTAAATGGCCAAGTCTGGAATTTGAGTTTAATTCTATTTACTGTTAAACTCCACGAATGCTTGCAGGATACATGGGAGTTGTGGGACAGAAACAAAACAGTGTGTTGCTCTTGTCACAGGTACAAAGTAAGCATCAGTGCAGATAGTCCGGCTCTTCTTAACTCAAAGTACCACCAGAATATGTGAAGCAGCGCAAATGGAAGCTGCACACAGCAGGTCTACATTACGTCTGGGGGCTCTTTTGTTGTTGTTACATTTTTACATATACATGTATAGTATTACACCTACATAAAACAAACTACATACAGCAAAAGAACCACGGAGCATTGAGGAATTACATTCATGTTACACTCATAGTGTTTTGGCCTTTTGTATTTGGCAACCTTGAGGAAAACATTTTCCTATCTTGGTGAGTCTAAAATTCTGAATGTAACTCAGTATCTATCATGTCTCATCTCTATCAACTTAAAACATCTATCTAGACCTAAAGGCATCTCAATCCCCAAACAACTAGGATCAATTGTGACACCCAACTATTTGGTCTTCAACCCCATCAGAGACTTGAGGAGGAGTAAAATTAATTACTTGAGTAAACAGGAAGTGCGTAGGCCCCACATTTTTAATGTCAAAATTCACTTCATTTTCCCCCCTCCCAGCATTGTCCTTTGGCAATTGTAGCTATAGTTGCTACAATTAGTAGGTTGTCTTTTAACTCCTGTATAAGGGTAGAATTGCTTTGCACAGGATCAGCACATTCCTGGGGGTCTCCAATGTGCTTGTTTTTCTTGTACCATTCAGCTCTGCTCCTTGAACACAACATAGCTCTCCACTTCTTAGCAAAAGTCTCCCACTTCCTTGGTTGAATTTACTTTGCTGCCTTTCTCTAGTAAATTCATTATTGATATATAAACATGCTGTGGGTTTTTTTCCTATTTATTTTCTTTTCTGCAACTTTACTGAAGTTGTTTAAGTTAGAAAGTCTGTGTTTAAGTTTTCTATGTATAAACTTGTGTTATTTGCAAACATAAATTAACTTCTTTATAATCTGAATATCCTTATTTTTTTTCTCTTGCCTAATTGCTACTGCTTAAATTTCTAGTTCTATATGAAATAAAATCAGTGAAAGTTGACATCTCTAGGTTGGCCCATGAAACTGGCTCTGTGGTTTTAATATATAGCCCTTACTATATTGAGTTACATTCATTCTATACTTGATTTATTGAAAGATTTTTATCATGAAGAGCTTTGAATCTTATAGAATAATTTTGTCCTTATTAATATAATAATTTGTTATATCCCTGTTTAGTGATTTTTATGTGTTGAATCATCCTTGTGTCCTAGGTATGAATCTTACATAGCCATGATGTGCTGTCTCTCTGGTGGGCTGTGGCTTTGGTTTGCAAGCATTTGGAGGAAGACATAGATTTGGAATAAACATGTGCTCATTATAATGTGGAAATACAGTTATTGTTTTGCTTATATTGACTGAGTTGTGGTCTCAGTGAAAGGCTAGCTGCAAAGTTCTCCAGGGTTCTGTGAAAGCTCGGTTGTGTGTGCTTTTCAGCATTTTGGCAACAGCTGCTGGCCACAGTTCATACCCTTTGCATTTCTATGGGTATCAGTTGTAATTTTTCCTTTTTCATCTATAGTTTTATTGAGGTGTTTCATCTTTTTTCTTATTAGTCTGATTAAATGCTGGTCTTGCTTCTCCTTTAAGACCAACTGTTTCATTGACACGTTGTATCTTTTTACATTCTGATCTGATTTGTTTCCTTTCTTATTTTGTTGTTATCTTTATCATTTCTTTCCTTATATAAAATTTCAGCTTAATGTGTCTTTTCTTAGTCATTGAAGTATATTCTTAGTCTGTGTGAGGAGGTCTGAGGTACACACACACACACACACACACACACACACACACACACACACGTAATATTGTTTATCTGTATCCTACAGATTTTGGTATGTTATGCTATTATTTTCATTTGTTTTAAATTTTTTCAAAGATTTACTTTATTTTTATGTAGAGCGGTGTGTGTGTGTGTGTGTGTGTGTGTGTGTATTTTGTGTGGGTATCC
>CAJRSG010000413.1:0-13078 GCA_907169655.1 Acomys percivali
TCTCTCTCTCTCTCTCTCTCTCTCTCTCTCTCTCTCTCTCTGTGTGTGTGTGTGTGTGTGTGTACAGAGTACTTAATTTTTGATGATTCTCTCTGTTCTCCATCCTTGTTAACTTTCAGTAGAATTCCTAAATTAATTGCTGTGAAGTGCACCAAAATCCCCAAATTCATTGTTAATTTGTTTTCACCTTTATTGGTTCTGTGGGTTAGTATATTTAATATTTCTATGTAATTTGGTGAATGATGTTTTTATCATCATTCTTGTTCTTGTTCTCCAGAAATTTTTTTCTAATATTTGTTTCTTCAGATATTTGAATAATACATATTTCTGTGTCCATTTGCTCTTCCATAACACCCAACTCATTATAATTGAGATGACTTTCTTGTACATAAGATATGATTTCATTTTTTATTTAACTTACTCAACTATTTGGTTAGTACATGTACACATAACAATACTTATATGTCAAACCATACATGTCTCATGCTAATTTTTGTATGTGCCTCTCTATGCTTATTTTCATTAGTTTTTTGTTTATCCTGCTAAGTTTTTGAAAAGAAACTTAATTAGGTTTATTCAAGGTGCATTTGAAAGCATCTATTTGTATAACTTTGTAGTGCTTCTCTTAAGCATTACATTTAGATAATTGTTCTAATCTGCTGGCATTATCCCCAAGGAAGTATGGAAAATATATTTTTTATTGCATTCTATCTGTGCCTTCTAAAGAATACAAATCTTTAGTGTTCTTATACATACATTCAGATCTATTCCCACTGTTATAATATTTACTTCCCATATTAAGCATCATTTTAAAATTAAGAGAAATAAATCACTTGCACTTTTCTTTGTTTCTCTTGACCTGGGTTTACACCCTTCTTCCTCATGGTCCATACTTCCTTCTTTTGCCATTCCTTTTTGCTTTAAAAAGCTTGCTTTATTTTGTTATTGTACGTGTCATTTTTCTTCATTATCTCATGATATTTTTACACATCCAATATTCCTAAAAGGTATCTGTGCTGGGTATATGGTTATAGATTAACAAATCCTTTCTTTCGATCATTGAAAAACATGGTGCCACATTTTTTTCTAACGAGAAATTTGTGATGATTCAATTTGCTTCACCTTTGAAGTAAATTATCTTTCTTATTGTTTCATGCTTTTTGTGTATCTTTGATTTCCTTTTAGAAATCTTAGGGTTTCGTGATCTCTACTTGGCATCTGCTGCGATCAAAGGTTGGACCCTCACTGCAGTTGGAGTCCTAATTTCTAATGGTCTTATAAAAAAATTGAAAATACATTAATCAGAAAAAGGGAAGTGCTTCAGCTCTCAGGGGGTAGTAGTGGAGGTAATGGGTTCCCTCATTGCCACTTGGTCATGATTCTGCCATCTCTTCTGACAAGTACAGGCAACCTTGAATACCTAATTATTCTACTGAGCACTGAAATCATGCCTACTTCACTATCTTGTGTATACGCACACTGGTATTTTAGGAATTTCTATCTAATAAAAATTATATTCAATGACACATGCTTCTAGAGCCGAGAAGTACATCAAGCCAAATATTAGCTGGATTTGGTGGCATACACTGTAATTCCTATAGTCAGGAATCCTGTAGACAAACATCACAATTTTGAGGTTATACTAGCTACAAAGTGGTACACTGACAAGTAATAATCCACAGCGATGTATCTTTTTATGCAGTGGTGTTACCCTGTTTTGTTTCCCCGTGCATTCTCTAAAACTAGAATTTTAGCTTTTCTCACACTCGTGCACAAATAATTGCAAATAGAGGTTTCTTTGATTTCTCTGCATGTCAGGCTCTCTACAAAGAGTCCAGATATAACTTCCGCAATATTTTTTCTCTTTGTAACATCTTAAATACAGCTGTGGCCTAGAGGCCATCCACCTTGCTGATCATTCAGCTTTCTTCCTCTGAAATGAAAGGGTTCCTAATTTGATGGAGTCTTACATTATAAAAATTATGCTGAGGAGTCATGTGCCCAATAGCAGCATTAAGTGGAACATGTGTTCATTCATGTATTTACTCGTAGCAGCATGACTTGTTCCCTAACTACTACTTTGCACTCCACTTGATTTTGCTCCACATGGGGAAAGCAGATGTATTTCCTCAGGCAATGGCTTATTTTTATGAAATTGTCAAGGATAAGTAACATGTCTGACATTTTGCTTAGATATATATTTTAATAGGTTAATACTCTAGTAATTTAGTGATATTCTTCTAATGCTTATACAATTACGTCAGAAGCATTATTTAAACTCACATCTTCAGTTATATAATTGCTTAAATATTTCTTTCAAGTGCCTCCGTTGTAACAACATAAAAATTAACGTCAAAAGCTTTATATGAAATAACTTTAACAAATTCTTACAAATCATATCAAAACTGCTTCAATCCACTAATTTTACTTTTAGGTAGAGGGAAAGATAGTGTAGATAAAAACAGTGGCTAAAGAGTAAAGGCCTAACTCCATGACTTTTTATTGTTGTGGGATTTTTAATATCGTTTTTGAGAATTTCATATATAAATACTGTGTCTGTCATTTCATACCACACTCTCCCCCATCTATATCCCTTCCACTTCTTCTCAACTTCTTATATTCTTCTTATTTTAATACGTGTGTGTGTGTGTGTGTGTGTGTGTGTGTGTGTGTGTGTGTGTTTATGTCCTGATGAATCCATTTAGTATTGCTCATATGTATATGAGTTTAGAGCTGACCAATTGGGATTAGCTCACCTATCAGATAGCATGTTTCTGCAGTAGATTTCCTTGTCCTTTCCTAGAAGCTATTCATTCCCAGTAAATCATCATCTAGATATGAGCCCCTGTGAAATTTCCTCCACCTCCTTTAGGATATAAACTGATGTTGTTGTTGAGATTTCATAGGTGCATCTCCTGCCACATAGAGAAGGAACACGTGTATAGCTGTTGTCCTCTGCCTCTCAGACTCTCCTTGCTCTCTCCTCCACATTCCCTGAACTTTATGGCTAGGAGTAATACTGTAGATATAGCAGATGTTTCTTACATTTTGAACACTATGCATGTCTATGATGGTCTCTGTATGCTTCAAAAAAAATCAGCCTCTTTGAAGAGGGATGAGTGCTACCGTTGTTTTAGCTATGGGAACAGGTGTTTCAAACACAATGGGATATTATACTTGTTTAGGAACATGGCAATAGTAAGTTCTCCTTTAGCATCCATGGCCTTATTAGCCACATGTATTCTCCGTTGAAAGGGCTTTTTGAAAAAATTAAGTGGTTGTTGCTTCCTCTCAATATATACGTATCGGCAGTGAACCCTTAGTCATTTCTTTCCATAGTGACTGCTTTACTAGACCCTCCAGAGGCTCTCTGAGCTAGTTTTCAGGGTGAAGACTCAAGAACAGTTAAAGCATGTTAACTCCAAGCCCTGTGAAATTTTCAGCATTAGAGTTTTACCTTCAAGTTTTGGAAAACAAACAATGGTAATGGCATGTTAGTGAAGTCTTTGTGAACTGTTCTAGCCAATAGTCTAAAGGGAGGTATCTATGCTTGGCATTGAGTTTTGTGTTGTCATTCTTTGGCTTTTAGGGGAACTATTACCAGCCTCAGTGGTAATTTATTTAACTTCAGTCAAATTAATTATATATGTGTATATTCAAACACGCAACACATATATGTATATATATATAGTTAATTAATTTATTTAATCACTTTACATCCCAATAGTAGGCCCCTCCATCCTCTCCTCCCAGTTCCACCCTCCCTCCCTCTTCCCCCATTCCCCCTCTCCTATTTTTCAGAGAAGGAAAGCACCCTCCTCCATCAGCCCTCAGCAGCTAGCTCAACAAGTTGCATCAGGACTGAGCACTTCATCTTCCCCTGAGGCCTGTTGAGTCAGCCCTGCCAGAGGCAAATGATCAAAGCAGGTAAGAGAGCCCATGTTAGAGACAGCTCCATTCCTCTTACTAGGTGATTCAGGAAGCCTGAGCTGCCCATCAGCTACATCTTCATAGGGGACCTAGATCCAGGCTAAGCATGGTCCCTGGTTGGTGTTTCAGTCTTCATGTCTCCAGAAACTACTCTGGGTCCTGGTTAGTTGGCTCTGTTGATCTTCTTGTGCAGCTCGTGTCACCTCTAGGTCCTTCTATCCTTCCCTTCAATTTTCTACAAGACTCCCTACTTATGCCTCGCCAAATATTTGGCTGTGAGTTTCAGCATCAGTTTCAATCCTTTCAGCAGACAGCTATCCTAGGCTCCTATCTGCAAGCTTAGCAGAATATTAACAGTGTCAGGGGCTGACTTTCTTCTGTCGGGTAGTCTCAGGTTGGGTCAGACATTTTTTTGAACATTCTCTCAATCTCAGATTCATCTTTATTCCTGCATATCTTGTTTAGATAAATACAAAATGAACTAATTAATTGAGAAATAAGTACTAAAAATGGTAAATAACATTTCTACATTTTTCTTTTAAATTGTATTATAGAACAAAAATAAAAATAAAGTAAGAACATTTATGATCAGCTAGAGATTAAAACAGTATTCCAAAATCTGAACATAAGCAAAATTAGAATTTCTGTATGTATAAATAAGATATATATCTGCAAGCCTTCCTCCATGATGTTTAGTAAAATTTTAAAAAATCATATATTAGCACTGTTTAAAAGACGCTTATTTAACAACTTAACTTTTAATATTAGTACTATTTTAAATAAAATTGAGAAAGACCTGCAAAATTTAAATATGTTTGTTTCTGGATAGAAAAGCTCTTCACAGATATGCATTCTGTACCTAATCTGCATGAAAATACTTGTGAGTAAGAGTTTCATGTTAACCATCCTTCATCAGCAGCAATAAGGGATTATCTTGAGTAAGAAGTTAGCTTACCATCCATTTGTTATGATTTAAATGTGTGTGTGCACATATATTTACATTAAGAATTTAGAGGTATTCTTTGCATCACCATATGTAATAATCATATATGGCTACTGAGGACTTAAAACGTGGCTTATCAAAAATTTCATAACAAATAATAGTTAAATATCTCTTTCATGTTTTCTCAGCAATTCTATATTGAAATGACTTATAATAAGAAATAAGGGGAAAACTTTTACATTTCTATTCTTCTAAATATTTTCAGAGAACCTTGTCATTCTCTCCAAACTACCCCATAAAGTATATGAAAGTCTATTCCAAAATGTGTGAGGTAAACATACTTATTTTCTAATTAGAAAACGTTCTCATTGGATATTAAGTCTCTGGAGTTTTTAGCAACAGATTGTCATGAGCATCTGTGAGACAATTAGCACCTCGGAGCATCTGAGTGTTTGCCTCCCCATTCACCCTTTCTTTTCTCAAAAGCACAAACAACAAAAAGAGAATCTATTAAGTTTCTAATTAATTCCTATTTCTAACCAAGCAACGCTTGACAATACCTTTTGCCTAATTGTTTTGTTTTGTTGTTGCTGTTAAATTGTTTGTTTTAAAACTAGGTAAAAAGACGAAGCATCCACCCAGCATTCTCACTTTAAAATGCAAATATCACATCCATGTTTAATGTTGACCTTTAACACTAGACAGGGAATGAAACTAGCATAGATGTCCATCTTCTAATGAATGGCTAGTAACATTGAAGAACATCACATTGGAATTATATTCCACTGTAAAGAAAAATAAAACTGTAAAATCTATGAGAAAATAGATGGAACTGGAAAGTCTACTGAGTAAAGTATCAAAGATCCAGATAGATACGCATCACATGGTCCCTCCCTTGTGTAGATTATAGCTTCAAATTCTTAGGCTAGTATGTTTAACTCAGAGTGCTGTTAGAGGCGAAGAAGCTAGGACTATTTGAAGATGCCGTTAGACAAGAATAGAAAGAGTTCTTAATGTAGGAAGAATAGTGGGCATCGTGTGAAACTATAGAAGTGGGGAGGTGGATGTTACATAAATGTTAAGTATGGGTTGAGATGAGTTGGTAGGAAAAAGGAGCAGGTAGATGGGAAAGGTTAACTAAAACCAAGAATTATTTTTAAAAGTCTTATAGGAACCTATTATTAAATATATTAAAATATAATTTTAATAATTGTCTGAATGGAGGCACTGTGCATGTGTGGTTAATGCTCCTCACAGAAGGCATACATTATGAATGAACATCCCAGTACCAAGTGTGGGCTAATGTCCTTTTAGTTATTGTTCAGGAAGGCCTCATTTGACTCCCAAAACTTATAAACTATTGTCATTCTTCTTGGCTGTCAAAAAACTACATGGTAAGACCCTATTGCTGAAGACGTCACACTCTTTGTTCATAAGACAGAGAAATCAAGTTAGTACTGACCTCAAAGTTTCCTTCTTATTGGTAAGCTTTCAGAATGCCAGAATGTCCTATGTAGGCTGATGGGTAAGAAAAGCCAGCAATAGTCCTATTTAGTTGTGGACTCCACAAACTGTAATAACAACTTTTCTATCAGGATAGGCACACTGGTATAATAATAGCATGGCTATTATTAGGTTAACCAATTGCACTGTAGTTAAATTTGAAGACTGCTGTACAGGACAGAGCTAAAACCTGCTTCCAAATATTTGTTCAAGAACCTATGACTGAAGAAGACCATACGTAGTACAAGAGAAGAACTTATTCCTGCTGTTTTGTTAAATGACCATGATGTCAAATGTCATTGAAATACTAATGGGCCACACGCAGACAAGACAATCAAATCAAGAAGACAATCAAAATTTGAGAGGAAAGGTTTTACTGGACATGGGGTGGGGGAGGGATGAGAGATGTGAATCAATAATCCAAATTACCAAAATTCAGTGTGTTTGTATGTGTGTGTTTGTTTATATGTATAGTATATTGTAAAAAGAAAAACTGCGAAGAATAAATTTATCTTTCAATGGTAGAAAACAAGAAATGAAACACACATTCCAGGCACTGGATAAATTGTAGGAATCACAACCACCCTTTCATCAGAACAATGGAGACCAACAGGGTGAATTATTATCTTATAGTGCTGAAAGAATAAGGCTGTCAGAATTATTTTGACAAAAAAAGAAACTGTCAAAATGAATCACTTCTAAAGGAAACTTACATAATTAAATGCTTCAATAGAAAAAGCAGAAATTTAAAATATCAACCTTAACCTTCCCTATTAAAACTAGATGGCATGATGCAAATTAAACTTGGGTAGCTTAAAAAAAAAAAAAAAAGAGGGTTAAAGCATTCAGTTACTAATAATGAAGCCTAGAAAAATAGAGAGGGATAAGATAATAAAGTTTCCTTCCACAGTAAGTAGTCACTGTTGTTGCTTAAAAAAAATCTGAGAATGAAAATAAGGAAAAATATAATATATAAAGGACCATATGATAATCTTTATGCTAATAAAGTTCATGCTTTTAAGAAAATTGAGATATACACAGAGAAACATAATATAATTATTTCCATAATAATTAGAGAATTAAAAATAGAACTCTAGCTACTCCATGAAAAATTTAGTCCATGCAGCTCACTTGTAGAGTTAATTAGAACATTTTTTGTAAGTTGTTTTTTGAGGCACCAATACGTGTAATATTAAATGACAAAGCATTGTAAGAAAAACTTACAGAGTAGCATCTGTGACAAACATAGATGTAAAGTTTTTTTCCAAACTACATCAAATCTTTTCAGCATGCCGAGATGTTAACACAATAAATCCGTAGAGTAAAATCACATTGTATACTTGAGTCAGTTAGTATAATTTAGAATATTGAGTGAATAATGAAAAACTGATATGATTGTTTGAACAGTTGCAATGAAAAGCATTTGACCGTGACAAAGACCGTGACATTATCAACAGGAAGGACAGCCAGTACATTGAAGAGCATTTCTGGACAAATAATTCAGTGACATCAGGGGTGATTATAAAACTCTCAAGTTTGAAAAATTTAAGATTGAAATCAAGGCACTTAAATCCTTTCTCCAAATGTCAGGTAATTAATTCCTGAGTGATCAAAATTATTCATATGTAGATTCTAGATTTCTCCTCCCTAAGAAGACTCACTGCTATATAGGACTTGTGCAAGAAAACCAAATCATTCTTTATATAAAAGTAGGGGCAATGGGATAATTTAGCCGGCAAAGGCTCTTGATGTAGATAGAGACTAAGGGAGTTTAATCTATAGAACCACATGTTAAAAGTCTTGGAGACAAAATCAAAGTGACATATCAAAGAGCACAACTCAAATTAAGAAATCTCAACATGGTAGCTTTACTCCTGGGCAGAAGGTCACTTAGCTATCCAGAGCAGGAAAGCAAGCACATCAAATAGAATTGGCTTTGGTCTTATATACCTAGTGCAAGGTGTTACTTGTCCATTTCTTATTGGCTGATCTAAAACCTTATAGTCTATACTCCATTAACTAGCTGATGAGGGCCATGGGGAAGAGGCTTGAGAATGAATGGTTGCAATCTGGTTGCATGACTCAGTTTGGTGTTGACCAAACTCCAGGGGTTCATAGAGAAGGCAAGAAGGCCAGAGTAGGGGCTGTGAACAGATACACATCCATGGGACTTATTTGATAAATAAGACATTTTTCCCACACACGGAGAGAACCTGACTCCTAAAAGTTATCTTCTGACCACCCCAATAGATGATATAGCATGCATGTGATCTCTCTCTCTCTCTCTCTCTCTCTCTCTCTCTCTCTCTCTCTCTCTCTCTCTCTCTCTCTCTCTCTCACACACACACACACACACAAACTAAAGGTAAAAACCCTGTGCACTTGCACTCAGTTTTTTTATTTTTGATTGAGTGAAATATTTTCTTTTCTCTTCAGTGCGAGAGCAAAATATTAACCTAACCCAGAATTAATGAAAAATAAAAAGAAGTGGTAATAAAGGTTCATGAGCGAATGCTTAACAACCTAGGTCAGGTTCTCGTTGAAGTGTCTCATGTTTAGTTCTTTCACACCTAAGTCCATAATATGTTCAACTTACATTTTTAAATAATTGTATGAGTGCACGAAGAGAAAAGTTTATCTATTGGGTAACTCAGAATAAGTTACATGCCTTTTGCATCCCATGGAATTGTGCTATCCAAATGTTTGCCAGAAGAAATCATTCAGCAGAGCACTCTCAAAGGAGGATTGCTGTTAGCAGTAGCTGATTTTGAGCCAGTGGCATGCTCAAATGATGTTGTCATCTGTATTAACCAAGGTTTGAATTGCCATAGCTTCACATTTTAACCACTGTCTCAACATACTAAATGGAAAATGACAGAACATAACTGCATACCTGTCTTAAAGTAGTGTGGTATAATCTCATTATTTTCCCTCTTTTCTACCACATGCTATGCTGTGTATGTTACCTCTTACTACATACTGATAATGACTTCTCAGGCTAGTGTTCCAACAATGCTGTCACAACTGCTGGTCACATAGCATAACAAAACATATACACTATGTATGAACTATTCCTTCTTCCAGACATCCAAGAATGTATTAAAGCACATTCTTCAAAGACACAGGTCACCCTTGATCTAAAATCTATGATTGTTTTGCAGTCTACAGCATCTTCTATAATATGGCCTATTTCTTATAATTACAGTGGCTTTTAGATATGGCTAAATTTTAGCTGTAAGTAATGGCATCCTTTTAAAGTAAGCTATATATGGTAATAAGATCTATCACTTCCCTTTATAGTTGTTTTATCCATATTTACTGGGCACCTACTTTCTTGATAGGAGGTTGCTGCAAATGAAAATAAGAATCATTCCTGTTTATCTTCATGAGTAGTGTCAACATAGGTTATCTAAAGAGGGTTACTGAGAATAAGTCGACAAAACATTGTAAGATCAAATGTTGGGTTGGGTACACCACATTGCTAGATTTTTCCAAGTTAAATTTAAAATGTTTTTTTATCCCACTGGCAAATCACAATTAATGTATTTAGGGGTTTGTTTTTCAGTATGTTAGGCACAGTCTCACGATTCCACCCAGACTCACCTTAAACCGGCAAGCTTCCTTCTTCTGCCTCACAAGTTCATAAGTAATATGTGTAGGCTGCCATACTAGTAGGGGTACAATTTTTTATTATTCACTTATTCATTTATTTATTTGTATGTTTCTGTAAGTGGGTTGCTTTTTGTTTTGTTTTGTTTTTTTACTTCTATTTTCTATTTGCTTTTCAAAAAAATGTGTATGGCTGTTTTACCTGCATGTATATATCTGTATACCATAATCAGTACACATGAAAGGCAGAAGAAAAGGTCAGAGTGCCCTGGATTGGAGTTAAGGTTGATCATGAGATGCTGTGTTCCAAATTGTTTTTCTTTTAAAAATGTTTTTCTTATTAATTAATTTATTTACTTTACATCCAACTGGAACTTCCCCTCGTCTCCTCCCATTCCTTCCATCCTACCTCCCCTGCCTTACAACTATGTCCCCTCCCTTTCTTCTTAGGGAAGGGCAGACTTATTATGGATATCAACCCCTCTTAGCAAATCACGTAGGACTGGGTTCAACTTCTATTGAGGCTCCTCAAGGCAACAAGTCTATATAGTTGGGGGAAAGGGATCCAAAGCAGGCAACAGAGTCAGAGATAGCCCCTGCTCCTGTGTTAGAGGACCCACATGAAGACAAAGTTGTCTATCTGTTACATATATGTGGGTGCAGCCTAGGCTCATCCCATGGACGCTCTCTGGTTTGTAGGTCAGTCACTGTGAGCATCTATGTGTCCAGATTAGTCGATTTTGTAGATTTCCTCATGGTGTTCTTGAACTCTCTGGATCTTTCAACCCTTCCACTCTCTTTTCAATAAGATTCTGGAAGCTATGCTTAATGTTTGTCTGTGAGTTTCTGTACCTGTTTTCATCAGCTGCTGGGTGAAGCCACTCAGATGACAGTTATGTTAGCCTTCTGCCTGCAAATATAGAAGAAGAGTATTAATAGTGTCAGGGGTGAGCTCTCTCTCTCTCTCTCTCTCTCTGTCTCTCTCTCTGTCTCTGTCTCTGTCTCTGTCTCTGTCTGTCTCTCTCTGTTTCTCTCTCTCTCTCTCTCTCTCTCTCTCTCTCTCTCTCTCTCTCTCTCTCTCTCTCTTTCAGCATGAATGAGACTCAAGTTGGGCCAGTCATTGGTTGGCTGGGTTAAAAGTTTTGTGGGTGGATTGGTATCTCCCTCCCTCTAGTGGAAGTCTTGCCTTGCTACAAGAAGTAGCCGCATCAGGCTCCATACCCTGACTGCTAGGAGTCTCTGTTAGCATCCCAGGAGCCACATCCATTACTGAGATGCCCACCCATTAATTTCCATTCTCTCTCCCAGCCTTCCCAACATCTGCCCACACCTGATCCTCACTCCCATTCCCCTCTCTATGTTCTCTCCTCTCCAGTTACCTCCCTCAATCTATTTCAGAGGCCTATTTTGTTTCACCTTCTGAAGGCCTCTCCATGGCCCACATTGGCTTCTTTGGGTCTGTGGATTGTAGTATCATGATCCTGTGCTTTATGGCTAATATCCACTTAAAAGTAAGTACATATCATGTGTGTCTTTCTGGGTCTGGGTTACCTAACTCAGGATTTTCTAGTTCCATCCATTCGCCTGCAAATTTCATCATGTCCTTGTTTATAAGGGCATGCTGAGTAGAATTGTTATCTGTAAATGTGCCACATATTCTCCATCCATTCTTCAATTGGGGAACATCTAGGTTGTTTCCAGTTTCTGGATATTACAAAGAAAACCACTATGAAGATAATTGAGCAAATATCCTTGTGGTATGGTGGAGCTTTGCCCCAGAGTGGTATAGGTGAATCTTGAGGTAGAACTATTCCCAATTTTCTGAGAAACTGCCAGATTGATTTCCAAAGTGGCTGTACAAGTTTACAGCGATGTTTGTGTGTATGGAGAGGTAGGGGGGACTCAAAACATTTACTAAAATATTTATGTCTGGCTGTGGTGGCGGTGGTGGCGGTGGTGGTGGGGACTCAAAATGTTCACTTGCTACACATGACCAAAAATAATAAGGCAATTCAGTGCCATGTAAAACACTAAAGCCACACAGATGGTATTTAATATTTTATAATTCGCAGAACATTTCCAGGAAAGGTTAAGTATACATGTGATTTTTGTCTATCTATGCCTTAATAGACCAACACATTAAATAGCACAGTTTGATTTCTCACAAGTGCAGGCTATCAACTCAAAGACCAACAAAATATAGATGAGACCTAGTGAAAGGGGCTTAGATCAGGTCATAATAAATAGATTCTGAAAGTTTATTTGATATATTTGATACACTACAATAAGAGGAAGGCAGAATTTTAATATATAAGAACTGGAAGTATTGCCGAGATCTGGGTAGAGGTTCGAAGTTTACTGCACGTATTGTCCTTGGCTAGTGCCATAGTTTGAGCAAGACTCCTGGGCACAGATCCGCTCATCATAATGTTCTTCTTGCAGGTTTCTAGGACCCTCTGGATCCTTCTATTCCCCCATTCTCCCCTGCTTCTCTCACCTAGAGTCCCAAATAGGATGTCGTCCCTTCTGTCCCACTTTTCTGGTAGGTGAGGACAGGACATTCTCCACATTTGAGTAGAGAGTGGGGACTGACTTTCATATGAACTCTGGTGCCGCATATTTGACCATGTCCCCTGATGGGGAGGCCTGATGACACTCAGAGGAAGGATAGCAGGCTACCAAGAAGAGACTTGATACCCTATGAGCATATAAAGGGGAGGAGGTCCCCCTCAGTCACAGTCATAGGGGAAGGGAGTAGGGGAAAATGGGAGAGAGGGAGGAATGGGAGGATATAAGGGATGGGATAACAATAGAGATGTAATATGAATAAATTAATAAAATATATTATTTTTAAAAAGAACTGGAAATACTTAGTACCTATTCAAAACAATTATTCCTGTGATTACTTGTCTGACCCTGGCTTTCATGTATGAAATTCATCTAATAAAGCTTTTCTACTAGACTGTTCTTACTTTTGACTTTCCTATGACTCTATATCTAGAGGTCAAATAAGATCTTTCTTTGTAACAGTTATACATATTCAACATACTCATGCATATGCAAGTGCTCAAGAACTTTTTGCTTACACTAAAA
>CAJRSG010000415.1:0-14711 GCA_907169655.1 Acomys percivali
TGGGGCCCAGACAGACCCAAAGGGAATGGAAAAGGCAGGCCAAGCCAGGGGAAGGGGTACCAATAAAGGCTCCAGTGCTCCTACACAGAGGTAGCAGAGACCCAATGGTCTTTAGAATGGAGCAAGGCCGCAGCCTAGGAAAGGTTGCTGCAGAACAAACCACGTACAGCTTGCTGGCAGTCTCGGCCTGTGAAGAAAAGGCTAGGGCCTGAACCTGACAGGAGGGGCTCATTCCCAGTATGGGTCAAGTGTCTGGATCCTAGCTGGGATCCATGGGCTGCGTCCCCACAGCAGCAGCCTTTTCCGGTCCCTTGCTTCTGAGGGACTTACTGCAGAATGATGGGATGAATGCCCAGTGGAGGGAAAAAAAACCCTGCCCAGCCTCAGCTCCAGTTTGTCTGGTCCAGGCCAGCGATCTGTCTCCGCACAAGCAGGTAGGTCATATCTGTGGGATCACCGGGCCGTTCCCAGGCATCCTGAGATCTTACCGTCTCTGGGACTTAGGCCAACAATCCTAACACAGCATCAAGTTTCAGTAAAAGCCTACAAATGCCCTTTCCAGTAAGGCAAGCAAAGGCTCCTGGTTTTCGTTGGCCTTGCACTAGTGGTAAGAACATCTAAGAAGCAGACACAAGAGGAAATGCGAGGAGCTAAGGAAGGTACTCAGTGGTGGAGCACCTGGTTAGCACACAGGAAGCCATGGGTTCCATCTCCAGCCCACACACTCAAAACACTTACTTCCTCAGTCACACTGTCCACATTCTAAGCGGGATAGGACATGTACATTGTCGCAGGAAGTTCTCACCACAGTTTGCTGCTGTGAGATACTTGACACAAAATTAGTTTTCCTGCTATATATGTGTGTTTGGTTTGTTTTTAATTATGGGAGAGAGGTGCACATGAGTACAAGCATTTGTAGGTGCTAGACACGTTAGATGCCCCTGCAGCTGGAGCTGTTGGCATTTGTGAACCACCTGCCATGGATGCTGGGAACCAAACGACCCTCTGCAGGAGCACTGAGGGCTCTTGGCCTCTTCGGGCGCTTGTTTCAGGCTGGCCTGGAACTTGCTGTTACAAATCTGCTTTGCACGCTCACAGTCCCACTGCATCAGACGTCCTAATGTTGGGACCATGGGTGTGTACTAGCACTTGTATGAGTTTAGGTTCTCTTGGTTAAAAAATATATACAAAACACATATTACTAATTTATTTTCATTAATTTTATTAATATGCAATTATTGTCCAAAACAATGGCGTTCATACTTGTGATAAGTACTTTGATCATATTCATTTTCCACTACACTTTCTTATCCCTCTTCACCTTTCCCAGCCTCCTCCTTCCTGAAGAATTTTTTCTACTTTCATGTCAGAGAAAGCGCACATGCGCACACACGTACATGGCTTTGTGTAACCTGTGTTTCACAAATGAGAGGAAACATACATCATCTCGGTCTGGCTTATTTTACTAAACACGATGATCTATAACTGAGTACAGTTCCCTGAAACTGACCATTCATTATGAACAAACGAAACTCCATTACGTGAACACGATATTTTGTCTTTCTCCATCCATTTGTTCATGGACACCGAGGCTGATTCTAAAGCTAGATTTTCGTGAAAGTGCTAAAATAAATACAGATGTGCAGGTTTGCCATGGTTTGTTGACTTGAGCATCTTCAGCTATAAATGAAGGGGCATAAGAATGATTTTCTAAGATAGCCCAGAGGAAAAGCCACAACATTTAAGATAATTGCATAAACAAATTATCCCAGACATTTGAATATTTTTATGTCAAAACTAACTGTGGGCTTAGGTCTAGCTCTTCCTATCTAAAATAGCCCATAAGTGCTTGCTTTTTTTAAAAATCACTTTGTTGTAAAGAATTTGTTTTGTTTTGGTTTTGGTTTTGGTTTTTCGAGACAGGGTTTCTCTGTGTAGCCTTGGCTGTCCTAGACTCGCTTTGTAGTCCAGGCTGGCCTTGAACTCACAGCGATCCACCTGCCTTTGCCTCCTGAGTGCTGAGATTAAAGGCGTGCGCCACCATGCCCGGCAAGAATTTGTAAATAACAATATCACACAGTTAGATTAATATAGCCACTCAAACAAGCACTTGCCTAGACTCAAAGTCTGTATATCTCAGTGAATTTCTATACCATTAGAACAGCCACTCAGAAGCCACAGAGCTTCACTTTGGATTTTATACTTTCAATATCTATCAATTATATTTAATACGTGGACATACACACACAAAAGGGAATGCTCCATGATAAGAGTTAAAACTAAAAAAAAAAAAAACCTTTCTTTCATTACTTCTGCGCATTACCTGAATCCTGTCCTTCCTCAGCACCTATATATAACACTCTTTCCTGTCCTGTCTACATGGCTACCCTATCCCACACACCTGTATGCAATAGCTTAGGATCTGCACAGAACAAGCAATTTTTTTTTCCTACAATTGGGTGACCTCAATATTGTATAAATATCTTCTGAAATCATATCTTGATTTATTTTCAATAAAATATTAGGGTTCTCCAGAGAAATAGGAACAGTCATGTGTGCGTGTGGCTTTGTGTGGGTGTGGCTTTGTGTGGGTGTGGATGTGTGAAGGCTGACTATAAGGTGGTGATGCTGCAAAGTGGGGACTGGGGAGAAGGATGAAGAGCTGGGGAGAGTTGGCACCCCAGTCCTGGGCCCCAGGGCACTATGGAGCTTAATGATGTGGGAGTTTGAGTAAGTAACGGTCCCCATAGGCTCACATGCTTGAGCTCTCGGTTCCCAGCTGGGGAGGCTGTGGAACCTTTGGGAGGTGAAGGGTAGCTAGAAGAAGCACATCGCCGGGAGCAGACTTTGGAGGCTTGTTAGCCTCAATTCACTCCCTCAGCTTCATGTGTGGGGTTAAAGATGTGATCTCTCAGTCTCTTATACCTTCTACAATGCCTCCCCTGACACTGTGGACTCACTCACCCTTTGGAATGGCGAACTATAATAAATTTTTCCCTAAATTGCTTTTTGCTCAGAATGTTTTATTACAGCAGCAAAATTAACTAATACAGGGTAGTTGGGTCACATGCATACCTAGGACAGCGCAGAGAGCACTTTGTGGAGTTAGTTGTTCACTCCTTCTCTCCGCATTGTCAACTAAGCATATGTGAAGACTGAAGAAAGAAAAGAGACATTTTAGGTTGACACTGCAAAAAAGAAGTCTTCAGATCGAGGGTGGCTTATGAGAAGACTGGGAGCTGTGGCTTGCTGAAAAGCAGAAACAGGAATCCAAATGTGTTGACAGAACCAGGCTGGAAAGAGTGAGAGGAGAAGGTAGGGAGTTAATGCCAATTCCGAGAAAACACGTGATCTACTAATAGCTCATTAGTGGAGTGTTTACTGTGAGATGGAACAGCTGCGAAAGTGGAAGCTACACTTCTACAAAGGGTGTGGCGGTAGGGTATTGTACCAAAGTCCTCGGAGGAGTGGGGCTGGTAAAGGTCCACCCAGCCCTGAGGAATTATAGAAAGTTAATGGTCACTGATGAAGAAACATCCTCCCCACCCTGGTGTGGCACAGGCAGGTGTACTGATAAGGTGCTCATGGTCCTGTTAGGAACTCATGTTCCTAAAAGCAACAACATGAGGCCGGGAGTGGTGGCGCACACCTTTAATCCCAGCACTCGGGAGGCAGAGGCAGGTGGATTGCTGTGAGTCCGAGGCCAGCCTGATCTACAAAGCAAGTCCAGGACAGCCAAGGCTAACACAGAGAGACCTTGTCTTGAAAAAAAAAAAACAACAACAACAACATGGAACATATCTGGACACACACACACACACACACACACAATTCCTACATAACAACAGAAGACTCTAGCCTGGTAATTAGAAACAATAACATTTCATATTAGCAATAATGTCGCTAGAATGGAGCAGAAACAGTGCCAGCATGAAGTGATCATATTTTAACTGGTAGCAGAAGTAAAGGACCAGTGACACTGTGACAACTCCTTTAGCTAGAAGCAGACGACATGAGGAGACCAAAGTTGGTGATTATCCAGCCGGTTGCACCCTAGCTCAGATTGTTAACAGGCTCTCTGACCAAGGTGCCATCTTTGGCTGATAGGGCGGTGATCAGGATAGATAGAGATGCCAGTGACCTCTGTGAGCGTCGGCTGTTTCATAACCCCAGTGTAGCGGGATGTGTTTATAAAGTATACAGCCTCAGAGATAGACCCCAGAGCCTGTGAGAAGCCACCTGGAGCTCCGCCTTCTGAGCACAGGCTGCCATTGTGGGTCACATTCTAGAATGCTGGTGTGGCAGTCCCTAGGGAAAGAGCCAGTAAGACAGATGAGGGTTGGTGATGGCGGCTCATGACCTGTAATGATCTGACTGTAAAATCAGCTTCGCAGCCAGGGTCTCTCTGCACCTCTTCCACACATGGAGTCTCGTTCAAGCTGCCTGTGTACTAGTTTACAGCAGATATGTGTACAAGTCCCCGTGGAGGTGAGTGCCTCCCTGCCCTTCATGGTGTTGCTCTCAGGAAGTTCACAGTCACACAAACCCTGAGATGCTGACAACACAAAGCTGTGGGAAAAACAGGGCAGCACTTCCTCAAAATGCCATGACATAATTCTTGTGGCTGGATGAAACTCCATTGTGTGTACTTGTCACATCTCCTTCATCGTGGTAACAGCCACATGGCGGGGGCGGGGATAGGGGAGTGTGGGGGGGAGATGAAATCTTAAGGTAATTTTGTTTACATTTCCCTGATATCTTAGAAGGTGTTTCCTTATTTTATTTTTATGTATTAGCATAGTGTGTATGATGTGGAGAGGAGGATGGGGCGCATGGGGAGGGGAGAAGACAGTTTTGTGGGTGCTTTCTCCCTTTTCCTGGGGACAACCATACGTTGGCAGCTTGAGCAGCAAGTACTTTACCTGCTGAGCCGCCTCACCAGCCATAGGCTTCTTTTCACATCTGTACAATTCACATGCTTCTTTATTGGCTTTTTGACGTTTATACAAAACGCTAACTTTGATTTTGTTTGTTTGCTTGCTTGCTTGTTTTTCGAGACAGGGTTTCTCTGTGTAGCCTTGGCTGTCCTGGACTCTCTTTGTAGACCAAGCTGGCCTCGAACTCACAGAGATCCACCTGCCTCTGCCTCCTGAGTGCTGGGATTAAAGGTGTGCACCACCACCTTTGACTTTGATGTTTTAAAAGTTATTATTTGTACATTTATCTACTTCCTTGTGAGGACTAGCCTACATGCCATGGTGCGCTGGGGAGACACAACTTGGTCAGTCCTCGCCTTCCATTCTGTGCGTTCTGGGAATGAACTCTGGTCATCAGAGTAGCAAGTGCCTCTACCCACTAAGCCACCTTGATCCCCTCCCCAGTTTAGTTTTTGGGGTTCAGTGTGTGTGTTGTGTCTCTGTCTGTGTGTGTGTGTGTGTGTGTGTGTGTGTGTGTGTGTGTGTGTTTAAGATGGTATTTCTCTATAGCCCTAGCCATCCTGGAATTCACTCTGTAGGCCAGGCTGGCCTCCAACGCAGAGATTTATTCACATGCCTCTGCCTCCTGATTGGTGAGATGAAAGGCATGCACCACCACCACCACCCCTGGCACTTTTCTGGGGCGTCTTTATGTTTTTACTACCAAGTGTATAGTGATCAAAGGTTTTCTCAAGCCCTGCACACTGTCTCTTGGCCTTCTCGTTGTTTTCTTTGCTGTCCAGAGCTTTTCCCATGACGCAGTCTAGTTAATCAGTTCTTTATTACTCCTTGGGCTGTGAGAGCCCTTTTTAGAAAGTTTTTGCCTAGAACCTTATCTTGAAATGTTTTCGCTATCATTTTCAAACTTTCTAATCTCACGTTAAGGCCTTTGATCCATTTTGAACTGATTTTTGCAAAGAATGAGAGATTTTTCTACCTGTGGATATCCATTTTCCCCAGCAGTTTGTTGAAAGATACTCTTTTCTCCAATATTTGAGGTATCTTTGTCAAAGTCAGGTGGCTGAAGTTGCTTGTGTCTATTTTTTTTATGTATTTATTTTTTTTTTTTGTTCTTTTGAGACAGTGTTCCTTTGTGTGGCCCTGGCTGTCCTAGAACTCACTCTGTAGACCAGGCTGCCTTCGAACTCAGATAGCTGCCAGCCTCTGCCTCCCAAGTGCTTGGATTAAAAGTCCGCACCACCATTGCCCAGCTGTGTGTGTTTATTTCTGGGTCCTGTTTTAGTGCATTGATCTACATGTCTGTTTTTGTGCCAGTACCGTGCTGTTTTCTATAGTTCTGTAGTATAATTTTATCTGGAACACTTTATCAGACATGAATGTAGCTACACTGGCTTGCTTGGCTTCCTCACACTTGGGACATCAACATGTAGCCTTTCCCTCTGTTTCTGTCTTTAGTGAGGTGTGTTTGTCACAGATATTTGAATCCAATTAGCTTTTTTTATTTTTTATTTTTTGCATTAGGGTGATTTACCCTTAGGGTTGTAATTGATGGGTTTGTTTGCTGGTTGCTAGTTTGCTTGTTGTTTTGTCCGCTGGTTTAATACAATGTGTTTTGTTGTTGTTGTTGTTGTTGTTGTTTTTTGATACCATGTGTTCTTTATCCCTCATCTATACTCGGAATCATACCTGAGGGGTTCTTCCTCAGTTCTCGTTGGTTCAAGTATTTCTCCTATGAGATGAATCCTTTCTGTGCGCTGTGATTGAAACCTTTCTCCTGGGTTCTGTTCCTTTAAGTGACTCTGAAGTCTTCTATAGCCGTAGCATCTATCTCAGCCCCTTCTCACCCATGAACGTCCACATCTTGTCTCTTGGTCATGCACAATTTCCTGGATGTTGTGGTCATATCTTTTTATAATTAAAATATTACACATGGGTATGTGTGTACACATGTGCCATAGTGCTTGTGTGTTGGTCAGAAAACAGCTTGTGGTGTTTACCTGTTTAGGATGACCTTTACTTGTTTAGGGTGACCTTTACTTGTTTAGGGTGACCTTTATGAAGGAGAGATTAAACCTGGTTTTGTTATGATCCTAAGTGTGGGATGGGGAATGGTCTTGTGTGAGAACAGGTGATGTTAATCCACTAGAAGACAAACCACCTTGTGTGGAGCTTGATTGCTGCTGAAAACATCCGTGAACAGACACTGGGAGGAGATATATAAATGAGCCCAGAACTGGAGGCGAGGCCTTTTGGAGACTTGGGATAGTTTTTGACTGTTCATCGCTCCATTTCGAAACGCTCCTAAAGAGAACCGGTCAAGGGAAAGCTTCGGGGCTCCGGCTCCTGCTGAGGTTCCGGGTTCTGGTTGCTCCAGTTTCCAGTAGAAGAAATCCTGCTAACTATACCAGGAGAATCGTTCCTCAGAACTGATATCCTTATGGTTTCATTATTGTAGTCTTTAATCTTCGTTTCCTATTGTTTAGGTTAGTTTAGGTTATAAGTGAGGTACTCTCAGTTGATAAGTTCATAATAAAATTCATAAAAAATTCGTAAAAAAAGTTCATAATAAAAAAGGTATTAAGAAAATTAAGCCTACTCCTTTACTTGTTTAGGGTGACCTTCACTTGACTCATGGAACTTTTTATTTTATTTTTTGCATATGTATGTATGTGATGTGTGTGAGTGACGATGCAAATTCATATGTGTGTGTGTGCACATGAACAAAATAAGGAAATCGTTGCAAAGTCAGCCTTTGCACTTCTCTTTGTATTTCATCTTTATGCTTATTTGTGTACTCTTTGGGATGAATTTTTTGTTGTTGTTTTTGGTTTTTTCGAGACAGGGTTTCTCTGTGTAGCCTTGGCTGTCCTAGACTCACTTTGTAGACCAGGCTGGCCTCAAACTCACAGTGATCCACCTACCTCTGCCTCCCGAGTGCTGGGATTAAAGGCGTGTGCTGCCACTGCCCGGCCCCTGCTTGGAATCTTTTTTGTTTGTTTGTTTTTGGTGTTCAAGACAAGGTTTCTCTGTGCTGGCCTTGGCTGTCCTGAACTCACTTTGTAGACCAGGACTGGAACTCATAGCGATCTGCCTGCCTCAGCCTCCTGAGTGCTGGGAGTAAAGGCGTGCGCCACCACACCTGGCTGGAACTGACTTCTTGCATGTCGCCTTCTCACGTACATCTATCTGTTCAAGCTGCACGCCTTTTGGATGTCTACTTCTTTTACTTTGGGGTCTTCTTGGTAGGCAACCTTCTCTTGAGGGCTCAATCTTCAGTGCCATTCAGAGACAATAATAATAATAATAACAATAATAATAGCAACAGCACCAAATCAAATTTGATTTGGAAATGCATTTTAAATGGTTGAAGCCAATTCCACCGTGGAATTCTACCGTAGTACGGAATGAGCTATGAAGTTAAAAACCATTTAGGATAAAGGTAAAAAACGAGTACATAAATGAAATAAAGGAAACCGGCAAGGCAGGGTCAATGAGGAAGAAGCTGGATCAAACAGGAGGAAAAGAAATGAGCCAAGCATGACAGCTCAGGAGCCCGTATACTCCCAGCATCCTGGGACCGAGGCAGGAGGATCTTCCTACCTTAGATAGTTGCAGGGCCTGTCAGAAACAGAGAAAGGGAGGAGAAAGGAAAGAAAGCAGAGAGTGGGGAGAGACAGACAGTGGGAAGAGAGGAGGAAGGGCAAGAGAGATGGATGCTAGAGGCACAAACAGAGAATAAGAGATTTAAAAACTCTGATTGTACAATACGGAAAAATGTGGACCAGCGACGTTGCTCAATAGATAAGGGCCGCTGGTGCCGGGTTTGTCAATCTGAGCCTGACAACCCGTGTTCAACTCCTGTGTCCCACACAGCAGAAGAGAACCAGCTCCTGCAAGTTGACCTCTGGCCTCCACACTCACTCACCATGGCACATAAGGCCCTTCCCCCCCCAACACTGTAATATAGAAAAGTTGTTTGTTTGTTTGTTTGTTTGATTGTTTGTTTTTGAGACAGGGTGTCACCTTGGCTGTCCATGAATTCACTCTGTAAACCAGGCTGGGCTTAAACTCACAGAGAACCACCTGCCTCTGTCTCCCTGAATACTGAGATTAAAGGCAAGCACCACCACTACCCAGCTAAAAGTACTTTTTTTTTTCCTTGGTTTTTCAAGACAAGGTTTCTCTGTGTAGCCTTGGCTTCCTGGACTCACTTGTAGACCAGGCTGGCCTTGAACTCACAAAGATCTACCTGCCTCTGCCTCCCAAGTACTGGGATTAAAGGTGTGCGCCACCATGCCCGGTTTAAAAGTAATTTTTTAAGTAAGAAAAATTTGTAAAAATCTGGTTGTGTTGGCTCATGCATCTAAATGCCAGTACTTAGGAGGCAGTGGCAGCAGGGTAACATCCAGGCCAGAGCTCACAGCTAGAGCTTGTCTAAAATAACAACAAAGACAGTCACAAGGAAAAAAAACCGTTTAGAAATAAACCAGGCATAGTGGCACACACCTTTAATCCCAGCACTTAGGAGAGAGAACCAAGTGGATTTCTGTGAGTTCAAGGCTAACCTGGTCTACAGAGTGAAGTCCAGGACAGCCAGGGCTACACAGAGAAACCTTGTGTTGAAAAGCCAAAATAATAATAATAATAATAATAATAATAATAATAATAATAATAATAATAATAATATAATGATAATAATAATAATACAAAAGTTATACTAAAAATGAAGACCAAGAAAAAGGGACATGAGAGACAGAGTCTGGAGTACCACCAGGCGGTGGTGGTGCACGCCTTTAATCCCAGCCCTTGGGAGGCAGAGGCAGGTGGATCGCTGTGAGTTCGAGGCCAGCCTGGTCTACAAAGGGAGTCCAGGACAGCCAAGGCTACACAGAGAAACCCAATCTTGAAAAAACAAACAAACAAACAAAAACAAAAGAAAGAAAGAAAAAAGAAATTCTCAGCATGTACACATTGAACCATAGGCAGGTGGTTTCGGACATTGTGTCACCTGCTGGCCCCAGGCAAGGGCCTCTGAGTTTCAGTGGTTATCCGTTATCATAATGATAGGATCTGGTCCTCTCCACAGAGGTGGAGCCACTGCTACTGTGCCCTGAACTGCCCAAGCTTCGTGCCACCTCAACTTATCATATGCCCCTGTGTAGCCTGAGTCTCTTCACATGGCTGTCGCATATCCAGAAACTATGGCAGGGTGCCCCAGATTTGTGATTGCTCCCTGTTTTTAGGTCCCCAGAATGGTTCTGTCTTAAGCAACAACCCATTTCTCAAAATAGTGCTTTGATGTAGTTCTCTGAAGAGTGTGTGTGTGTGTGTGTGTGTGTGTATGTGTGTGACAAAATGGATTTCTTAGTGTTTGCCTGTCACAAAGGAGTAGTAGTCACTATAACATCTAATTCCCCACTGCATTTTCTTAAAAAATAATTTTTTAAATTTCATGTGTATGAGGGCTTTTTTTGTTTTGGTTTGGTTTTTTGAGACAGGGTTTCTCTGTGTAGCCTTGGCTGTCCTGGACTCCCTTTGTAGACCAGGCTGGCCTTGAACTCACAGTGATCTGCCTGCCTCTGCCTCCTGAGTGCTGGGATTACAGTTGTGCGCCACCGCGCCTGCCCTGTGTATGAGGGCTTTTCCTGTATGTGTGTATACTACGTGTATGCCTGATGCCCAGAGAGCACAGAATAGCATGTCAGATCTTCTGGAACTGGAACACAAATAGCTATGAGCCTCCAGGTAGGTGCTGGGAACCGAACCAGGGTCCTTGTCAAGAACCACAAGTGCTCTTAACCACTGAGCCATCTCTCTAGCTCCCAGCCCTACTGGATTTAAGTCATGTGAAAACTGCAGGCTTGCCCTGTAGTTAAACTGCCGGTCTCTCTTCACCAGGGACGGTTAGCTTACTGTGTGGTGTCTGTTTTCTCCCCACACCGCGCACTGCTCACACAAGGAGATAGAGCCCTTGCTGTATTCTATACCACCTTTCACTGTGTGTCCTTTCTGCCTGTCTGTGCCTCTCAACTGCTCCATCAGCTGGGAGTGGTGGTGCATGTCTTTAATCCCATCACTCAGGAGGCAGAGGCAGGGGGATCACTGTGAGTTCGAAGCCATTGCTCTCTGTGCGGCAGGCTTCACCCAGCACTACCCATTGCAAACCTCGCTGCCTTTACTCAGTTCCCTGAGAGGAGCTCTACTCTGACTGTTTCTCAGCTTAATTTTGCTTTGGTTCGTGTCCTATGGGACACAGAGGACAAACTGCCCAGTACACTTTAACCCGTGAGTGGCCCAGGATGTCTCAGGGCCTAAGAGCACCCACGGCGAGGACCAGAAGTTACAGTGGTGGCCTGCTCGGTGCAAAGCTACTGAGGTCACTCCTGTTTCAGGAGAAGCACCGAGTCACAGGCGGGATCTCTCAGTCTCCAACACAGTTCCTAGGGAAGGGCACCTGATGTCACATGACCAGAGGCCTTCCTGCCTCTAGGAAGCCATGGTCCAAAGGTTTCATTCTACAAACATGGCAGCCAAGTGCCACTCCTGTAAGACACATGCAAGAAAGGAGAGACTCTGGGCAGATGCATCTTTTGGTGTCTACTTAGTAGGTTTTGGATGGGGGGTGGGGCTCAAAATGATACTGCGTGGTTAAGAGATGGATTCGTGGGTGGTTAAGAGTCACTGCTCTTGAAGACCAGGCTTTGGTTTCCAGCACCCATGTGACAGCTCACAAGTTCCAGTAACTTCAAAACCAGGCCTTCGGGTGCCGTTTTCTGGCCTTCAGGGGCATCAGGCACACATACAACATGCAGTAATTCACATAATCACATAAAATAAATAAATCCTCATGTCTTTAATTACAGCAACCATTTAGGAGGCAGAGGCAGATGGATTTCTGTGAGTCCCAAGCTGGCCTGGTCTAGGCCTACCAGAGATACCTCATGAGACCCTAAGAAGCACACTGAGACAGATTACTGATAAACAGACAGTTTATTAGAAGAATTATTGATGTCATGGACAGACCAACAGACAACAGTATAGTGGAGTCTCTGGAGCGAGAAATGGAAGTCTGAGTTTGCCTTATGTTTGTTGGTTGGGGTTGGGGGGTGTTGTAGCAAGAACCTCCAGCTAGGCTCTCTGATTGCCAGGCAGGAAGCATGGAAGCAGCCCAGAACAAGATGTGTGTGGTGCCAATGCCTGCTTTGAGGTTAACTCACTTCTCAGATGAGAAATCCTGACACTGGGATGTCCGCTAGCCAAGGGTTCACAGATGATGTCCTGTTGTAGTACCTGCCAGCATCTGTGACAGGAGGAAGGATGCTACAGCAGCAGCAGCAGCAGCAGCAGCCGGAGTCCAGTGATATTTTCTCACAGAAGTTTTCTGCAGCTAGGCATGCATCCACAGCTTTGATGCCTCTGAGTTTTTACCCGGAAAGAACTTCACGTCTCTGTTTCCTTAACTGTATTCCCAAGTCTTCCCTAGCTCCTTATCCAACTCCATGATCTTCCCACAGCCAATTGCACATTTATTCTCAACAGATATTTTTTGGACTCATAAGTGAGTTTTTAAGATGAAAAGTGAGGTTTTTTTTCCTATGTGTTTGTTTATTGTCTATCTAGATAAAGAATTAGGAAGTAGGAATGCTCTATGTATACAGCATCTCTCTGGCAGGCTTCCAGTTCACAAAGCCTTTTAAGACCTCACGTTGTCTTGTTACAGGAACATGACGTAGAAACACTCCATGGTATAGTCCACGTCACCATCAGGGGCTCACTGAAGGGAAACCAACCGATCATCCTGACATACCATGACATCGGGCTTAACCGTATGTATTTGGTTTTGCACATTCCCTTTTTAAAAGAAAATATTTATTTTTATTCTATGTGTCTGAGTGTTTATGTGTATATATGCCACTTACATGCATGCAGCACTTGTGGAGGCCAGAAGAGGGCGTTAGATTCCCCAGAACTGGAGTTACAGGTGATTGTGAAATACCATGTGGCTACTGGAACTAACCCAGGTCTTCTGCAAGAGCAATTAGAGCTGCTCTTCAGCACCGAACCATCTCTCCAGCCCTAGCAGTACCCTTTGAGCATGCATAATCTTTGTCTTAACGAAAACAACAATAACATTCTGTTTTGTTTTGTTTTTATTTTTATTTTTTCGAGACAGGGTTTCTCTGTGTAGCCTTGGCTGTCCTGGACTCGCTTTGTAGACCAGGCTGGCCTCGAACTCACAAGGATCCACCTGCCTCTGCCTCCCAAGTGCTGGGTTTAAAGGTGTGAGCCATCACCGCCCAGCTTAACAATAGCATTCTAATAACACACACTTCCGTTCTCTGTCTTGATACCTTCTTTTTATTAATGGCAGGTTAACATTTCTGGGGTATGAGTAGGGTCAAGAATGTTGGGGGAAGCTGGGCGTGGTGGCGCACGCCTTTAATCCCAGTACTCAGGAAGCAGAGGCAGGTGGATCTCTGTGAGTTTGGGGCCAGTCTGTCTACAGAATGAGTTCCAGGACAGCTAAGGCTACACAGAGAAACCCTGTCTCCAAAAAACCAAAAAAAAAAAAAAAAAGTTGGGGGAATTGGGATTATATTTTACATGTGTGTCATGTCTGCCAAAGGATAGATTATCTAATAAACTGAGTAAGAAATTAGAACTGAGATCTGATTTTTTTTAAAGACAGGGTCTCTCTACAAAGCCATGGCTGGCCTAGAGCTCAATGTGTAGACCAAGCTGGCCTTGAACTTAAAAGATCTGCCATGCCTCTGCCTCCCTAGTGCTGGAATTCAGGTGTGTACCATCATGTCCAGCCTTGAAGTCTTTTTTTTTTTTTAGCTTATTTTTATTTTATATGCATTGGTGTTTCTCCTGCATGTCTATAAGTCTGTGTGAGGGTGTTAAATCCTCCAGAACTGGATTACGGACAGTTGTGAGCTGCCATGTGGGTGCTGGGAACTGAACCCAGGTCCTCTGGAGGAGCAGCCAGTGCTCTTAACCACTAAACCATCTCTCTATCCCTGAGTCTTGTGGTTTATTCATGTCTCAGGTCAGAAAATGCAGAGTTAAAGAATTTGTACTCAGTGGTAAAAGTATTCTTCCAACAGACTTTTCTACCTGGTGTAATTCAGAATGTAAAATGCTATAAACCTGGTGCTGAGTGCTGACAGAAAACACCCAAGTCCACCAAAGATCCAGCAGCACTGCAATTGCTCTAGTGTGTATTCATAGTCAGGGTCAGCCCTGCATTAAAAATCATAGCACTTTAAAAATTATTTCAGGTGGCCAGGTAGTGGTAGCACACGCCTTTAATCCCAGCACTCAGGAGGCAGAGGCAGGCAAATCACTGTGAGTTCAAGGCCAGCCTGGTCTACAATGAGAGTCCAGGGCAGCCAAGGCCACACAGAGAAACCTTGTCTTGAGGGAAAAAAAAAATTACTTCAGGCTATGTGCATTAGGTATATGCAAACTAAGTCTACTTTGGGTCACTCCCCTAGATGCTTCCTTATGTGTCTACAAATATTTCCAGCTCTGAAGTCCATACCAAATCTGCTACCAAGCATTTCAGAAGTGGCCGTTCAACAAGCAGTATAGAATTAGGCTCTAGCCATGGGCACAGACTCTTCAAATGCATGTCTTTCGTGTTACTCTGGCTTCCAGACGTGGCATGTGTTGAGCTGACAGCTCAGGGCTGAGCCTAAGCATCAGAAGTGAGGAAGGCCCTACTCTAAGAGGGGAAAATGGCACAGCATCTCCTCCATTCACATAGCA
>CAJRSG010000432.1:0-16450 GCA_907169655.1 Acomys percivali
ATCCATACTGGAGATAAACCTTACAAATGTAATGAGTGTAAGAAATTCTTTACTTACTCTTCAACTCTCCAACGTCATCAAAGAATCCATGCTGTAGATAACCCTTACAAATGTAATGAGTGTGGGAAATCCTTTACTTGCTCTTCAAATCTCCAAGATCATCAAAGAATCCATACTGGACATAAACCTTACAAATGTAATGAGTGTGGGAAATCCTTTACTTGCTCTTCAACTTTCCAATGTCATCAAAGAATACATACTGGAGATAAACCTTACAAATGTAATGAGTGTGGGAAATCCTTTAATCAGTCTTCAACTCTCCAACGTCATCAAAGGATCCATACTGGAGATAAACCTTACAAATGTAATGAGTGTGGGAAATCCTTTACTCTCTCTTCAACTCTACAAAGTCATCAAAGAATCCATACTGGAGCTAAACCTTACAAGTGTAATGAGTGTGGGAAATCCTTTACTCAGTCTTCAACTCTCCAAGGTCATCAAAGAATCCATACTGGAGATAAACCTTATAAATGTAATGACTGTGTGAAATCCTTTACTCAGTCTTCAACTCTCAAACGTCATCAAAGAATCCATACTGGAGCTAAACCTTAAAATGTAAAGAGTGTGGGAAATTATTTACCCAGTACTCAAATCTCCAAATTCATGAAATAATTCATATGTAAGACAAACCATGTAATTGTAATAACTGTGAGAAATAATTTACAGTGTCCTCAAATCTTAAAGTTCATCAAAGAATCCATACTGGAGAAAAACCTTACAGTTGTAATGAGTGTGGGAAATCCTTTATGCAATATTCATCTCTCCAAATTCATCAAAGAACCCATAGCGGAGACAAATCATATAAATATAATAAGGGTGGTAAATCAATTACATAGTACTCATCATTTCAAGATCAGCAATGAATTCACACTGGGGAAAAATCTTACAAATATAGTGAATCTGGGAAATTCTTTACTTCACCCTCACCTTTCCAAGTTCATCAAAGAATCCATACCTGAGAAAACCTTACAGCTGTAATGAGTGTGGGAAATCCTTTATGCAATATTCACCTCTCCAAAGTCATCAAAGAACACAAAGCTGAGACAAATCATATAAATATAATAAGGGTGGTAAATCATTTACATAGTACTCATCATTTCAAGCTCACCTCTGAATTCATACTGGGGAGAAACCTTACAAATAGAGTGATCTTGGAAATTCTTTACTTCATCCTCACCTTTCCAAGTTCATCAAAGAATCCATACCTGAGAAAAACTTTACAGATATAAAGAATGTGGGAAACCCATTACCAACTCCTCAAGTCATCAAATTCACTACAGAAACCTCACTGGAAAGAAAAATTACAAATGTAAAGACTGTGGCAAGTGTTTTACCTTGACTTCACCTCTCCAAGTTCTTCAAAGAATCCATACTAGAAAGCAACCTTATAAGTTTAATATAGGAAATACTTTTGGGAGTCCTAAACTCTTCAAGCCCACCGCAGAATACATACCCAAGTCATACCTTATTAATGTAAAGAATGCAATGTCCTTTACTCAGAAATCATATCTTCAAAGACATCAGATCATGCAAACTGGAGGCACACTACTTTAGGACAAGCTAAAACATTAGAGCACATAGAGATTTCCTATAAGAGTCTAACTTGATAGGGAATACTATCCTAGAATTCATTTGAGAAAAATGGTTTTTAAGTCAGAAAAATGCTTGTAAGTATTTAAACAACATTGAAATCATAGCTATTCTCAAAAAACCCATACCAGGACTCCTAATACTTGGTAGAAGTTGGAAAAATTTTACCACAATATACTCTCTATATTTTTATTACATAATTATTTGGAAAATAAAATAAGAAAGACTGTTTCATGCCATTTTATTCTGATGCCATTGATTAGTTGTGCTAAAGAATTCATGTAAAAACTAAATAAAGAAATAATGTTTTAAAATGTAAGGATTTAATACAGGATAATAGTACTAATATCTATGCTAAGACAAGCCTGTTGCATAATGTTCTATATAGTTTATTGTGGTAGAATACTGGGAAGTTTAAGATATATTCTATATGAACTTTATTTTGTTGGTAGTCTTTCTGCTTGTCATGGATTATACATTATAGATACTTTTAAGTCTGAAGCTAATCGCTTATTTGTCATGATTATTAATAAATATATTACACCTCTGTTCCATTAATTCTGCATTGCTGTTATTAATATTCACTACATGCTGTGATGTTGTTGTTCATATCACTAATTCCACAGTTCATAATGCCAACAAAAATATCTCACAAAAAAAAACCCAAATTTGATCCCTGTCAAAAAATTACAAGACAATCATTAGGAAGAGAATATCTGAGGAGCAAAGGAGACATGGAGTATAGTGAGACCTCAGGGTATGTGTTTTGTGGGAAAAGGCATTGCCATTTGGATCCATTGTGGGAAGATGGGATTAAGGCTTTAAGAGGACAAATCTTTCTCTGGTCAATATGTTTATGGTAATAGAGTATGTGAAATATTTTCCATCGTCACATTATCCTTTATAGGAGTTTGGTCTAAAATATTGCTCCCATAAAGAATCTGTAGCTGGGGATTCTATTGATAAAATGTAAACCAAAAATTACCTCTAAAATACTTTCTTAATGTCCATACAAAAAACTACTGAAATATTATGGATATACGTCATTTAAATATGTGTAGTATTTTATGAATGGATTCATTTATGGGGGATTCATCAATATTATAAATTAACAAGCTGTATTTACTTTAAATGATCCAATTAACTAAATTTTGTAAGGTTTATATTTAACTTCAAACATATCAATGTATAAATGTGATTAAAACAGATGAATTAATATTCCTATGTGTGTACAAATAGTTCATATTATGTAAGATAATTCAAACACAAATGACCTAAGTTCATATGAGATATTTGTTCAACCCAAGTACAGATAAAAATTGCTCTTAAAACATGGTCATAGATGATGAAATGTTGATTTTAAGCTATAATCAATGCCTCAGAAGGTAGCCTGACTCTGGAACTACCTCCCACGATATGGTAGTTGATGAAACAAGCTGAGGCTATAGGTAAACTGTTTAATGTCTCATGGAGGATTTCTTTGCCCTTGAGAATTTTAACATTAGTTTGAGAAACTCAAGTTCTCAGATGGAGCTTCAACAGGATGGATTTTCCACTAGGTACTAATTTCAACAAAGTTTTAAGCCCTTGATTAGAGTAGGCATTTGTTGATGAACGTGTTTTATTGGACTCTGGAAGCTCTTCTACTTCATACATCTGTCTTCTACATTATGTGAGACCATGAGCATCAGTATCAGGAAGGAAGACTGATTGAATTGTGGGTCAAACTTGAGCTTGAATTAGAGATGTCAGCAGGAGTTCTTTCAACAATTTTTATGTTAGGATTTTACAACTGCATAGTGACAGGACTGAGGAACTGCCTCTTTTTATAATCTGTGGATTTGGCCTCTCTTCTTGCTAAATATGTAGTTCTATTCATCTTTATACATGTACAGTCCCTGAGCATTGATATGCTTCCAATTCCACAAGAGCTGTATCCCAGGACCATGGAAATGAGAATCCTATACAAACTTCAACCATCAGACCATTGCACACTCTTTGGGTTTTAGAACATCCTCTGGATAAAATTGACAAAGGTAGTGAATTACAACTATGTAGACTTATGCTAGGCAGCTAACTAGTGTGTTTGGCTCAACACAGGGCCAGAGGTATACCTTATTTAAGACCAACTAAATTTTCCGTGGAATACACTACCCTGACACAAAATTATCTTACTAATGCACACAGTGTGCTCTATGGTTTTATTATCAGGGTTGAATTAGGCAAGTCTGATTATACTAGCACAAGATCTGGATTCCTACTGGCTTTGAATGCTGTAGTGATTTTAGGACTAGTGACTATGATATGGATGTGCAAGTCTTTATGGAGTAGTTAAATTTTGACCAAGTGTACACTGAAAACAATATTACAGTACCAGTTTTCTCATGCTAAATACGAGTGTGAAAAAGTAGGAGACCAGAAGTCTATATATGCAAAGTAGGAAAATGAGGGAAACTGCCTATTGTCCCATTCATTTCCTCCTATGTAACAGACCTTATTTTCATGAATCCCAATTCAATAGTGCAATATGCTTCTAATGCTATATGAATGAAGCATTAATTTTCACTATGAATTTTTAGTGAGATTTGTGGTCGTGCTGGTCCCACTAGACCATTGTTTCATTGCATTAAAGTGTGAATCTTGTACAACTCTCAATCCCAAGTAATTCCACAGTGTCAAGTTGAGAGAAGTTTCTCTGGTCATAACTGCTTAAGATAGTAATTTCTCATATGGAATCTTCTGGATGGCAGCTTACAGGGGTTTTTAATAATAATAGAGCCCAGTGAGGAGATAATTTTTTAAAAGTACCTTTGACTTACTCTTTCAACTCTGGCTATTTTATGGTGAAGAAATGTCCATTTTTCCACAGTACAAATGCTCAGTACTACATACTTTTTGTTTTCTTTTCATCACTAATTCTCTTTTTTAATCTTCTTGGGAGTTGTAGATGGATGATAAGCTTTGAAACAACAACATATATTCTGTGTCTGCACACTAGAAAATTTCTGCAAATTATTGGCACTTATCTCCAAGACAGAAGTCACATTGTGTGAAATAACTCCTACAATGGCAATACATAATAAATTAGACCCAAGAGATTATAGGGTTGAAAAACTGAAGAGTATAGTCCTTTCACACTTCTGGCTGTAGTTATTAAAACTCATAACTGAAATCACCTATGACAGTGAACTTTTATTTGACAAGTATTCTATGTAAGTCGTATAAATGGCTAAATTACACTAATGAGTAAAAGAAATTGAACATATCATGGAAAATGTATAATTTCCTAATTAATAATAACTTTGAAGCACTACAAGCTTGTAAAAACAGAAATTTATGAAATCTAATGAGTAAGGTGAGTTCATATTCTCAGACACTCATATTTTCTTATAAGTTAAACAGGAATATAAGTGACCACCATCCATACCATTAACGTCAATACCTGGGTCAGCATATGGATGGTTCATCTAAGGGCTTCCAAGAAGCATAAATGCAACAGGCTGCAGCAGGTAAGACAGCTGCTGTCTTTTTCTCGATTCTTTCTGCCTCTACAGACTCAGAGCAGTGCACTACCTGAAGAGAGTTTGTAATAATGACACATTTAAGCAGTTCCTCTCTTTGCATGATTGTGAATCATCAGTGTTGATCATTCCTTATCCTCTTAGTCTGATATTTTTGAAGACATACATCAAGAAATCAGTGTTGGAATATGATGTGAAATTACTATATCATACATGCAACTCATACTGTGTGAATATTGATATGATAAAATTGGTGAAGTTATATACAGATATATTAAAATAGATTAAGGTAAACAAGGCTAACTTAACTTTATGTCTTTTATAATGGAGTAGAGAAAAAACTGTGATAGCTGCATCCTCCGTGCCTCTGTTCCTACTATGAGAATATATTACTACATGACTATTTAATATCACTAAAATCATAGTAATAAATACAATGATATATTAATTAACTGGACTAGATGAACAATAAATATTCATTATTTTATCATATAACAGCTGGACAGCTTTCCTATATTTATTCTAATTTAGAGTTATTCACTAGACATTCTTTCAGATTTTTTAAAGTGGGATGTAATCAGATATGCTAACAATTTCTTGTTATTCTCTTCAAATAGATGACTAAATCTTGATGATTTTCTCTCATGTTCAGATCTAGCTTCATGACTCTCAATTACAAAATAGTTTCCATGGGCAAACCTGCTTGCTATCACACTGCTTCAACACTCTAAAGATGATTATAATCCGCTCAGTACAGACCAATTATAAACTAGAATAACTTCTCACTATTAAATCAGATAAAAAAGTCCAGAGTTGGAAAATATAAAGAAAAATGGGACCTATGAATTGTACTATAGGAAGTTTTTTCTATTGTAATCTTCTTTCTCTGAAATACAAGGTTTGAACGTCAAACAAGTATGGGTTAATATTATTATTTTAGTAAATTATTGTTTTATAGATGTGACCATTTGTAGCCTATCATAGATTTGAAATCACTATTGTGAGATTGCTTTGCTAAATTTTAATGATGCACCGAAACATTTCTAAAGAAAGATTACAAAGACCAGGACATCTACCTACAATAGTGTTGACGATATTTTATTTCAACCACAGCACATGGTAGATCCATTCAAAGGTTGTTTTTAGAACCAAAAGATTCATGATGTCATAGTCCAATAAAAAAGTAGTGAAGTTCACTTCAAACAAGCAGTACCAACAGGTAATTGGAGTTCAACTGTATGATTACACTCTCATAAATTTGAATACAAATATTCTCTTGCCAAAAAAAGCAGAGAATGGAGATTATATTGCCTGCCTTTAGATCCCTATCAACTAACACGTCTGCTTTATCTACCCTTAGGAGAAGATGAGCCTATTATGATGCAACTTGCTATGAAATGGTTGGTGATGTCCAGTGAGGCCTCCCCTTTTCTGAGAAGAAGGGTAGGTTGGTTAGTGGTGTACAGGAGATGAGATGAGAGGGAGGGATATGGAGAAGGGGGACACGTGATATCCAGATGTAATGTAGACAGATAATAATTAACCAAAGATGCCATGCAAAAATAGAATGGCGATGATGAAGAATCCTCCAAATGTATAAATATATTACATGCCAAAGGTCTACTTTGTAAAATTCATCTCGATCTGGAAAGATGGCTAAGTGGTTAAGAGCACTGACTGCTGATCTTCCAGAGGTCCTGAGTTCAATTCTCAGCAACCACTTGGTGGCTCACAATCATCTATAATGGGATCTGATGCCCTCTTCTGGACTGCAGTTGTACAGGCAGATAGAACTCACATATACATAAAATAAATAAATTGTAAAAAAAAAAAAAAGTGTCTCTACTTCACATGAACCGCAAAATAAGGAAAAGCTATTATGAACTCAGTGTGATCATTACTAAATATCATTTAGTTTTCGTTCATGTTCAAGAGTCTACATTATGCCCTGTATCTAAGTATGTGGCATCTTCTGAATTAAGATCAGCCTACAGTGACTGGAGAAATAGCTCATCAGTTAGAAAATGAATGTATTGTTTTTGCAAAGGCACAAGTTCAAATCCCAATCACCCCAGTGATTCACCAACACTTGTAACTCTAGATCCAGAGCTATAACCTCTTTTGTCCTCCATGAATACCTGCCATAACATGCATAGACCCCTATACAGACATACATGCATACATGTAATTCAAATAAAATTAAGGCCAGGCATAGTGGTGCAAACCTCTAATCTCAGCACTATGGGAGGTAGAGACAGGGAGATTTATGTGAGTTCAAGGCCATCCTGGTCTACAAGTGGGTCCAGGACAGCCAAGGCTACAAAGAAAAAGACTGTCTCTAAAAACCACAATGAATAGATAAATGAATGAATTTTTTTTAAAAAGTCATATGTATTAACACAGAGTCATTAAAAGACAACAAGAATATACTCCTTAGAAAGTCTTGATAAAGGACAATTGTATGTAGCACTGGTAGCACATGCCTTTAATCCCAGCACTTGGGAAGCAGAGCTGGAGGCCAGCCTGGCCTAGCAGGTATGTTTTAGGACAACGAGGGCTACAGAGAAATCTTTTCTCATAGAAGAAGAAGAAAAAAGAATTGTTATACATAATATTGGAGAAAGTGTATTTTAAAAATTACCCATTCTAGAATTTGTGTAGTAACAAGCATAGTTTATAAGCCTTACAAGCTGAGTTTCTTTCCTTGATTCATATAAAAATAATATGTAAACCACGTGCTGGAGGAAATAGTAAGATCCCTGGAACTCCCTTGATATCACACTTAAACTACTTATCAAGAGATCTAAAATGAAAAATATTGATTACACCTAGACACACACCACACATGGTGTTCACACATATAGAGAAGACACATACACCAAAATAATTCATTCTGCACTAATGCTATACTTCTGGACAGAAGTAACATCCACACTTTTTTATTTCTTTTCTGTAGTTGTTCCAAAACAAAAGGCTCCATATTTCAAAACATATCTGTTCCTTTTGAAAAAGTAAAAAGAACTCCTTTTCTGCATTAAAAAGGCAACTATGAAAGCTTAACTTACTAAAACACACATGTAGTATATTCATAAAAGAAGTTCACCGGCTTCCACCATCACATATCCTTGATTTGCTGGCATTCTAATTAATGTAATGGTATGTTTGGTAATTTGTGCTAAAATAATTTAAAACAAACTATTTCTCCATGCTTTAAACCTCAACATAAGCAAATATACAATTATATACCTATCCAAAAAGCACTTTTAAATTTTAATATAATATTAATATATATATCACAATTTAACATTTATATGAATTAAACCTTAAAAGTATCTTATGTTATAGAAAAAGCTTTCTAACACAGTCCCCTACTTAGACATATGTAGATAAGCCTAAACTTAAAGCATTCATATTGTTTTCAGTTTTCTTTTAAGCCATGTTAATAATTTTTCATATGTTTAAATTTTTGTGTGTTTTATCTTTTTTTCTCTCTCTCTTTTTAGGAACCGGGTTTCTCTGTGTAACAGCATTGGCTGTCCTGAACTCACTTTGTAGATCAGCCTGGCCTCAAACTCACAAAGATCCGCCTTCCTCTGCCTCCCTAGTGCTGGGATTAAAGGTGTGCACCCTACTCAGTTATGTTTTTCAACAGGGTTTCTCTGTGTAGCCTGGGATGTCCTGGACTCACTTTGGAGATAAGGCTTGTCAGCCTTTGCATCCTGAGTGCTGGGACTATGTGGCATGTGATACACCACTCAGCTTAAAATTCATTTTTTAAATCTACTCTATATTCCTGCCCTCTCTCCATTTTCTACTGGCAGTTTGAAAGCCCATAGGTCAATATTTAAATGGCCCTTCTTAGCTCAACATGATAGCTAAGATAATGTGCAAATGACTATATGGCAAAAGTATTTACATGACAATTCATAGCATCAAAATTACAATTATAAAGTAGAAACAAGAATAAGTTTATGGTTGGGGAAGTCACCACAAAGTAAGAAAATCTATTAAAGAGCTATAGCTCTTTAATAGGAAAGTGGAGAACTACTTTTACAGAGTTTGCTATAGTCTCAGGTTCACCAACAACTATGAACAATAGCTTGGATTTCACCCTGTGGTCACTAACACAGAACATAAAAATTTAGATTCAATCAAATAGCTTTCATCCTGCAGCATTTATAATTGTAAAAAGGGTGTGAGACCTACTTGGGTGACAAACTGTTGCTAATGTTGACATCAATTTCTGACTATATATGCTATGAATAAAGCTAACCTCTGCTAATAAGTGCAGTGTGACAACATGCCAAGGGCCTATTTGTCAATACTAATTCTACTGGATGGAGAACTAAGAAATGCTACTGCTGTCACGTGATCAAACACCTGGCTTCTAAAGATTCAGATATTTTTAAGGATTCTCTAAAATTTTCCTGAACCCTTGCTTTTGGCAAGTGGATGCCCCTGTACATAGATTTTGCCTTACTGGAAATTTTATTGATATTCATTGCAACTTAAATTACAAATATTGGCCAGGTGTGCTAATGCACGCCTTTAAGCCCAGCACTCGAGAGGCAGAGGACTGCAGGTTTGAGACCCGCCTGGTCTACAAGTTAAGTCAAGGACACCCAAGTCTACACAGAGGTACTTTGTTTCAAAAAACAAAAAAATAAAGAAAGAACGAATGAATTTAACTGTGTAATAAAAAAAATAATCCAAGCATTCAAAAACAATGTTTACAAATATAAAAGAGCATACACTATAAAAAAGCTCAACACATATGAAACTCACCTTTTTTACTAAGTTCAACAGAAGAGTCCAAAACACTTCTGATTCCCCCTTTGGCAAAACAGGAAACACCCTTTGGAACCTAATAATTATTATAAAATAAAATTATTGCTTAGAACACTATTCAAAGTGTAAAATATTCCTTTTCTAGGAAAAAGTAAAACAGACAAATTCCCTATATTATTTCAATAGTTTTAAGGGAAAATGTAACCAAGTGATCTCTTTTTGTGGAACTAGCAGTACACACAAGGGGACCTGGAGAGATGGCTCAGAAGTTAAGAGCACTGGCTTCTCTTCCAATGTTCCCTGGGTTCAGACCCTGGGGAAGCAGAGGTTTGTTCCATGAACTGGTTTGCCACTCAGGGGGCTGAGATTTGAACTGAGGTCCCCACCCTCCTCTTCTGGAAGGGAACTGTTCATGTCTGTGTCTTCACAAACCATCCCGAGCTGGGTCCAATCCCCTGGCTTGAGGAAGTGCAGAGAGGCAGGCACGCAGCCTTCAGACGAAATAAGGCCCAGGAGTCTGCATCTGTCCTTGCAGTGGTGCCCCTATGCCTCCTCCAGCAGGAAGAATGCAGACCCAGATTTTGAAGAGGACCAGAGAGCTGAGTGTGCTCAGTCAAAGAAAAAACAGCCAGGAGACCAAGCGCTAGGCTCTAATTCACACACAGAGTCCTATATATCTAGTCTAACAACGAGCAGCAGAGCTAAGATGACCAAAGAAAAGCTTGTGAGAAAGAGGAAAAGCCTTGGGGACGGAGAGGAGGAAGAGATAAGGAAGCCCCTCTCATTCTCATTCAGGACCCTGGGTTGTAAAAGGGACAGCCCCAGGAGCTCTCTGGGATGCTTGTCTCTGGGTATTTTGAAGTGACCCTATGGAGCCAGAATAACTACACCTTTTCTGCCAAATTTGACTTTATGGGGTTTCCCCCCCAAGATACAAGGGGCAGTTGTTTCCTTTTATCCCAATGCAGATGAAACTGACTTTTCTGGAAAGAAAAAAAAAAAGACTTCTGCCCAGAAAAATCCCATAATTCAATTCCAAGCAACCACATGGTGGATCACAACCATCTATAATGAAACCTGGTGCCCTCTTCTGGAACATAGGTATACATGCAGGCAGAATATAGTCTACATAATAAATAAATTATATATACATGCACACACTTACATGAATGTTTTAAAAAGAATATCAAGTGCCAGGTGTGGTGGCACAAGCCTTTAATCCCAGCATGTGGGAGGCAGAGGCCTGCGAGTTTGATGTCAGCCAGGTCTACAAAACAAGTCTAGGATAGCCAAGGCTACACAGAGAAACCCTGTCCTGAAAAACCAAAATTAAGAACAACAACAACAACAACAACAATAATAATAATAATAATAATAATAATAATAAATATTAATAATAATAAGTGTTCTATGGTCGTATGAAATTACTTAGAATGCTTTAAAAAAACTAAAAATTCAACTGCTAATAGCTAAAAAGGAATGTGTTCTTTTAAGAAGCTTGTTTTTAAATGTAAAAAAAAATTAATTTTCATGACATAAAATTGTGAGACAAGTGCCACAATTCCACAAATTAAGACATTAACACAATTCCCTGAGGATTTGCAAACTTTTTGTCTTAAGTAAATGTCTATACTTCCCCCTCCACAAAAAAACAAACAAAAAACAAACAAATAAACGAAAAAAGCAAATTGAGCTTTTATATTGTAAGAGCAGGCCTATTTCAAAAGCTAATAGAGCTGGGCATGGTGGTACAGCCTATTATTCCAACCTGCTGGAAGGCAGTGGCTAATGGATTTCTGTCAGTTAAAGGACAGCTTGATCTACAAACCAAGGGCTTGACAGCCAAAGCTACAGAGAAACCCTGTAAAAAAAAGAGAGAAAGGGAAAAAAAAGGTAATATGAAACTTAGCATACCTTTCTATTTCTGCTGTATTTAAAAAAGCACCTCAGCCTTCTCTAAATACAATGACTAACAAACCTACCTATTACCTAAAAAATAGTTTAGGTCTCCTAGGTGCTATACACTGAGCTAGAAAAAGTATCAAATACCTACTAATGATAAGTCATTTTGAATGTAATAAAATTAATGTTATTAATGAATTCAGAATCTCTTAACTTTTCTACTGTTAATGATTCAGCTAATAGTATAATAATGAATAGTATATTCATTCAGTCCTTTGTGAAAAAAATACCTACCCAGTTAACAATAGGAGACTACTGTACAGATTTGCAAAGACCTTCGATTTTCCCAAGCGTCGCGACCTCCCCGCCAGCAGGAAAGACGCCGACACCAGGATCCTTCTCGATCACACTTTATTGGGAGCGCCCTTTGAAGCTGAAGCGAAAGACCCCAGCCCTCGGAGCGCGCTGCTTATATACAGGCCCTAGCGTGGTGTGTCTCTGGCTGATTGGCGCACCGGCCAATGCCTCATTAGCATATCCCCGTGCGGGAGGGGAAAGAGAAACATTGTTGTCGAGCCCTTAACCGCGCATGCGCAGGAGCTGAAGTAGGATCGGCACCACCTCTGGGTGTGATCCGCGCCTAACATCTCCCCCTCCTTTATTTGAGCCAAGGGTAACCATCCGATCTAGGAGAGATCCTTATGGAGATCTTACCGATCGAGGACGGTGATCAGGGGTAGGGGTAGCGCCGATTCGCGTGCAATGGGAGGATCCCCGCGAAGTGCTACGGCCGTTAAAGGGTGTGTGTGCGCCTTCCGGTGTGCAATGGCAACAAGGCTCAACCAGTGTGCAAAGGCCACACAAAGGGAAAGGGATGGCTGTGTATGCCTTCCGGTGTGCAATGGCAACAAGGCTCGACCGGTGTGCAAAGGCCACACAAAGGGAAAGGGATGGCTCATCTTTAGAGGCTGGCAAGCCAGACTTGGGGAGAGGCGCCTTGCTCAACTGCCAGCAATGCTTGGATCATCAGGGTCTTATCGCGTTGATTTCTTTTCTTTAGTCGGCACAGTAGCCAAAGGCAGAGCACTACACCACAAATTAATATAGCTCCAAAAATTCCCACCCCCACCCATTCCTTAAAGAAGGAAAATGCAGAATGCAGCCAAGAAGTAAGATCTCCAAGGGTAATGATCTCCACTCGAGTGCCATTCAATTGTGCGATCTGGTAGAAAAGCTGTCGGGATAGCTTTTCGGCCTCCAATGTCCAGTCTCCTGCAAGGTAATCTGAAATGATCTTACTTTGATTAATGGAAGTAGTAAAATCATAACTGAGGGGGGTAACACAGACATGTTGATAATGCGAAATACAACTTGTTTGAATGAGTTTAAACAATTCTTCCATTTGTTCCTGTAACAGATCCATTCTCTGGCTAGCCAGACGAATGCCAGACAGGAAATGTGCATTTAAAACATGTATTATTGGGTCGCCCCTGATGGTTAGTGCAGCCAGGACAGCAGCAGCTAGTCCCGTATTAGTCAAAGGGCCGCCAATCTCCCGACATGCTTTCATCCATGCTTGCAATCCTTTACCTTTCCAGGGGGTAATGGCCCTACGGCAGTCTTGGGTACATTGTTCATACACTAATTGTTCTATAAGGGGCATGGCTGTTTCATGATCCCCAAATATTTTCCCTGCCGCATCCATCATGCGAGCTACAAAGTCTGAGAATGGCTCATTGGATCCTTGTATGATTTTGGTCAAGTTACCGGTAACCTCTCCCTTGTTTGGCAAGGACTTCCAAGCCTTGATAGCCATCACATTGATATGATTATATACTTCTGTTGGGTAGGCTGTCTGGTTGGCCGCCCACTGCCCTTGGCCAAGGTACATGTCCATATTCCACACTGGCTGCCCTGCAGTAGCATTGGCTCTTCTCTGCGCTTGTGCGGCATCTGTGTATATTGACTTCCAGTCTAAATATTGCCCCATAGTTAGACAAGCCTTAGTCACACTCATCCAGTCAGAAGGTGTCATTGCGTGATAGGCAAATCTTTCTAACAAGGCTTGAGTGAACGCTGCGCTCACTCCATAAGTACGTACTGCCTCTGCCAGGTCTTTTATTTGCTTATACCCTATTGGTTCGTGGTATCTCGCTTGTGTATTGGGATCCTCAAATACTGGGAAAGCGGCAGCTACTTTCTTCCAGGTCTTAGGCTCGACAAAACTTACTTGAGCCTGTTTCTTTGGACCCGCAAACTGAGGATTATAAGGAAGGGGTGGTGCCGAAGCAGTCACCCCACGAGGCTCGTATCTCTCTTTCATATTGGGCAGCGGCCTCCTCTAGATCCTGTTCTTCCTCAGAACTTAGTTCTTCTCTCTGACTTGCCTTCTCGGACTCTGAGTCACTAGAGCTCTTAGTGAACTCATCAAGCACCGGGTACAATTTCCTTTTCTCCTCCTCCTCTTTTGTTCCTTTTTGTTTCCTTTTCTCTTTAGGCCTTTTCCCTTTTTCTTTTTCCTTTTCCCTCCTTTTTATGTTTTCCTCCCCTTTCTTTAGAATACCTTCTGATTCTGACAGGCTGTCCTGATGATTAGCTAGCATTCTTTGGCCATTTTTAACGGCTTCTTCGCAGCGTTTATCTTCTAAACATGCACGAACCAGACGCCAAAGCGGCTTTGTCCCAGGCCGAAGTTTCCGATATCCTGACACTCTATCTATGTCCCTTCCTAGTTTGTCCCAACTGGAGAGGTTTAAAGATCCAGTGGGCTCAAACCATGGTGATACCTGGTCGACTTCCTGCAAGAATCCTAAGATGGTCTGTTCTGAGACTTTCAGTTTACGCTGCCTGAGGAGCTCTTGCAAAGGCTTGAGAAGGTGGGTGGAGTGCTGGTTCCCCATTTGTGCTTTTTATTTACAAGCGGCTGACAAAAGGGAAACAACCAGCCAAGTTATCTACCTTGGACTTACGGTTTTACTCTAACAAGTACACTCCTCTCCCCTCCGGTGGCACCTCAAGCAAAAGCAACACAGAACTACTAACACAGCCAACAGCAAAAACAGCCCTGCAGCCAGAAGGGGGTCAATGCCAAATGGGCTTGCCCTTGAAGGGAGACTTACCGGTACCGCCGCTCCGTGTGTCGAGTTCTGAATCCTCTCGGGGTTTCTTGTCTCCAAGGGTCTTCGCAGGTGTTTCAGTGGTCCGAGCGCTGTTCTTGTTTTCCCGGGTTTCGGCACCACTCGTCGTGACCTCCCCGCCAGCAGGAAAGACGCCGACACCAGGATCCTTCTCGATCACACTTTATTGGGAGCGCCCTTTGAAGCTGAAGCGAAAAGACCCCAGCCCTCGGAGCGCGCTGCTTATATACAGGCCCTAGCGTGGTGTGTCTCTGGCTGATTGGCGCACCGGCCAATGCCTCATTAGCATATCCCTGTGCGGGAGGGGAAAGAGAAACATTGTTGTCAAGCCCTTAACCGCGCATGCGCAGGAGCTGAAGTAGGATCAGCACCACCTCTGGGTGTGATCCGCGCCTAACACCCAAGGGAAAAGATCAGCAAGGGATAAGATTATAGGAAGTGTACAGCAGAACTGGGAATGTGCTGTAGTATCCTCTGGAGAACAGGTGTACACAGATGTGCAGTACTGACTACTCTCCCAGAGGTCCCTGGTTTGAGTATCATTACCTATATGGTAGCTCACAGGCATTTATAACCCTAGTGCCACAAGATCAGATGCTCATTTCTGGCTTCTTCAGACTTTACACACATTATGCATAGATAAGTATATGGATAAAGCACGTATACATGTAAAATACATATGAATTCATATTTTTTTTAAATGAATGAAAGGAAGGAAGGAAAAGGAGGCTCCAGAGAGGATGCTGGGTACGGGGCAGGCAGCTGTGTGCCTGCTGTTGAGGGTACCAGTTTCCTAAGCCTTCATGCCTGTGGACCCAGACCTGAGCCTTCAAGTGCCCCAACCTCTAGATTCTGGAGGGAGGATCAATGACAGCAGAGCCTCTGCTGCCTCCCAGGGGCAGCAAACATCTACAATCTTGCTGCACACCCAGGCCAAACACATCCCTGACGTGAGAACAAGGACCTGTCAAAAGAAAAAATGGTCTGTCCCAATCTGCCCACATGCCTAGCAGGCCCTGCCTGGACCCTCAAACCATAACCACCGACTAGGCAGCACCAGACAACCAGGCAACCAATCTAAGCATCCAGGAAGCCAGTCATAATCTGTCTGTTCTTCCCAGGCCTACACCCCATCCCAACCTACACTCCACCCTACACACTGGGCACCACCCAGGACACGTCACACTCTTCCCTTCCTTTCTCCAGAGTCCCCAAGTGGTTCTCAGACATGGATCTTTCTTTCTGCATCCTTCCAAGACACCACATGCCTCCCCGTGTCCAGGGCTCAGCACAGATGCAGCCTGCATTTCTCTCAGGCGATTCATATGGACCAAAAGGCACTTAGAAAGGAGGCAGAAGGAGCAATTTTCACTTGTCCCATCAGGATCACCCCAGCGCATTCCCACTTCTGACCCCTTCTACCATGTCTCCCTTTTTTTCCTAAAGACGTTA
>CAJRSG010000433.1:0-12022 GCA_907169655.1 Acomys percivali
TTACTGTATGTATTGTCCTTGGTTGGTACTTAGTTTGTGTAGATCACGCCTGGATCCAGATCCACCAGCCTTGATGGCCTTCTTGTGGTTCCTGGACCCTCGGAGTCCTTCTGTCTTCCCATTCTTCCATACCTTTCTCACCTGGAGTCCCAGCATCAGTCCCAATCCCCCACTGAGTGAAGACTCTCAGAGGACATCTATGTTGGCCTCTGATGATTAGCAATGAATAGTCCTGTGTGTATGACTATTGTCCATATGTGTACCTTTTAAGATATGTCTGTTTAGATGATTTGATATTTTACATCTAACTTTTTGTCTAAGGTTTTGGCATTCCTGTATGATCTATATATCGTTTGCTTCTCAGATGAGTTTGTAAATTTTTGTTCTATCTTCTGGAATGGTCTTTTACTCCATTCATTGTTCCTTTGCTGTACATAAGTTTATTTTAGTATAGTTATACTTGTTTAAGTATGGAGGGCAAACATAAAAATGTACGTACATTCTATATCCTGCAATTTTACTGAATTTCTCTTTTGTTAGTTACTACAATTTTGGATTGTTTTCTCTATATATTTTCATGTCATCTGAAAGTAAATATATATACATACATTTGATCCTTCCTCAGTTTTATAAAGTCTAGTAATAATTTTATCCATATATTCTTAATTTTACTGTGTTTTTATTTTTTGACATTTCCTTTTGAATAGTAAATCTCTGTGTCTCTCTACTGACATTACACATCTGGTCTTAATGGCTGCCTAGTTTTTTTTTTAATCTTATAATCCCAACATCTGCCCTCTATCAGCATGAATATTATGTTTATATTATTTCTACAGATAAGTTTTTTTTCATGGCTTTTAGCATACCTTTTAATTTTTTGTTCAAACCCACATACCTTGTAGCAGGCAAATAGACCCTTAAAGTAAAATGTCTTCTGGCTTGCTCAGAGTTTTTAATGTGTCTTAGTTTGATTTTTATTGCTGTGAAAAGACACCATAACTAAGGTTTAGAGAAGTTTTTCTAAGCAAATGGACACAAGAATCAAGATGGAGTAGCCATTCTAATATCTAATAAAATATACTTTCAACCAAAATTAATCAAAAGAAATGAGGAAGGACATTTAATACTCATCAAAGGAAAATTACCCAAGATGACATCAGAAGTTTGTATATCTATGCTCCAAATACAAAGGCATTCACATTTGTAAAATAAACATTAATAAACTTAAACCACACATTGATCCCCAGACATTAATAGTGGGAGGTTTCAACACAACTCTCTTACCAATGGATAGGTCAATAAAACATTATTTAATCTGAGAAATAATGACACTAATAGATATAATGAATCAAATCGACCTAATCACAATTTTATACAGTTTTTTACCCAAGATTATATCTTCTTCATAGCACCTCGTAGGTATTTCTCTAAAATTGACTATATAGTAAGTCATCAAAAAGCCTCAAATGATACAAGAAGATTGAAATAATACCTTGTATTCTATCATAGCTCCATGGACTACAGCTGGACCTCAACAACAACAGAAATATCAAAAAGCAAACACACATATGGAAACTTAACAACTATTTCTTCAATGACAATGAGGTCAGTGGAGAAAAGAGAAAACAATTAGGAACTTCCTAAAATTTAATGAAAATGAAGGTACAATATATCCAAACTATGAGACACAATGAACGCAGTGCTAAGAGGAAAGTTCATAGCACTAAGTGTCTTCATAAAGAGAATCATTAGGTCTTACTTCAAAAGCCTATATTCAACAAAATTTGAATATCTAAACGAAATAAACAACTTTCTTGATTGATTCTAATTACCAAAGTTGAATCAAGATCAGGTGAACAAATTAAATAATCCTATGGAAATGGAAGCAGTCATCAAAAGTCTCCCAATAATAAATAAATAAATAAATAAATAAATAAAATTTAAAAAGGCCAGGACCAATACCAATTCTCTTCAAACTATTCTACAAAATAGCAATGGAAGAATATTACCAAATTCATTCTAGGAGGCCATAGTCACCTTGATACCAAAACCAGACAAAGACCCCCAAAAAAAAGAAAGTGTGTTTCAGGTCAATTTCTCTTATGAACATTGATGCAAAAATACTCAATAAACTACTTGCAAAACAAATCAAAGAATACATATAATATACCACTCATCATAACAAAGTAGGCTTCACGGAGGAATGGTTCTATATACAGAAAGGCATCAACGTAACCCACCATATAAACAAACTGAATGAAAAACAATCATGATCATCTTAGATACTGAAAAAGCATTTGACAAAATCCAACACCAGTTCATGTTTAAAGTCTTGGAGAGATCGGGGATACAATGGACATACTTAAAAATAGTAAAGGCTGTATATAGAAGGCTGATAACCAACATCAACTAAATGGAGAGAAACACAAAGAAATTCCACTAAAGTCAGGGACTGGAAAAGGCTCAACACTCTCTCCATATACTTTAATATAGTTCTTGACGTGCTAGCTAGAGCAATAAGACACCAAAAGGATGTCAAAGGTATCCACATTGGAAAGGAAGAATTCAGTGTAAAGAAAGAGATGATGATATTCGCAGATGCAATGATACTATACATGTGACCCCCAAAATTCCACCAGAGGACACCTACATCTGATAAACCCCTTCAGCAATGTGGACAGATACAAGATTAATTTTAAAAAATCAGTAGCCCTCTTGTATACAAATGACAAAGAGGCTGAGAAAGAAGTTAGGGAAACTACACCCTTCACAATAGTCACATATAATACAAAGAATATTGGTATAACTTTAACCAAGCAAGTGAAACACTTGTATGAAAAAAAACTACAAGTCTCTGAAGAAAGAAGTTGAAGATATCAGAAGATGGGAAGATTTCCCATGCTTATGCATGGGGAGAATCAACATAGTAAAAATGGCCATTTTACCAGAAGCAATCTACAAATTCAATGCAATTCCCATCAGAATACCTGCACGATTCTTTACAGATCTTGAAAGACCAATTCTCAACTTCATATGGAAAAACAAAAAAGCCAGAATAGCTAAAAATAATCCTGTGCAATAAACAAACATTTGGAGGGATCTACATACTAGATCTCAAGCTGTATTATAGAGTAAAAGTAATAAAAACAGTATGGTACTGGCATAGAAATAGGCTGGTTAATCAATGAAATTGAATCGAAGATGCAGAAATAAACCCACACACCTATGGACACTTGATTTTTGACCAAAAAGCCAACACCATACAATGTAACAAATATAGCATCTTCAACAAATGGTGCTGCTTTAACTGGGTGTCTACATGTAGAAAAATGCAAGCAGATGAATATTTATCACCCTGCCCAAAACTCAAGTCCAAGCGGATTAAATACCTCAACATAAAACTGGACATATTAAATTTGTTAGAAGAAAAAGTGGGGCAGAGCCTTGAACTCATTGGCACAGAAGACAACTTCCTGAAGAGAACATGAACATCTCAGGTTCTAAGATCATCAACTAATAAAATGGAACCTTATGAAACTGAAAATCTTCAGAAATACAAAGGACTTCATTGTCAATACAACAAAAGGATAGCCTGAGAAAAGATCTTCATTTAACCTACATACAACAAATGGTTAATATCCAAAATATATGAATAACTGAAGAAATTAAACACCACCCAAACAAATTATACAATTAAAAATGGAGTAGAAAGTAAATGGCATTTTTAACAGATGAATAACGAAGAAACACTTAAAGAAATGTTGAAGGACCATAGGTATCAGGGAAGTGCAAATTAAAAAGACTCTGAGATCCCATCTTACACCTATCAGAATGCCTAAGATTAAACTCAAGTGACTGCACATGCTGAGGAGGATGTGGTGCTTTCTTTGAAAATTGAGAATAATGCTACCTCAAGACCGTGCTGTACCATTGTTGGGCATATACCCAAAAGATGGTCTTCCATACAACAATGACATTTGTTCAACTATGTTCATACAAACTTTATTCATAATACTTAGGATCTGGAAACAACCTAGTTGTCCCTCAACTAAAGAATGGATAAAGAAATTGTGGTAATCACAATGGAATACTATTCAGCTAGTAAAAATAAGGAAAACTTGAAATTTGTATGGAAGTGGATGGAACAAGAAAAGATCGTCCTGGGTTAGGTAACCCAGACCCAGAAAAACATGCATGGTATATGTTCACTTATAAGTAGATATTAACCCAATATAAATATCTTCTGACAGACTTCACCCAGTGGCGGATTTGGACAGATGTTGGCACTCTTAGGTGGACTGTTTGGGGGAGCATTGAGAGTTTTATGGAAGAATGGAGGGATGGAAGGACCTTGAGTGTTCAGGATCCCCACAAGGAGACCATCAAGTCCAGATGATCTGGATCCGGGGAGGGGGGGCTGCACAAATTGATGTACCAACTGAGGACAATGAATGCTGAAAACCACTTTTTTAGATATAGCCAATGGACAGTTCATTCTCCCAAGTTGTCCATGGAGCAGCACCTGCCTCTAACTTGAACTCAGATGGGGATGTCCTGTAGGCAAACAGAGGAAGAAGGTGCAGGTTATCCTGATGAGACCTGATAGGCTTTGGTCAGATGATGAAGAAGGAGGGCCTCCAATCAGAAATCTAGGGGAGGGGACTAGGGTAGAAGAGGGAGAGAGGGTGTGAATGGGAAGATATAATCAAAAGATAATAATGGCATGTTATATGAAGAAATTATACTAAATAAAAAATGAGAAAGGTCCTAACACAAGTATATGTTTCAAAATGTATATTTTAATAAAATATTTTAAAATCTTAAATACTATAGTTTGCTGTTTTCCTTTGTTAATGAATAATGTTTTTATTAAAGCCAAATATATTGGTAGTTTAAAAATTATTTACAACACATTGTATGTGACAACATATATTTTAAATATAATTGATGGTCTATTATAATTTTGCATATTTACTGTGATAAACAGGGTTTACATTACATTTTGTAGTTATAACCAAGCCCATATTTATAACATACTCTTAAAATGAGAATGGTTGATTATAAATATTATATACTTGGATTCTTCCTCATAATATTTTAATAGAAAGGTATAAATTAATGATTATCCTATATTTTAAATTATATTGCTCTAGGCTAACTTCAATATGTGATACTGTATTTAAGGGCATTTATCCCCTCATTTAGTAATAATTATCAATGTACTAAAATATAATATCTAAAAATATATAGGTTCTGGGACTATTATAGAAAACTTGTTTAGGCTGAACTCCACTGACAGACTTCTCTGATGGGCTACCTTGGGATAATTCATAGAGCTGGAGTTGTCTTAAAGAGTATTGGGCTAGATTAAAAAAAGAAACAACAAACAAACAAAATCCAAAAACAAAAAGCCAACCAAACAACCAAACAACCAAAACCCAAATCTTCATGCTATGTGTTTGGAGGTTTGAGTCACTTGAATTGGTACATACAACATTTTGTATTCATAGAGATTAGGCAAGAACCTTTAATAGTAATCTTGGTACAAAGAGCAATGGCAATACAAGCTGGAATTTTTAGTTTTTGTTGACAATATCCAAGTCAATGGGCCAATGACCCAGATGAGTCATAAATAAATTAGCCTCTAGGGTACCAAAATTCATTTTACCTCTAGATAAAAGCAGCAGAATTATAAAAGAAAGGGAAGTGCACACAAGAGAGAGAGGATGTTGACGACTTTAAAGAGTCTATGAAAGCATAAGGGTGATACATTTTTCATGACAATGTCAGTATTTTCCCATATGTATTTTTACATAATTTGAATTGGCCTGGGAATATTTGACACTCTAGTTCTAAAGCTGTCTACATCTTGTATGCTTAATTTTACAGATTCATTATGTGTTGGATAATGAGTACTGACAGTATTTGTGATGATTTATTTTGAACAAAGCTTCATATATTTTATATCTATTTTTCTCTTCATGAGATGCTTTTCTGAAGTATCATATTGTTGGTATGTAACTCTGTATTGGGTTATAGCTCTTTGGTATTCTCTAAATGACAGACATATTTTTGTCCCTGTTTTGTCTGTAAGTTGTCCACCAATGCAGATACATTATTAGTATTAATGTAAGCTAATATATCAAATATATCAAGATATTTTATTTCAGAGATTTTTGTTGTTTTGTAAATTCTGACTTATTTTAGAAATGTTGTTTTAATGTTTCATAAATTAATCTTACATTAAAATTCTTAATCTACTTGGAGTTCATTTTTATCCTTTATGTTTTCATTGCTGTTGTATACTCAGAACTAATAATCCAGTTTTATTTTTGCCATTATTTCCTGACACTCTTTAGTTTATCATTTTGCACAGACTCATATAATGCATAATGACTTAAAATATTTTGCCACTTGATGCATTATCAGTATTAAAAAAGTGACCAATTTGTTAATGTTTCCTTCCTTCTAATAATTATGTCTTTATTTTTCTCACAGTTTCACATAGATGACACAGTAGTAGATAAAAAACAAAGTAAGTTAGTTATTATAAATTATTTTTTGAAAATATAATATTAGATAATATCTTGGTACATTACCCAACATGTATTTGGAAATAACTATTTTTGTTATCAGATTTGGTTTTGTACAAGTACCAGTATACAAGAAATAAAACTGATTTAAAAGTACTACAACTTGTAGGCTTTGATCTTTAACAAACTTACTTTATTTGGGGTTCTTCAATGCCTCTACTTCCCTTCCAACCCACCTTCCCTAGATAGGAGAGAAAAGAGGTTAATGAGGTCAGGAGAAGTAGACCTTTTAAGACTCAGTTCCTTACGCAGATTCCACTCTTTGTCATCAGGATTCCAGCACACCCATTAAACAGCAGGCCAGAAATTCAGCGAAAGTGACCACAACCACAGCTGCTAGAACACAGAACCTCGAAGTGTTCTCTGGAGCATCTCTCTCTAGGAACATCTGGAAGTGATGAATAGCCAAGTAATATGAGGTGATACAAAAGCCAAAATTTAGCCTCTGTGTTGAGGATCATATATGTTTCTTTTCAGAGTCCATACCAGGATGTTTATCATTTGGCAAAGACCATGCCCCCTCATGAGGCAGTTCCTTTTCTAGTGGACAAAGACCACATGCCCTCTTACAAGTCTGTTTCATATCCCACACTTGGGATCAAACAAAACCATGTTTATATCCACTACAACAACTCTTGATTCTCACATGAGTTTTGTCATTCTGAGTCAATAATCTCCTTAGTATTGTGGAGTCAATGAGAGCAAATCAATAGGGAAAAGTGTTTGCATATAAACAGTTACAAGACAGGAGAGTCTAGCATTCACAAAATGTCTCTAGCTTGTCGATACAAAAGAAGAGAAGTCAATATAATTTGTTAATAACTAAATGATCCATGCTTATAATACACATTAAATATTTCTATTTGTTAAACATTTTATCCACATTAAATAATTCTATAAGATCTCAGAGGAGTTATTGTAAGCTGTTTCCTGTATTGCTTTTGTGTTCTATGTGCAAGTGTATCTCTCTGAAGAGCTATTTTCTGTTTTGAGAGCATCATCACTTCTTTTGAGACAATAGAAACTTCTGATGATATGGTTCTATCAGCTGGTAGTGAGATTCACATGTTGATATGATTAGATTCTCTCTTATCGGTCTCAGATGCCAGAGAAAGGACAAAGTACATTCTACTTCTTCATATGGTACAAAGCGTTATTTTTGTCTCATATAAATCTATGATATTATTTACTATTTTCTTTCTTCCTTGCACCTAAATATGGAGCCAGAGGCTAAAGCGGCAAATGAACTTTGATAAATGGTACAACCTTTAGCTTGGAATCTTTCTACATTCAACAACTAAGACTATTATTTTACTTTTATCTTAGCCTCAATTCATGCCTAGAAACTGAGATTTCTTAGGGTGGAGATAGCAAATGATCTATCAGAAACACTAGGCTACATGCAACAAGGAAAATTTCCAGATGATACTGAAAAAGTTAACAGATGATATAGCCTAGGGAAAAGCTTGGGTCATTTTAATACTGATGTGCGGTGGGCTAGGGCCATCTGTGAAAATGCCTTCTGTGGTGCCCAGTTCTTATCTAATTATTGACTTGAATGCAACCTCTTCGCTGTTCATGGTACCACCCTTTAGTGAGTCTTGGACTATATAACAACCAAGGTAATTAATCTATAGGAAGCAAAGCACTAGGGAACACTCCTCCATTGTGATTGAGGTCTTATCCTCACTTCCCTCAATTACTGACTGAGATTGGGACATAAAGCAAAATGAGCCCTTTTCTCCCCAAGTTACTTTTGGATATAGCATTTATCATAGCAGAAGAATGCTAACTGGAATTTCAAGATTTAAAAAAAGATAAGATTGCATTACCTTCTTATTCATCTTCAAATCGTGAGAAAAGTGAAAGATTGTACAAATAGCATTAACTATAGTGTAAATGAGGCTGCATTTGAATTAGGTTTTCTCCAACCACACTACATCTTAGAATAATTCATACACCAGTCCTGTGTTTTATTGTCTGATGAAAGAAAGTTTAAATATTTATTATAACAATTGGAATTAATAAAAGCCTAAATACATACAATTGACAAGTATTTAGGAAAGCTTTGGGGTCTGTAATGTTTCTATATTGAGATGTGATTCTTTGAATAAACACACTTCCACAATGGGTAAGCTGCTAGTTTAATGTTGGGACTGATTAAATTCTATGCTAGAAGATATGAGGTCAATTTTTAATGTCTTATGTAGATAACATAGCCAAAGAAATAGTTACGCTTTTGGTTTTTTTAATCAAAGATAAATTATTAGACCTAATCTAAATTTCTTAAAGCACATCTCACTACAGGCTAGGATATCACTGAGTTTAGAGCCATCATTCTTATTTGCATTGTTTTTGGCTATGCAGACACTTGTCCCAAAGAAAATAATGGACATTTTAACATAAATTATGCATAGTTTATATATATGAAATGATTTATTCAAAAGACTTAAAATCTGATAAATGCAAAAATTTTAAAGAATCTGATAATTTTTAAATCATCTTAATATTTAATTTGACCATGTCCCCTGGAGGGGGAGACCTATACTTAATACCCTATGAGCATATACAGGGGGAGGTAATCCCCCTCAGGAATAGTCATAGAGGAAGGGAATAAGAGGAAACTGGGAGGGAGGGAAGAATGGGAGGATACAAGGACTGAGATAACCATTGAGATGTAACAAGAATAAATAAAAAAAAAAAAACAATTTAAAAAGAAAGAAAAAAAGAAAGTAGGCTTAATTCATGGAGAATGTGAAGTTACTTAATAGCATACTTTTGCAGATGAAATACAGATTTTTATGAAGGAAAATTAGTTTTATTTATTCTATCAAAGACACATCAATGCTTTGGATGAAAATAACGGTGCTGTAGATTTTCTTCTCTCATGGGATTATTTTAACCAAGAAGAAGGAGGTGCTTAGAGCAGAGTAGGGAAGGAGAGAAGGATTTAGTGAGTCTTAAAGCAAAAGCTCTTTGTGGGCAGGAGTGGCCGACAAATGATTTGAAGTAGGTTCTGGAGAAGACATGTGCTTTGTGGGGTTTTTACATCCCTTAGGTGAGTGTATACAAAATAAATGACAGTTAAGAACAATTCAAAGAAGCTCAGAAAACTGAGGATTCTCTTTTAGGATTCAGGTCTCTTCTTCCCATCCCTGAGAAACTGCTGTGGATATCAAGGAGGGAGATATGGTAAATGTGGTAGCTCCTGGGTGTCAAGATACATTTCTAGGTACCAGTTCCAGTGCCACCTGGGGTTCGGTTAGTTAAATTCTATCTAGACCAATATGAATGATAATAACTTGGTATTAACAATATAACATATGTGCCAGGTCCATTTACCTTTATTACTTGCTCTATAGAAAGCACATGATCTTGTAGTTGGAAATGTTTCTAAAAGAGATACAGTGACTTGACCTTGGCCATGTGTGTGGATGCCATTAGAGTAAGGGTGAAACAGTGTGTATCTCCTTTCATTTCTCTGGCATGTAAATCAGAATGATACGTGACTGAAACATGCTGGCTAAGTGACTGTTTCTGTGCAAAGCAGGACTAGAGCTATTTTCAGTAACATGAATGGCGACTTCCTTGGGGTACTGTAGAGCTTCACCAAAAGATGAAAATAATGCTTTGGGGGAAAACAGGACTAGAAAGAGTCGAGAGAGTCAAAAAGGTGAAAGAAGAAGAGAATAAAGAACTGTCCTGATTCTCAGTATAGAACCAGAAGGGGAATTTACAGAACTCCAGAATGACTTAGACTACTCCAAGAACGGGAGCTGTGAGTCATTGTCATCAAATTGCTTTAGTATTATATAGGATAATAAAACAATAGGTATAAACATGGCTGAAGATACTCTTAATGATAATGTAACATTTGTAATAAAGTCAAACTAGGAATATACAATTCAAGCACATGTATGAAATATTAAGAGTTACAATGAGGCCATATTTCACAGGTAAGCATCACAAGGAACCCAAATGAGAATTAATATATTGCAACAGTCCTATTTGGTTAAAGTTTGAACAGCATTATATTATGAAATCATGGCTGTATTACTGGAAAAAATGTTTGGTGTTTGTTCCACTTTCTTGGAGCATACATTTCATTTCTTTATTTTAAATTGGACACACTGAATATTCTTAAAAATAATTCTTATGGCATAGTGGATTATAATTTTATTTAAAGAAATAATATATATATATAATGACATTATATATCTAGAGTGGTCACATTAAAACTATTTTATTTATTTCTACGACGGCAAAATATTGGACCTATTCTTTTATATCACCATTTTTACTTTTTGGAGGCTATGATAGATTTACCATGCTTAGGATATGTAGAGACAAAGACATATAAAACTTAACTAAACTTTTATATCTTTTATTTGTTTTTATTTTTTTGCTTCAGGATAATAATTGATGAAAATATAGATGGGGGATTATAGCTATATGTCTCTATATATGTTGAACTCTTCAGATATACATTTAAACTTATTTTCTTTGTATGAATTGAATTAACAATTCAATGTCAGATATTTACCTCAGTATTTATAATAAGCTTTGGTAATATTCTGTAGACTTCAAAAATAAGAAAATATATAGTATATCAATTCTCTAATTGTCTGAAAATAGTCCACTTTATCATAAGTTAATGATCCCTCCTCATTCCTGTGGAGAGGCTTCCTACCACAGCAACAGCAAAGCTTCTTATTTAGGGACGATCAATAGCTATGGGCATATTTTTTTATGCAGTCCAGCTTACAACTCGTTTAAATTTTCATTTAAAAATACATAAGCAAATTGTACATGGCATTTTTATTAACATTGTAATATCTCAAGTTTAATTTTTGTCAATAAATATAGCCTTGTAAAAATTTAGAAGGGGAAAAACAACAACCTAAAGAAAATTAAAGTATAGTTTAGACTTACAGGGTACTTCAATTTCAGCAGGTAAATGGCATTTTGTGAAAGTATCTGTTCATGTAATCAATCTGAAAGAGTTTGATTTTCAGATGACCTCTATGGATTCTCTTTTATTTGCTTCCACGCTTTTAGGAAGATGGAATGAAATGGTTTCTCAGAGATTCATCATTGGTATATCAGTGTTTTAATCAATACAGTTGACTAATTGACATTTGAAAACTCCCAAATTTATTTCATAAAAGGGAGGGACCAAAAAAGTGTTGTAGTGCCTTTCAAAGTAGGCTTAATCTTTAATACATATGCTTAGAATAAGGCAGTGAGGAAGAGTAACAGGAGACGCTAAACTCATACTACACATACTGAAATCTCACTGTAAGCACTACTTCCTTTTCCCTTTAGGATGTGGAAAGTGATTTTCTCCTTCTTCTTCTTCTTCTTCTTCTTCTTCTTCTTCTTCTTCTTCTTCTTCTTCTTCTTCTTCTTCTTCTTCTTCTTCTTCTTCT
>CAJRSG010000433.1:15002-45143 GCA_907169655.1 Acomys percivali
ATCTATCTATCTATCTATCTATCTATCTATCTATCTATCTATCTATCTATTTATCTAATCTGGTGCTCTTGTATTGTGTAATATCTGCTTATGAGATATATACCATGAGAATATACCATGCATGTCTTTCTGGGTCTGCATTTCCTCACTCAGGATGATTGTCTCTAGTTCCATCGATTTTCCTACAAATTTCAAGGGTTCTTTGTTTTTGATAGCTGAATAGTATTACATTGTGTCAATGAACCATACTTTCTTTATCCATTTTTCAGTTGAGGGACATTTAGGTTGTTTTCAGATTCTGGGCATTATGAATAAGGCTGCTATGAACATACATGAGCAAATGCCTTTGTTGTATGGTAGAGCATCTTTAGGGTATATGCTCAGCAGTGGTCTGGCTGGGCCTTCTAGGAGAGTTACTCCCCGTTTCTTGAAGATAGCACCAGATTGAATTCCTAAGTGGGTGTACAAGTTTGCACTCCCACCAGCAATGGAGGAGTGCTCCCCTTTCTCGGCATCCTTGCCAGCATGTGCTGTCACTTGAGGTTTTTATCTTAGCCATTCTAATTGGTTTAAGATGGAATTTCAGATTAATTTTGAGTTGCATTTTCCAGATAACTAGGGAGGTTGAACATTTCTTTAAGTATTTCTCAGGCATTTGAGATTTCTCTGTTGAAAATTCTCTCTTTAACTCTGCACTCCATTTTTAAATTGGGATATTTAGCTTGGTGATGTTTAATTTCTTCAGTTCTTTGTATATTTTGGATATTAACCTTTTGTCAGATGCAGGGTTTATGAAGAACTTCTCCCAGTTTGTAGAGTTTCATTTTGTTCTGTTGGCTATTTCCTTTGCTTTACAGAAGCCTTTCAGTTTAATGAGGTCCCATTTATTAATTGTTGACCTTAGATCCTGGGCTGTTGTTATTCTGTTCAGGAAGTTGTCTCCTGTGAAAATGAGTTCAAGGATCTTCCCCACTTTTTCTTCTAACAGATTTAGGATGTCTGGGTTTAAGTTGAGTTCTTTAATCCAGTTGGACTTTAGTTTTGTGCATGGTAATAAATATAAGTTTATTTGCATTTTTCTACATGTAGCCTGCCAGTTAGACTAGTACCATTTGTTAAAGATGTTATCTTTTTTTCCATTATATGATTGGCTTCTTTGTCAAAAATCAAGTGTTCATAAGTGTGTGGGTTTATTTGTGGGTCTTTGATTCAATTCTACAGATGAACCATGCCAGTACTATACTGTTTTTATTACAGTTGCTCCATAGAACAACTTGAGATCAGGTATGGCAATTCCTCCAGAAGATCTTTTATTGAACAGGAGTATTTTAGTTATTCTGTTTTTTTTTTTCATATGAAGTTGATATTTGATCTTTCAAGGTCTTCAAAGAATTGTCTTGGAATTTTTGTGGGAATTGCATTGAATCTGTAATTGCCTTTGGTAAGATGGCCATTTTTACAATGTTGATTCTCCCTATCCACAAACATGGGAGATCTTTCTGTCTTCTGACATATTCTTCAATTTATTTCTTTAGAAATTTGTAGTTGATTTTTTTTTCATAGAAGTCTTTCATATGCTTGGTTAGAGTTACACCAAGATACCTTATATTATTTGTGGCTAGTTACAAGGCTGTAGTTTTCCTAATTTCTTTCTCAGCCTGATTGTTATTTATATACAGAAGGGCTACTTAAAAGAATGACATAAGTCCTAAGGATTTTGTACCCGAAAAGATTTATTTGCTATACATAGACATTTAAATCTCAGAGTCCTAGAGATGTTCCCATAAAATGACAAACATATAAATTATCTGCTTGGGTATTTATTTATTTCTTCTTGTATATAGCCAAGATCTTCAGGGGTCTTCCCTCTGTCAAATCTGATTTTTATCAGTTTGGATGGGAAGACAAAGTTTTTCTTCTGTATGAACATACGTAAAATCTCCTCCCCAACACAACATACCTCCTTTCTTCCATTTTGGAAGTAGGTCCTTTATATGCTGATCTAAAATCTATTTTTTATTATTTATTTATTTATTTTATTCTTTTTATATTTTATTAATTTATTCATATTACATCTCAATGGTTATCCTATCCCTTGTATCCTCCCATTCCTCCCTCCCGCCCATTTCCCCATTACTCCCCTACCCTATGTCTATGACTGAGGGGGACCTCCTCCCCCTGTATATGCTCATAGGGTATCAAGTCTCTTCTTGGTAGCCTGCTGTCCTTCTTGCCACCAGGCCAAGGAAGGCGAACACCACAGAGGTGAGCCTTTCTAACAGAATCTAATAGATGGAGGAGCGAATCTCAGGTCTAGAAGATACAATCATAGATCTTGAAGCAACCATTAAAGAAAATGCTAAATCTGGAAAAATCCTGACACAAAACATCCAAGAAATAAAGGACACCATGAAAAGAAGATATCTGAGGACAATAGGCATTGAGGAAAGAGAAGATGCCAGACTCCAAGGCCCAGAAAATATTCTCAACAATATCGTAGAACAAATCTATTTTTTTAAAGGAGAGATTATTAAAGAGAACATAGGGCAGCACTATAGTTGGGCAGGTACATTTAGGATTTTAACATATTCCAGCATTACTATCTTATTTAATTGATGGTTGATACTTTAATTTTTCTTTAAATTGAAATTTAAAAGTTATAACATAAGAATTAATGAAATTATTCTTTTTTCTTTTTTCACTTTTTTAAATTTATTTTTATTTTATTAATTTATTCATATTACATCTCAATGGTTATCCCCTCCCTTGTATCCTCCCATTCCTCCCTCCCTCCCATTTTCCCCTTACTCCCCACCCCTATGACTGTGACTGAGGGGGACTTCCTCCCCCTGTATATGCTCATAGGGTATCAAGTCTCTTCTTGGTAGCCTGCTATCCTTCCTCTGCGTGCCCCCAAGTAATCCACCATATAAACAACTGAAAATAAAAAACCACATGATCATTCCCTGAATGAAATTATTCTTAACAATATTCTTCCATACTCATAATTCAGTACCTTGCACAATTACTATCAGAAAGGTCATCCAGCAGCTGATGGGAACAGATACTGAGATCCATAGCCACACATTAGGAAGAGTTGGTGGAGAAGACTGTAAGAGCCAGAGGGGCCACAGACACCAGGAGACCATGGACCACAGAATCAACTAAGCAGTGCTCATGGGGTCTAACAGAGACTGAATCAGAAATTATGGAGCCTGAATGGGTCTGAAGTAGGTCCTCTTCATATATGTTATGGTTGTTAGCATGGTGTGGTTTTGGAACTCCCAACAGTGAGAGTGGGGGTGTCTTTCACTCTTGCTTTGCAATCCCTTTCCTTCTAATAGGTTGCCTCATTCAACACTGTGCTGGTGCCTGGTCTTATTGTAACTTATTATGCATCTTTATTTGGTATCTCAGAAAGGCTTACACTTTTATGAAGGGAAATGGAAGAGGAATGGATCTGTTGAGAAGGGAATTGGAAGAGAAAACTTGGAGGAGATTAACTTTTTTCACTACATGACTTCTTGATACAAAATGAAAAAGACTACATATAGACACATCACATAGATAACACATTTTATATTCTCATAAAGATCCATCTGCTACTGAAAATTATTATTTCAATATTTAGTCTATCAGAAGGCCAAAGTGAAGAAAATTTATTTCATCACTTATTTATATTGCCCCATGTAATATGTTATTTCTCTAAGAAATCTATTTATAGACCATGGTGTTGCTGAACATTAATTTGCTATATCCAGTGACAATGTGAGCTGAAAAAGACATAGATGAAGTTGTGACAGAGACAGAATAAGAATAACTCTTACTTTTACAGTCCATTCTTCAGAAGAGACTAAGACAAGCAAAGAGAAACATAATGACACAATATGTGAAATAATTTTCTGTCAAAGAGTGTATCTAAGAAGAATGAATACAAAATTACCACAGGCATTGTGTATAGATACATTGGAATTGTTTCTGTAATCTGATTTTGACACAATGAAATTGAAAGGCAGAATTTGCAGATATTTCTGTTTTTCTAAAACTCACTATTTTTCCTTTTTTTTTTTAACTGAAAATAGTTTTCCCCCATACAATATATTCCGATTATGATTTCCTCTCCCCCAACTCCTCTAAGATTCTCCTCACATCTCCATGCATCTGGATCCACACCAGCTCTTGTTCTCTCTCATTAAAAAATAAACGACACATAAAAAATAAAAAATAAGTAAAAACAATCAAACCTGCATAGAACAGAGCAAACAAATGAGCAGAAAAACAAAGAACCAAAGAAAAACAATAAGAAACATATGTAGGCATAGAAACACACATATTGGAACATACAAAAATTCCCTAAATATATGAAATTGGAAACTGTAATATATAAACAAAAGACATGTATAGGAATTAAAAAAGCAGTATGAGACAAAAATAACTCTAGTACCACTGACACTACCATTGAGCATCTACCGTTTGGCAGGGGACATGACCATATGTATACCTTGTTTACCCAGTGAGACTACCAACTTGAAAACTAATTCTTTTCATTTGTGAGCGATTAGCAATTGTGGAGAGATTCTGGCTTAGGAATTTTGGCTTATGTCCATTTATACTAACACCACTGGAAGCGAAGAAAGCTCAGACATTGCATGCTTCTATAGTATCTTTCCCTGTATTTATTCCCATGTACTGCAGGAGGAAACTTCTCTGAAAATGATTGAACAAGACACTGATCTATGTGTCTAGCAGAATGTCATTAGGCATAATATTGGTGTTATGTTCCTTTACCAGAACAATAGTGTTTGTTTTTCCTCTAGGATTCTGACCTATCTAGACTCGAGTTCTTGGCCATATGAGCTGTGTCAGGGATGGGTTCCATCTCATGGATTTGACCTGAAACCCAACTTGATATTAATTGGTTAGTCCCAGAAACCACTGTTGCACAAGTGTATCTTTCAAGTCACCATTGTAAGTGGGAGGGCATTCTCCTATGGTAAAGTGCACAGTTCCTTTCTGTAGTGTGAACACTAGTCAGGATGGGTGAAGGTACTAGGTAGACTCCAGCTTAATTTCTCTATGTTCAATGAGATGTGCAGATTTTGTCTTCAGCAATAGGATCTTACCAGTTTGTGGAGAACAACCAAAAGTCTTGGAAAGGCCTGGGTTGTTTAGGTGTTCCCATGAGATCTCTTTTGCCAACAGTTTGATTAGATATAACCCATTCCTAAAATGGAAACTTCATTTGGTAATGAGGAATGTCTGTTTTGCTCATTTTAAAGTCTTATTGAGATTGCTTCTCCCATGAAACTGTCTTTAAGTGATTCATCATAAGCTATGGGTCTAGCTCTTAGAATCCGAGAAGTCTGGAAAGACTTTAATCCACTGAAATTTCACATTTCATAATACTCTTATTAAAAACCAATCAAGTAAAAGTTAACAAATGTTATATAGTGTGAAGTAAAAGCAAATCCCATGTTTTATTATAATTGCTATTTTACTTAGGGAATACCTCCAATATAATATTGTATCTTTCCTATCTAAAAAGCTTGATTATGTATTTCATAGATGATCTCTTAAAGAATTAACACAAACAAACAAAGGACACAATTTTGGGTGAGTAGGAAAGGAAGTGTGAAGCAGAGAAAAATTTGGACACCAGGTGAATACGAGTGGAGCATATTTTGTGAAACTGTCAAATAATTAATAAAAATATAGTAAATCATTCATTAAAGAATATATGAGTAGAAAAAAACATAGCTTCCTAAAGCCATGCAACAACTGATAATTATTACCTGCTGGGAGAAATGACATGCACTCACACACACACACACACACACACACACACACACACTCACACACACACTCACACACATAGCTATGAAGCAATCAGAATTTCTCTGGAAAGAAAGACATAAGCATTATTTTAAAATAACATCATAGATAGTGTGATAGCTTTTATTTGTTGTAAATTTTCTTGCCTACAATTTGCAATATTAGTTTACAAATCTCTTACTTTTTACATGTGCCAATTCTGACTATTTGCCAACATTACATTCTTGATCACTAGCAAAGGAACCATATTTTGCTCTGTTTGGGATGACATATTCTTTGGGAGATGGACAGATTCACGGAGGGTTTAAGGGAATAAGTTTTTTTTTTTTTTTTTAAAAAGAATTTTCTAACCAATAGTAGAGCACATAGGCAGTTTACTTTCATTTCATTCATATTCTTTGGGTTTTTTACTGAAATTTTTATTAAATATTTTACATATGTATATTATGACACATATATACAATAAGCTACCTACAGCAAGAAGAACAATGAAACAATCAGGAATTATATATGTTACATTCATAGTGTTTTGGCTATTTGTAATTGGCAGCCTTGGAGAAAACATCTTTCCTATCTTGGTGAATCTAAAATTCTGACTGTAAATCAATATCTATCAACATCTTGTCTTTATCAACTTAAAATATCTACCTAGACCTAAACATCTTAACCCCTTAACAACTAAACTTAATTGATAACTAAACTATCTCATCTTTAATCCAATCAAGGCTTGAGAAGCAATAAAATTAATTACATGAGTATGCCAGGAGTGCAGGTTAGAGGCTCCCCAAATTTTTAACCACCATTTCTACATTGTAAAGCACCTGTCAGAATGTCTAAAGGAATTTACTGATGTGAATATCTGAGCTTTAGGCATATATACTTTATTTTTCTTTTGTCCAGAAATGCTTGCACAAGTTTGCAGAGTAAATAAAAATTATATATATATATGTATAAAAAAATTTTTTTTTTAAATTTTATTTTGCTTCCATGTTTGCTTCCAATTATTCTATGAGGAATAATTCTGTGTTTTCTTTCTCTGCATTCTCACAGTAGTTTTTGCATTTTATCAAAAAAGACGTTATTTTAAGTTATAAGTGGGGGATCAGGACAGATACTGGGACATGTAGCCAGATTCTGGGTGAAGAGCTATGAAATGTATGCAAGAGTTGGAGGATGGAAATATGGGGTTGAGGTGCAATTGCCAGGAGCTCCACAAGGAGATTATCAGGTCTGGCAGACCTAGACCCAGGGGGCCCTGCACAAACTGATGCACCAACCAAGTATATGGCAAGCAGAGGATCTCGATCTCCGATCTAGCCAATGGGTAGCTTATTCTCCACATGGGGTAGGGGGAAGCAGAAGACTATCTCCAACAAGAGCTCTGGTGCCCTCAGTTTGATCACTGCACCTTAGGGAGAGGTCCTGTCAGAACACAGATGGAGGGGATGCATGTAATCCAGATGAGACCTCATAGGCTGTGGTCAGACAGTGGGGGAGGAGGACTCTACCTGTCAGGGGTCATGAATAAGGGAATAAAATGGAAAAGGGAGGGACAGTGGGAACAGGAAAATAAGAGTGAGGGGATTACAATCTGGATGTAATGTGAATAAATAATAATAATAATTGTAATAATAAATAAAAAAAGAAAAATATTATAACACATTTTATCCTGAAGGTTCACTGACTTGAGCAGTCTCAACTTTAATCAAGTTCCACAAAGTACTCCACACACAATAGTCTATATCTTTGATATGTAAACATAAAGTGATTACTTGTGTACTTATTTTGTCAAAATTGCCTTTATATTGTTTACTTCATTGTACTTTAGTTATAATTATATACTGATAATAAGTACAACAATAAATCAATACAAAATACATTGTAATACTAACATTTGTATTTTTGTTCTGTAAGGTATGCTGTAGTGATCTATAAAAAATATTGTTTGGATGAATGATGAGAATGGAAAAAATGAAACTAATAATATAGGTGAGTTGAAATTTCAGACTTAAGTATGAGTTTATGTACATTTGTTGTTGAATTGTTGTTTGCAACAATCAACCTCCACAGTGTTTATAGTCTCTTTTCTTTCATGAGTGTATGAGAGTAATACAAGCTTAGTATTCACATTGTGTCCTTTAACTACAAATTTTTTATTAAAACCAAGCCAACCTTGGGGAATAATTAGTGCTCTCAAGACAGAGATGCAGAATATACAGTGTAACTCCTGGGAAGCTTCATTTTCATGTGGCAGGAAAACAACTAAACTATAAAAAATATAATTTGAAGAAAACTAGTAGATTGTTTTGCAAAGTAGCAGCTTCTAATGGACAAAGGTGAACATCTAAAATAAGAAAAGTTATTTTATTGGAAATTTTGAATACATTTTAAATGTTTAAAAATGATAACAAAAAAATGAAGGATGATATAGCAAAGTGTCTTATATAATAGCAAAGTCCGATGTCCAACTTGTGGTTCAACTGAACTGGATACTGATGATTTACTCTGGTATTTGACATTTTAGATATCTTTCTTTTCTACATTTTCTTGAAATTATAAAACAATTCTATCGTTTCCCAGTTCTGTTTCCTCCATCTGACACCTCATGTACAAATCACTTTTGTTCTCTCTTAACTTCATGGATTCTTTCACTTTAATTATTGTTACATTGTTTTAGTTCATTTTTTCTTGTGACAAAACCCATAAAAAAAAAAGCATCTTGGGGAAGGAAGAGTTTACTTCTGCTTCCATTTCTCGGGTCACAGTTCATCAAGAAATCAAAGCAAAAACATGACTAGGTGGAAGGAGAACACTAACCAACCCACAGAAACTTAGGTCCAAAATGTACCCTATCTACATGATGTGTAAAGGAAAAAGATAGGGCAGATATAGCAGAGATTGAGGTAATGTCCAACCAATGTCTGGCCCCAGCCAAGTTCCACCCAATGGAAGAAAGCCAACTGTGACACTATTACAGCTACTTTTCCATGCTTGTAGACAGGTGCCTATCAGAGTGGTCCTATGAGAGGCTCCACCCACAGGGCTTTGAAACATGCTGAGACTCACAGTCAAACATCAGATAAAGCATTGAGGGTCTAGTGGAAGAGTGGATGGATGGATAAAAAGATGGAGAGACAACAAGAGTTTGACAACAAGACCAACAGAGACAACTAACCAGGGCATAGAGGAGCCTGTGGATTCTGAAGCACCAACAAAGGACCATTTGTGGACTGGATCTAGGTCCTCTACATAGATGTAACTAATGGTCAACTCAGGTGCCATGTGAGTCTTCTACTAAGGGTAATGTGGGTTGTCTATAACATGGACTTGGTTGCCTGCTTTGTGATCAGTTCCCACGGATAGAACTGCCTTGCTAGAAAGAGGATGAACTCAATCCTGATGTGCTTCGAGAGATGGGGTGGGTGGTTAAGGGGTCTTCCCTTTTTTAAACATTGCAAAATTTTGATGTTCAGCAATGTATGACATTTATGTAGCTCTTCAAAAGTATATTTGAAGGTTATGTGAAAGTTCTTTTTTTTCTTATTTGCATGTGTATGAGTGTATGTTTGTGTGTGTTTGTATGCACTAAGAATTTTATGTATGTATCAAAGATAGAGTCAGATTTCTTACAGCTAGATTTACAGGTGTTTGTATGCAACACAACATGGGTTGTGGAAAAGGGAGAAATTTCTCTGGAAAATTAGAGAAATTTCTTAACCACTGAGCTATCTTTCCAGCACCATGAAGAATGTGTCTTATATCACTAACCTATCGAGCAGTACAAATAGCTTAATCTTGCATTTACCCATCCATCTATTGGCCATCCAGATACTACAGTCATAGTATTTAATTAGTATAGACATAAAGGGGCTGTGTATTGATTTCCTAAGATAATAATTAATTACTTATATATCTAGCATTTTATTGGTTCATTCATAAAACCCATTCTTTTACATTTTTACAGATTTATTTATTTATTTATTCAGATTACATCTCAATTGTTATCTCATCCCTTGTATTGTACAGATTTATTTTATTGATTATACTTGTGACACCCTTTAGGTGATTCTTAAGGATTTTATAAATATTTTTCAGTCCTTTCTGGATTTGAATTTCACATTCTAATTTTCATCCTTTATGAAGTGTAATAAGCAAACCATACTTACCACCTTCACAGTGGATGCTGGGGTCACATAGGAAAGGTTTACTGGTAAAGTTCTCTTTTACCATTATAGGAAAATAAGTGGCTGAATGTGGTGTGTATTTGAAAAAATGCTGAGAGAAAACCTCCTACATAAAGGAGTTTTCTCTTCATTATGAGTAGGTGTCATATATTAAATCACAGTAACTATTTCTTTATTAACCAGAAAATGGCAAGCTATAATGTGGGTTCCAGAATCATACTCTAAATTCAAAGCTGTGCCACAATCCAAAATCATGTCTTATATTAGAAAATACAAATAAACCTAGTGTTAAATACCCAGTTTATAAAACCAATATACTGGGAGTAAATGGATCTTATATTTATAGAAATAACACTTAGACTTTATCACAAATATTTCACTTTAGTAGTCCACATATGCTGCTACAATAGATCATCTTGGTACTGTAATAGTAAAAATTCTGTGAGAGATGCTTCTGCCATTATCTTACATTGAAATGTTTGTACAGCACATTTCTGAAAATATATACCACTTAAAATATGTTATTGTAAACCTGGAACTTGGAGGTTTTGTATGCTTTTTTCCTATCATATATCAGTACAAAGATCACATAAAGCAGGCAAGATGGGGTGAAGTTCCATTAACAGACAGACTTCACGCAGCATTCTGACAGAATCAGTACAGAAGAGTCGCACTCTATAGCAAACACACTTTGAATGCATAAACACCAATAAAGTCTTACAGAATCAGGAGTGAAGGCAAAATGGTGTGCTGATGCTTCACAAATCATTTCCATCCTATGCTCATACTATTATCTACAGACTACAAGTGGAGAGAGACTTCCAAAACTCAGATGCCACAGGCCTACAGACATCTGGGAAGCTATAAAGCTCTGGGGAATATAGTGGTTATTTAAAAGAAGTACTCGAAACTTTCTCATAAGAGCCTTTTACCATCAGAAGCTGGACAAGTGGTCTTGCTGCAGATGCAGACATTAAACGGGGTCAATAAATGTCTTTGGGCAGACTATGCTCCATTAGAGTAAGGTTTATTTGTAGGCGAGGATGAGGCTGCAGAACTGTTTGAATTGAAGGGCTTTCCAAGGACCCGGGCCTCCATTGTGTTTTCTGTGGCACACACACATCTCTCCTCCTTGGCTGCTATACATGATGCCTGTTTTGATATTCCTTGAGCATGTTTGCAGTATAAACATTCTTACTCTCTGGAATGATGTTATTTTTCATTGTGGACACCATCCTTCTTTCTAGAGCGATTTACTTTTACATAATTTACTAAGGAAATAATATCAAGATAATCACAATTTCTAACAGATCTGTCCCTTACATTCATATTTCTTATGCCCCCAGGAAACACTGAGATTTTCATGTTTAGTTTTTCCCCAACATTAAACTTAGTCATCTGTATGCCATCTCTTTCAAAGAAAGGCATGGCTCAAATCAAATTTCTGAATGGGAGAGCTATAGTTCTCTCAAAAGGAGTGCTATTGTGTGAAATCCCTCTCTGTAATCTCCTTTAACACTGTGTCTTCTATAATACTCATTGTGTTTCAATAATAAATTATTTCTATCTTAAAACAAGGGAAAACAACACAATGAAACTCTCTCTTGAATCTCATGTCTGCTTAGCTTTAGCCCATGCAGCCTCCCTTTGTATAGAGGATATTTTAAAAGCTGTACACTTTTGCCACATTTAATGGAATTCTGCTTCTGCCCTATTTCTCCACAGATGCTCAGCAAAATTTATCTTTTTTTTTTTTTTTAATGATCTGCAATGTTCTTACGTATTGGACACACATCAAGAAGCAATAGGAAATGAAGGTTGTGCTCATTCATTTCTGGAGATCTTAGAGCACTTAGACTGGGCAAAATTCTGATCACAGTGAAGGTAATAGAAAAAGGATGGGTAGCTGTATGCTTTCGGATGTGAGAAATATCTAAAACCAACTCACACTAATGATGCTAGGTGAGATAATATGGGACAACAGTCCAGTATATTGCCTTTCTGACACTTTCAACTATTGATCCTGTTAGCTCTTCAGCAGAGTGTCTTTGCTTGTGAACAGAGACCTTAAGATAAATCAGGAGGCTACACAAAACAAATTCACTAAGAAAAAATAGTGGAATGTATGTGTTGTTCCACTGTACATTAGGACCCCCAACCTGTGAAGAACAACGTATTCTCTTTTTATTGGCCCATATGACAGAAATTAATAATATTTAAATTGTATCCTAGATTATGTCAACTTTAAGGATACTGAGACTTCTGCCATCCTGGCAGACTCTTCTTTCAGTAGACATGACATTTTGAGAACTAAGGACAAAGAAGTTATATTGTTTAAAATATTCTTTCAAAAATTCCTGCAAAAGATACAGTATCCAGAGTGGCCAATTTCAGCATAAATAAAAAAAACCTTTATGTTGAATCTTAATCTTACATCCTGATAGCAATTCTATTATCCAAAAGAGAATAGAACTTGAAAGACAGAAAAGAAGAAAGAAAAAAGGTAATCATGTATAAAAATGGTGGCTGAAGAATAGAGAACCATGATTTGTAAAAACTGGAAAGAAAAAAAATCTCTATTCCTTTAAACTAAAAAATGTTCCTTTTCTGCTTATTTGGCATTTGATACACTTTTATGCTTTTTGAATGGTTATCATTTTCTTATAGTTCTCAATCAATCTAATACATCACAGCCACTTGAAAGGGACACTGAGATCTTATGGAACCAGATTCCTACAGTACTTAGTGTGCATTTTATTTTAAATGAAATTTTAGAAAAAGAGATTGAAATATAAACGTTGTTATTATATGTCACATAAATAATAAATCATTATGAGTAAATTAATAAACAAAAGTCTTTACATAGTTCTTAACTGTACGATAGAGATAAGAATGGGGCAGATACAGCATAAATAAGTACAAACAGTGTATTTAGATTAGCTGGCAAGTCGCAAACATCATCCTTACCTAGCTTTCCTAGCTAGGCTTTTACACGTGACACATTATTAGCCAAGATGACCATAGTCCATAGTAGTTATTTGTAGTGTGAGAGACAGAAACCTGGATCTTATTTAACCAGTCAAAACATCATGTAAGAAATCACGATGCCCCATTTCGCTTAAGGGTGATTGAATGCTTTCTTGGGCTATAGATGTTTATTTTTGTTGGGAATTGATTATAAGTTAATATTGGTCTTATCCAGAGAGAAAATGAGGTTGGACTCAGGGATATCTCTCTTTTCCTTTATCATTCCTTCTTAGGTTTGGAGATAGGGAATGAAAATAAGGAAAGGGGGATATAGAAATACATAGTGACAATAGGACAAAAAGTAGCTTATTGAATCTACTCCTCAACTTATTGTGCTAATTGTACTTACAATATTTTTAATTCATTGCTATAGAAATTTGCATATTGATTTGAAATAAGTTTAATTTTGACACATTGATATAGAATCCAAATTTAGGATTATTTTTCACACACATTACATACATTTCTACTCTAATATGACGTATTGTACCCATACCACTCACGTAGAATAAAAGGTTTACCTCCAATACATTGAAAGTGCTGTTGAGGGTTTAGGATAAATAAGTTAAACAAGTTAATTGTCAATTGATCAAATCATGGTCATGTCAATTATTAGTCTATTTATATAACAAGAATATACATCCTAGGCGTAACAGATAGGTATGATTCTATAGACAGATTAGGTAAAATAGTTAATTAAGATCTTCAAAAACTTTAGAGTCCTACAGAATATGGCATTTAAAGATGTTTTTATTGTTTTAAGGATTCTTTGAGAATAAGACAGGTTAACTCCTGGCAACACCCAGACTACCTCAAAGAAGATGATGAGTATCGAAGACTCTCCTTATTGAAGTGGCCTCAAATGTGGCAAACCAGTCACTGGGAAAAATGTTCTCATTTCGACCACTGACAAATTTCTGCCTAAAAAAAGGCAAGCTTGGATGCCGATAGAGTGATGACCAAACTCTGCCAAGACAGGGTAAGCCAGACCTCAATAGTTCCTGCCTTGCAAATATGTCTGTCAGATATATTGGGCCAGAATGCTGAAGATGATGTTCCAACGTTATAGAGAATTATAGGTGATTGTTCAGGCAGCAAATTGTCTCTGATATTTTTTTTTCAGTTTGGAAGCTGCTAACCTTTACTTACTGTTTACTCAGCTAATTAATTTTATTCCTTCTCAAATCTCTGATGGAGTTGAATAACAAATAGGTTAATTTTACAATGAAGCATAGTTGTTTAGGGGTTAAGAAGTTTTTAGGTCTAGATAGATGTTTTAAGTTGATGGAGATGAGATACGATAGATATTGATTTACTTTCAGAAGTTTAGACTCACCAAGAAAGGAAAATGTTTTCTTCAAGGTTGTCAAATACAAATAGCCAAAACACTAGGAATATAACATTAATATAATTCCTAATTGTTTTGTGGTTCTTCTTGCTATATTCATTTATTTTGTATATGTGTAATAATATAAATGTATATCTGAAAAATAAAAATTAAAAAAAATAGAAATCAAAGAGAGACAAGAATTTTTGCACAGGAGCCTACTGCATCTAAAATCAAACATTTATACAACCAGGATTATCTGTGTGTACAACAAACACATTATATTTTTTTATATAGGGTATAGACATTCAGAGATGAGAAAGCTGAGGAAGCCGACTACCTTCTATATCATGTTCAGATGACTTTTTTCCAGCTTTATATATTTTTCTAAAATTGAATTGAAATTGAATCCATCACTTTCCCCTTCTTTATCCTGGCCCCTCCATAATCTCCTCATAGGACCCTTCCCATTTCCCCAAGCCTAAATTTCATAGTATCCTTTTCTATGATTATTGTTATTACATATGTGTGCTTGTGTGTGTGTATGTGTACACACACATACACACATACTATATATATATATATGTATATATATACATATATATATATGTATACTTTTTCAAGACTAAATATTTTGTGCTAGACAACCAATACGAGGGTTCTCTTGGAAACTGTTGCTTCTTCTCCCAATAGCCATTAGTTGCCTGTAATTCTTTGTCTAGGGGTGGGAAGCTGAGTTGTCCCCTTCCATATTAATATGTCCATTGATGTTGCCACCAGTTCTGTCCTGTTTATGTAGCCATTCTCCAGAAATAATGACTCAGTGTAGAACTTTTGAAATTCTGGCTCTTACAATTCTTCCACACACCCCTCCTCTGTAATGCTCACTGAGGAGCTGTTATTGTAAACATATCTCAGCCACCTACAACTTGTTGATCTCTGTACCGTGTCCAGATGTGGTTTTCTGTGATAGTCTCTATTTGCATCACAGAACGGCATCTCTCATGAAGGGCAGCAGCTACACTTCCCTCTGGGTATAGGATGTAAAATGCTATTTGGAATGTAGTAAGAAATTATGATGCTCCATCAAAGTGGCAATTAGTAAATTCCTTTCTAAGGTCTATGACCCAACATTTCATGGAAGCTGGCTAGCTTTCCAGGTATGGTTTTCCTCTTGTTTAGTGGGCCATACATTGAATTAAATAGTAATTGGCTATCATGCTTCTAATTATAATGAATGATTACTTTTTAATGATTGAATTTCACTGTAATATAGGATTTTTTTTTTCTTTAGGTTTTGAATTTGCTTTCTGTTATTCTAAACAAATATTCTTAACACATTCAGGCAATGAAAGACTTACTTTGTTGTGCGTGTGTGTGTGTGTGTGTGTGTGTGTGTGTGTGTGTGTGTGTATGTGTTCATGCATATGTACACGTATAGGAAGAGACCCAAAGTTGATTTCTAGAATTTTAATAATTCTTCTGACTTATTCATTGGTTCAAGGTCCTTCAATCAAACACAAAACTCATAGACATAGCAAGTCTTGATAGCCAGCTTGGGGATTTCTTGAATCTGGCTTCCAAAGCCTGAATTATATGCTTACTGCCATGCCCAACTAGAACTCAGATGGGTTATAGAGATCCCAACTCTGGTTCTCATGATTCAGTACCAAGGACTTTACCCATTAGGCTATCTATCTTACTTATCACTAAGGGTCTATATATATATATATATATATATATATATATATATATATATTTAAACTTTTATATTTAAGAATTTCATATGTGCATATAATTTGTTTTAATGAAATCTTCCCACTTTATCCCTCCAATTCTTCCCCACCACCTCTCCCTTTAAATTCAATGTTTTTTTTTTTCCTTTAAACACTTAGTATCCATAGTGCTTACCCTGTATGCATGGGTATGAGATCCTTTACCAGTATGGGTGGCTTCTCAGAGACTACATGCCTAAAGAAAACTGTCTTCCATTTCTCAGCAGCCAACTAGCTTTCAGCTAACAGGAGAGCATCATAGGCTACTCCCCTATCCGTGCTGAGACTTTTTGACCTTATACTCTTATGTGCAATATAGTCACAGTCACTGAGTTCATATCTGTAATGGCCCTATTATATCCAGGAAATGGTGTCTTGCTGCAGCCACCACTTTCTCTGGTCCAAGAAGCTAATTTTTATTATTACCATTCACCAATGGCTTAATTCATATATTTCTAAACTTTCCTCAATTTTAAATAGTTTTCTTTAAGATTCTGATACATTTATTTCCTAAGATGAAATGATTTGGGTTGGACACATGTCATAAGAAGTAGGAATTTAAAAAATTAAATTGCATTAGAATTTGAATCTAGAATGTCCCCATAAACTAAAGTATTGAATATTGTTCCCCAGGGGGGCAGTGCTATTTTCAGAATACATGAACCATTTAAGAGATGAAGTCTGGCTTGTGAAAGTGAGCACTGTAAAGGCTTTTAAAAATTATACCTGTTTTGGTTTCTAGCCTGTTTTAGTTTGATTTCTGCTTTTTATCCTGTGAACTAAGCTCCCTAGAAAGCTTCTGCTACCAAAGACTGATCATCTACTGCCATGAACGGTTGTGTCTGTCTGAATACATGAGCCAAAATAAATGTTTATTCTTTTAGGCTGTTCTGTAACATGTCCTGTCACAGCAACTAGAACAGATAGTAGTACATACAATTTTTTAAATCATAAACTATATTTTATAGAAAATATTGATATGAACAGTGTGAGAGTCATAATTAAATTTATTAACTGAATATTCTGCCATTTAGCTAAAATAATAACTTTAGCCATGGTATTTATACTTTGTCGGTTCTAGAAGAAGCATCCGTATTTAGTTGAATGATAAAAATTAGGTGTCAGCCTTAGGCAAAGCTGGTGTGTCTGATTTACTCGCACCTATTATCAACATTCTATGTTGATTTAGACACTGTCATTTAACAAGGCTAAAATTCAATCAGAGAATTAGAGGGCATGTATGCAAGGGGTACATGAATGCTCTGTTCAGTGCTGCATTGTCCTTAGTGCACCTGGTAGCACTGCAGCAAAGTGCTATTCAGTTAGTTAGAAGTGAACCAGGCAAACAGTTACAGAAAAGGGTAAAATCCAGGCAAAGGTGGACGGAGCATTTAGCTAGTACTCTTAGAGAGCGATGGAACTGAATAGTGACAGTCTTCAGAGACACAATATAAATAATTTCAATTGACATTCTTTTTATTCATGTGGAATATAATAGTAACTTTGGTGTGTTTACATGATGACAGAGGAGGAGGCAACATTCCCAACCTAGTATATTTATGAAGGTTAGGATATTGTAAATGGGCCATAAGCCTAGGACACATTGTTTTAATCTTATTTATTTTTCTAAACAATTCATTTTCCTTGTTTTATTTTTAAAAGTCATCTGGCACCTGTCCGTCTTTCTGTTTCATTTCTTGTGGTTCTTAGTACCCCTGTTCAATGAAAATGTTCAATTTTACTAGCCTGGTATTTTTTAAATATGTGTCTAAGACTTCAATGGTTTAATTAACTCCATAGTATAAACGGTTAGCAACAGGAGCGATTTCCTTCATTTGTTCTCCTACAACCAGCCATTAAGTTTATTCCTCATTCCTGACATTAACAGTTACTGAGAATCAAGAGTTCAACTATGCTCCAAGACAAAGTGAAAAAAAGAAAATCCACTGAATACTCTCCATTTTCTTAGTAGACACATTCACAGTTAAATAGACAGCAAACTGGAATGGAATGTCATATGCTCTACATTGGAATAGAGTTCAGAAAAGTTGGCTATTAAAATGATGAAAAAGAATATGTTGTTACGTAAAAGGAAAAACAGTGTTCTGGAGAGAAATAAGAAACATATATAAAATATTGAAGGTAATAAATACTCCCAAACTATTGGCAAGTAGCTTGCTTCATCCAGTATGCACAAAAGGTGGAGTTATTTAATGATACTAGAAAAAGAGACATGTTTCTTGAACCCCTTTATGTAATGCTTAAATCTTCTACTGAAAAGATTTTACTTTTGTTATCTATAAAATCTCTTTTGAAATCTTAATTAAGAGAAACTGTCTTTGAAAATTGAAAGTTGTAATAGTAAATGCACAACAGAAGTTTCCTTTCATGAGTCCTGAAGGATCTTTCTAGTCATATCCAAGCAGTAATTTTCTCTGGTTACGGTTTTTGTTTCTTTGTTATACTTAAAGAATGTTCTAGGTTTTTACACTGAAACTACATGTGACAGTCTTTGGGAAAGAAACTTTATTGTCATTAGAAAAATAATTGAAATAAGGCTACTAATGTTCAGATTGATCTTTCTAAATATGTTATATCTAAACTTTCTCTGTCTCCTGTGAAGCTCGAATGCACACCTGAAGGCCTTTTGTATGAAAGCCTTTCTTATGTGACACCAATTTTTGCAATACTCAGATCTTTCCAGTGAAGGGAAAAACACAACTAAATGAAGATACTTATTTCTTCAAGTCCTCAGGACCATCAGCAATATTATTAACCTTTATTTCCCAGTAGTACCTAACCCAAATACCACCCTGTTATTAATTTCACCACAAGCTGCTGGCCTGTGTAGTGTTTCTTAGCTCGACTCTTCTCAGTACTTTTCCTGCACCCTTCATGAGTCAGGTCAGCAGTCTATCTGAACAGCAATGACCTTGACACCTAGCTAAATAACTACTCTTCCTTTTTCTGTCTCCATCTAGACAAAACAGACAGTTTTCCGTTGTGATTTAGCGCTGATACAAATGGTGGGGGATCTGAGCTATTTTATTTAGAGATCAAATAAGCTTTTAAGTAAGGATTCTATTCATTTATTCTCAAGGAATATAATGTTTAAGAAGACATGTTACAATGATGTTAAACACAGGTCATTTTGTAGGTGCGAACCACGCAATGAGCAAAGCAGCGTTTCCTGATAATAAACGTCGACTATATAGACTCATTACATATGATAATTTTTATTGATAGGTATAAAACTGACACATACTTAATGGTATGTGTGGAATGGAGACTGTGGAAACTCTTTATAAATTAATGAAATCATTAGGAGGACAGTGTTTTTCCTGGAAATACCTAAGTGAACAGGTATCCCGAAATCTCAGCACTAGAGCAGGTTTTTTTTTCTAGAAATCCTTGTACACATATGAAAGAATTGTACAAATCTTGGAGTCTAATTCAGTTCATTTGGAAGCACCAAAAACTATCACTTAATAAAAAAAGCTGCAAAGCTGCACCTCTTGTTTACTCAGGTAATTAAATTTTATTCCTTGTCAAGTCTGTGATGGGGTTGAAGACCAGATAGTTTAGTTTCACAATTAAGCTTAGTTGTTTTGGGATTAATATGTTTGTAGGTCTAGATAGATGTTTTAAATAGATAGAGGTGAGATATGATAGATATTGATTTATATTCAGAATTTTAGACTCACCAAGATAAGAAATATATTTTCTTCAATGTTTCCAGATACAAGTAATCAAAATTCCTGATTGTTTTGTGGTTCTTCTCGTTGGATGTAGTATATTGTTATGTGTAAAAAGTTTAAAAAGTAAAGCAAAACCAAAAACGCATCACTTAATAGCTGCCAAATTGACCAGGGTGAAAAGCTTATGAATTTTTAAATAGATTGGCCACAGTTACAAAACTTGTCATTGATTCTGCTAAACTAGTTCTGAATTTCCAGTTGGACATTCTGGTCCTCCCTAACTACAGACATCACTAGTGACTGAGAAACATGGATGACAAACATCATCCACTTGACTGAACTTTTGTGAGATTATGTTACTCTTTCCTGTAACATGAACACTCATTGTTGCATCCTAAATTCTGCCACTCTTTAATCTTGTTAAATGTCCTCTTTATATGTATTGAAATAATACTGTGTTTTATTCATGGTGTGTGCCACTTTGATGGCTAATCTTAGTTGTCAATATGACTGCATCTTGAGTCATCTAAAGTCCTAGCTACTACATACTTTCCTAGGGAATTTCCTGAACAGATTATTTGTAATAAAAAGACCCTCCCTAAGAATGATGGCACCTTCTGTTGCAGAAATAATGAAATGACATTGAAGAAGGTTACTTCGATTCTTTTGTCTCCTTGTTCTCACCTTCCTCCCTACTCCAGTGCAGACAGAAGATAAGCAGTTCTCCTGAAATCCTTCAGGTCTCTGGTACCATATTGGGATTACTGAAAATCCAGGCTCATGGACTGAATAGTTGGACTCTCTATCTCCCCAATGTAAGACAGCCAATGTTGTGCCTAACCTGGCTGCATCCTGTGAAGAAACCAGTTTAATAAATCCTATCAGCTCTAAGGAAACACTTGTTGATAACCATTGCTATATATATTGAAACTTATTTGCATATTAGAATTAATTTCACTTATCAATGGTAGATAATATCTTTATTATGTTGTTGAATTTAAATGACTAGTATTTTTTTATTTTTAAACTTGCTATTGATTCTTTGTGTGTTTCATATCATGCACCCCGGTCTCACTCATTTCCCCATCCCCTTGTATCTACCCATCCCCATGGTCCCAGGAAGTTGTCCAGACCAGAAAATTCACATATCCTTTAGCAATATTATGAGCCATTGGACATAGACACTAACCCTTGATGTCGCATGGCTATGTACTCAGACAAAACTTTCTGTGGCAGCATGCATGACATAATATTAAAGTATTGTCTCTAAAACTGATGACACCGTTTAGGGACAACAAGTCTCAGTATCTGGGTGACACTGTCTCTTGAAACAATATAATTTCTCTGCTTTCTCGTCTAGAGTAAAATCTCTCTAATAACATTATTTTGTTGGCACTTAGGTTACTCAGAATCCTTCATGTTTTAGAGTAAACTCCATAATACGACCCATCCATTTTTTGTATCACACATACATACATTTCACGGTTTATTTTTCCTCTCCAAATGACAGGTTGCAATGGTGATGTTATTAATTTTTTAAATCTCATATGCCCATGCTTGTGAAGGTGATAAACACATGTTATTCCTTAATATATTTTATCTTCACCACAAACTGTAATTGTTCTCTATGATATAGTGATGCACTGTTACCCATGATTCATTTATCACTATAGAGCTACATGTTCTAATATTCACAATAGCTATATATAATAACTCTGAAACATATGCTTATTGTGTTTTATTGTATCTATCATTTCTAATTTTCACAGGTACATACTATGAACAATAGGAAAGAAGACTGTAGACTTTATAAGTAACTTAAGAGATATTTTATAGTATAGTAATACCATGGCTAGCAAGAGTTCCTGAGTGCCAAAGAAGTTTTATATATATATACCGTGTATAAGTTTTGAGGGTGTTTGATAATTTCTGAGGGTCAGAGAGCATATTTCAAGAGGAAATAATGGCATTGTCAATAACTAGTGAGGTCATAAATGGTAGGAGAGTGTGTTTCTACACCATGCAATAAAATCAGAAAACTTGAATGTTTTACTTAGTGACCTATTTTCTAAAAACAATTATAAAGAATATAATGTTGGAAATATTAATGTTCTGGTTATGGATAAGATGCATTATGATAGGTTGGCATAGTAATAAAGTAAGAATATTTGTGTTGGATTGAAGGATGGTCTAACAGTTTTTAGTCATATTAATCCAAGTTTATTACTATTTTCATAATGTCTGTAGTGATATAACATATCTTATGAGTTTTTTATAGATTCTAGTTTTGAAAACATTATAGCTTACTTTTCATAGAAAATAACAATTTTAAATAAATTAACATTATGTGAGTTGACTAATTCTATAATAAAATTGAAAAGAATAATGTAAACAACTGCATGTTTTAATTTCAGAAGACAGAAATGTCATCTGAAAAGTCAATTGTCTGTGTTTTTGGAAGGAAAAAACAATCAGTTAAATGAAGAATGTCTAAAATAGATTACTCTAGGTTATCTGAAATAATAGATGCATCTGAAGTTATGATTAGAATTTTAGAGTTTGGAAAGATTAATAATTTTTGGAATCTTATTAATATAGACTAACATTGACTTTATACATCTCTATTATATTTCATAGAGACTGACAAGTAGAATTATATTCATTTTACTAAGCATTAACAGGAGTTCTTATACTTAATAATTATTATTAGCAAATGAGAATATTTGGTCATTTGACAGCAGCTACACCGTCCATGAAAAAAAGAAGTAACTAAAGGAAAACAAAGGGTATGAAATTTATATATTGGAGAAATGTTTTTATACTACACAGAACATTTTTTCATGTATTAAATATAGTATAGAAAAAAATCCTTGACAAAGAGAATGGTTCTAAGCTTTCTAATGGATTGCAACAATTTCAGAGGTCAATGGTTACTATTTCATAGTCATGTCTATGACAGAAAATGAAATGCATTGAGTAATTATGAAGCCATTGCTTATTGATTTGTCTGACTGTCTTCATTTGACTTCAAAATGATGCAAGTCATCATTCTTTCTTCGATAAAGGTCTGAAGAACAAAGTAAGAGGCCTTGAGAACTGGCCATGCAAATAGTTCTTGGTGTGCATGTCAACAAAGGCCAGAAGCTAGATATAGGAATACAAACTGTATCCCTCTTTATTTTAATGGTATCACATAATTTATGTACAATAGAATTTAAGTATGAAACATTCCTATTGTTTTCATCATTTGTATGCTTTATCTGCAGATGGGGGTACTATTTTGGGCAGCTATAGATTCCTAGGCAAGAAAGTGGATTGCTATAATTTGATCCTATGGAGCTATTGTCCTTAGCCCTGTTCCTGCCTTATGCTTGTCTTTCTTGCCAAGACAGAAGGTGCTTCAGCCACACATTCCTGTCTCCATGTTTTTCAACCTTAGCCCATGGATCCAAATGACTAGAGATATAATTCCTTGAAACTATGAATGCAAATAAATCAGTCCTCCTTTATGTTGTATGCTAACACTTTATCACAGTGGTACAAAAGTATGACCTGAAAATTTGCACCAGACAAGTAAAGTTGTGGCTTAACTTGAGTTGGCTGGGTGGTACAAGCTAGTGTCTGAAGAGCTGTATGTGTACAAAGCACAAACATAGCTTAGTGGGTGATCCGGGCAGAAGCCAGACCATAATAGTGTACTCTGGAAGAGTGTACATATGTTATGTTGGTACTTTTCTGAGGTTGTTGTTTCTTACTTATTCAAGTAATTTGCCTATGTTCTGAGTGGCTTCTCAGTGGGTCCATGTCATGGGTAAGGATGGGCAGAGCTGCCTAGCTGTTTTTTTTTTTGGAGCTACAGTGGAACAGGTTTCTTACGGATGAGTATTAAGATTCTTCTCAGGGTTGTAGGTCAGGGTTTTGGGCCATCCATCCTCCGAGGTTCTGTTAAGGAAAAAGACTCCCAGGGAGGGTCCAGAAATAGCAATGCCATTCTATTTGACAAAAATGACTAATTGCTTATAGGACACTGAGTTGTCATGGTCTCAAGATAGACTCTATGTTCAGAACATTGTCAGTGGAGGCCACAGTGTGAATATGAATTTTACAGGACAATATCCTGGTATGAATTTTCTAACAGCATCTCAAAGTGACACAGGATATTTGAATTCTTTCTATAAAAATATATTATGTTCCTATGATTCTAAAGATACTGTAGAGAAGCCTCCTGTTTACTCATTCTTTACTAAGCACAGGGTAGCATTTTTTTAATGTTTGATCATAACAGCAGACATTTTGATTGATGTTGTGTGATTATCCACTTGCCTTTTAGAAGACCATCAACTATCTCTCTGGCCAGTAGTATCTCTTCCATATCAATATCACAATCTGGCACTGTGCCTAGAATTCATCATTTGAATAGATGTTGTTTCTTCCTTGATTTGATATTCTGTGAGCAACTTTATTCAACCATCACATTGACATCAAATATATTTCTGTTTGGCTATGCTATTCTTCAACTGCCCTCTTACTGACGAGTATGATCTTCCCCACTTTGTCATTATTGCTTTCAGAAAGCCGAAAGTTAGCTGATAATGCTGTGGGTTGAAGAAAACAGGCTACTAGGTCAATGTATTTTTTGTCTTGTTTATTTAACTTAATATTAATGTGGTCATCTCCAGCTGCATCCATTATCCTTCCAAGTTATATAACTACATGATTCATCAGGGCTGAAAAATTCCACTGTGGGTACATATCATATTCTTTTTTAAAAAACTATTTTTAATTTTTGAGATAATAAACAGTTACCATTTCCATTCTCTTTTCCATCTAAACCTCCCATTTAATTTTCCTTATTTCTTTTCAGATTAATGATCTCATTTTTGATTGATTGATACTTACATATATGTATATATTTATACATTCCTAAATATTAGGTTCTTAAACTGTATAATGTTGCTTGTATGTATTTTTTTCAGAACCAACCCTTTGGCATTGGCGATAACAAGCTGCCGTGCTCTTCCTTGGGGAAGACACTTTCTGTTGCTCTCAGCATTCCTTAGTTGACTGCAATTATTGTTGTAAGGCTAAGGCTTCCTTAGGTTGTTGGAAAAGCAGTCATCTTAATTGGCCAGTCTAACCATAGAGTAGACTCTATCTTTATTTGTGTCCAGCTTCTTAGGAATACTGATTAACAAATGGAGATGAGAAAGTTGCTTTGACTTCATTGACTTACCTAGTTGCTGGGGTCCAGTCCCAGGGTCAGGTGTCCAGGCCTGAAGAAGCACGGATGCAGAGTGGTGAAGGAGAAAAGGAAGAGAGGAAAGGGAGGAATGAGCCAGGCATGGGGATTGGAAGGAGTTTTGCAGTCTGACTGACTGGCAGTCAGAGAGCTTCTTTATTTATACAGAATGCAGTAGGCAGGAATAGAAGGATGTTGTTCTAAAATATAGATCATATCATTTTTGTGCCTGAACACATGCTTTAAGTTCTGTTTAGTTAGAAGTTAAGTCATCATGGATAAACCATAACAAAACAGAATTACCTTTTACAATCATTTCCCCTCATCAACCCCCCAAGCAATTTTTAACAATATTGAAATTTCAAGGGCATATTGTGTCAAAGCATGGCAGCCTGTTCTCAAGCTGGTAGCTCTTGCAGTTTCAAGAGCACTAGACAGAAAGAAAATCTTCAAGCCACCTTGGGCAGATTGTCTTCTCCCAAGCAGTATATTACCAACCTTTAAATTCAACAGATTCTTTGACAATAAGACATGTTAACTCCTGGCAACACCCAGTCTACCTCAAAGAAGAAGTTGAGCATCAAAGAACCTCCTTATGGAGATGGCTTCAAATGTGGCAAATGAGCCACTGGGCCAAATGTCCTTGTTTATGCCACAGACAGAGTTCTGCTTAAAAATGGGAAAGTTTAGATGCAGGCAGAGTCGACAGCCAAACTCTGCCAAGACAAGTTCAGCAAATCCTCAATAGTTCCTGCCTTGCAAATATGTCTGTCAGATATATGGGCCACAAGGCTGAGATGATGCTCCAATGTTATAGAGAGTGTTGGGTGATTGTTCAGGCAGCAAACTTTCACAGTAATTTTTTATTTTGGAAGCTGCTAACCTGCACTGCGGGTTCACTCAGGTATTTAAGTTTTATCTTTCTCTAGTCTCTGATAGGTTTGAAGACCAGATAGGTTAGTTTTTCAATAAAGCTTAGTAGGTTAGGGATTAAGATGTTTTTAGATCAAGATAGATGTTTTAAGTTAATAGAGATGAGATATGATAGATTTTACTCTCTATTCAGAAATTTAGACCCAACAAGATAGAAAAGATGTTTACCTCAAGTTTGCCAAATACAAATGGCCAAACCACTATGAATGTAACATTTATATAAGTCCTGATGGTCTCATGGTTCTCCCTGCTGTATGTAGTTTATTTTACCCACATGTAATAATATAAACATATATGTTAAAAAGAATCGTAATTAAAAAAAAATAAAAATAGTCAGAGAGCAAATTGTCATTAGGCACAAGAAAAGTCTTCAGGCTAAAACTGCTGCAGTTATTATTCAATTTTTGACATAACACAATTTTTATATTTTATATATTTGTAGATTTTATTTATATGTCTAATTTTAGTATATTTTGTTCCTGGGTTATATGACACCCCAGTAACCCCATATGAGTTATATTTTTTCTAAGAAATGGGGATCTTAATATTTTATTTTTATCCTTTGTACACATCATTCTTTGTCCATTAATATAAGGAAGAGACTTTTAATTTTATTTGTTTCCAACTCTAGCCTACTGAAAATTGTTTAGTCTTTTAAGTTTATTTTGTTTTTATGATATTATTGATGAGTAAGAAACATCCTCGGAGAGGACATGAATTATGAATAAGAAATTTTCCTCAATCCAATATCCCCAAGTTGTACAAATAATAAAAGTGCCTCAATCATGCAAACATAGAGATCAAGGCCAAAAAAATGGGGGACCATACCACAGCTGTTGCATCACTCAGCTCAGCTTTGCTGGAGCTATGCCGAACAGCGGTGCTGGTTTTGTGACTTTGCCGTTCCTATTAGATATGGATGTGCAATTTAGTAAATTAGGAATTGTTTTAAGTTTCCCATCTCTATTTTGTGTATATTTACTCATTGGCTCTCTTCGTTTCTTTTAAATTTTATTAATTTATTCTTGTTACATCTCAATGGTTATCCCATCCCTTGTATCCTCCCATTCTTCCCTCCCTCCCATTTTCCCCTTATTTCCCTCCCGTATGACTGTTCCTGAGAGAGATTACCTCCCCCTGTATATGCTCATAGGGTATCAAGTCTCTTCTCAGTGACCTGCTGTCATTCCTCTGAGTGCCACCAGGTCTCCCCCTCCAGGGGACATAGTCAAATGTGAGGCACCAGACTACGTGAGAAAGACATATCCCACTCTGCACTCAAGTGTGGAGACTGTTCTGACCATTGACTAGATCTTGGTAAGGGTTTAAATTTTACCGCCTGTATTGTCCTTGGCTGTTGCCTTAGTTTGAGCGGGACCCCTGGGCCCAAATCTGCCTATCATAATGTTCTACTTGTAGGTTTCTAGGACCCACTGGATCCTTCTACAATGCTATTCTCACATGGTTCTCTCATCTAGAGTCCCAATAGGATGTCCTCCCCTCTGTCCCAGTTTCCTGGTAAGGGAAGGCTTTCATGGGACATGCCCCTTGGGCTAGTATGCAGATATAAGTGAGTATATACCATTTGAGTCTTTCAGCTTCTGGGTTAACTCACTCATTATGATCATTTCTAGCTCAATCCATTTATCCACAAATTTCGGGAAATCCTTGTTTTTAAGGGAGTAGTATTCCATAGTGTATATGTACCACAGTTTCTTTATCCATTCTTCTACTGAGGGACATTAAGGCTGTTTCCAAGATCTGGCTATTATGAATAAGGCTGCTATGAACATGGTTGAGTAAATTTTCTTGTTATGTGCTGGTGCATCTTCTGGTTATATTCCAAGGAGTGGAATAGCTGGGTCTTGAGGAAGTCCTATTCCTGTAGCCTTCCTATACACAAATGACAAGCTTGCAGAGGAAGAAATTAGGAAAGCCATACCCTTCACATTAGCCACAAGCAATATAAAATATCTAGTAGTTACTGTAACTAAGCAAGTGAAGGACTTGTTTGAAAAAAATTTCAAAACTCTGAAGAAGGAGATTGAAGATGACATGAGAAGATGGAAGGATATTCCTTGCTCATGGATAGGGAGAATTAACATAGTAAAAATGGCCATCCTACCAAAAGCAATCTACAGATTAAATGAAATCCCTATCAAAATACCTACACAATTTTTTAAAGACATTGAAAGTTCAATTCTGAACTTCATATGGAAAAACAAAAAACCCAGAATAGCAAAAACGATCTTGTACAATAAAAGGTGCTCCGGAGGAATCTCCATATCTGATTTCAAATTGTACTATAAAGCAATAGTAATTAAAACAACATGGTACTGGCACAGCAACAGGCTGGTTGATTAGTGGAATTGAATTGAAGACCCAGATATGAATCCACACACATATGGTCACTTGATTTTTGACAAAGAAGCCAAATCCATTCAATGGAAAAAGGATAGCATCTTCAACAAATGGTGCTTATCTAATTGGAGATCTATGTGTAAAAAAATGCAACTGGACCCATATTTGTCACCTTGCACAAAACTCAAATCCAAGTGGATTAAAGACCTCAACATAAAAACAGAGACACTAAGTCAGTTAGAAGAAAAAGTGGGGAAGAGCCTGGAATATATTGGCACAGGAGACAACTTCCTGAACAGAACACCAACAGCCCAGGCCTTAATGTCAACAATTAATAAATGGGACCTCATGAGGCTGAGAAGCTTTTGTAAGGCTGGAGACACTGTCAAGAGAACAAAGCGACAGCCTACAGACTGGGAAAAGATCTTCACCAACCCTACATCTGACAAAGGTCTAATATCCAAAATACATTGGCTCTCTTTGTAGTGGTGATTTTTATTTAGTTTCTGTAATGATGAGTACATAAATGATATGTTACTTAGGTATTTATAATTTATCTATTCTATAGATTTCTATGTTCCACAAAGACTTATTGAGTATTTGGATTGCCAAAAATATCTAAGCTTAATTTCACTTCTTAATTAGAAAAATGTATGTATGTGTTTTTTATTTTAAATATTTGACCGTTCATTTTGGTCACTACATTGTGAGTTGCCTCTGGTAAAATCTTGCATGTGGTTGAAATATGTATATTGGCCCATTGTTCTTCTTAAATATTCAACCCCTGATTTCAATGTGTTAAATATAAACGTCATATAACTTATAGATTGTTGTCTAGCATTCAATAGCTCTAATTCTGAATTTTAAAAGTACTTGTAAATAATCACATGCTATCATTTAAAGCTTTAACAAATTCAGATTGCAGAAATTTGTAAGGTCTAAGGAATCAAGTGAAGCAGTTTACTCAGGAGAACCTTCTGGATGAAGAAAGTTTGTGTGATTCAGTGGTTTTCACACCAGAGGAAAACATCTAGGACACACTAAGAAGACCAGTTTTAGGTCAAAGAATTGACAATTAGAGTACTATTTCCACTTTTTCCTCACTCTTCATAAAGCATAATGATTTCATCTATATTTACTTTGACAAATAGTGCTTTCCAATATTTTAAAATTCTGGTAGTGTTTATGCCTTGCAAGAAGTAAACTCAGAAGTTTCTAGTAAAATATAACAACAACGATAAGAACAATAATTAAAAAACCAAGAAGAGTTGGTGCCAGATTCTTCAATAGAAGATAAATCCAAATATACCAATACTAGAAAATAAATACGTTTACATTAAGCCATACTACTCAATCTTCATTGTGAGTATGGTTGTAATTTATAGATTGACATCAACTTACATGTACAATGATTATTTGTATATTTAGTGTTACTTTTGCATTGAAGTCTATTTCTGAACCTGCATTGCACAACTGGATATGTCTAAAAAATACACTTTGGGATAATATCTTAATATTCCACTTAAGTTCGGAGGTTACCCTGAGGGAAGCAATGCCACATTTTTATGATGAATAGTTTATCTTCCCCACCTTTCAAAAATTTAATGTTTCTGAATTACTTTGGTGTGCTGTTTAATGTTATGACAAAACACTATATTCATTGGGGAGAGATACTCTCAATTGAGAACATGCCATCATGAGATTTATATATAAGCCAATGTGTAGAACATTTTTATTAATAATTGATATGAATGATCAGTTCACT
>CAJRSG010000433.1:45153-60829 GCA_907169655.1 Acomys percivali
TTTTATATGTAGCATGTTTAAGTTTCTATCTCTTTGCATGCTACATAACATTCATTTCTATACTAAAAAATAAACATACCATCTCCATTTATTATTTGTATTGTTGCTGTGATAAAAGTACCCTGAAAAAATCAACTTGAAGTGGTGGCTTATTTAGGCTCATTGCTTAAAGGGTAGACTCTACTATGGAAGGCACATCATGGTGGCAGGAGACTGAGGTAGTTGATCATATTACTCATGTAGTCAGGAAGCAGGAAGAGCCTGCCTCTGACATGAACTCTGGTGCCTGTGTGATTTGATCACTTCCTCTTGGCAGCGAGGCACTGTGGACACACAGAGGAAGGGAGTGCAGGCTATCAGGATAAGACCTGATAGGCTGTGGTCAGCTGGTGCTGGAGGAAGCTCCCCTGTCAGAGGTCTAAGGGAAGGGGAAGGGTGGAAAAGGGAGGGAGGGAGGTTGGGAGAGGGAGGGAGGGCTGGAGGGTGGAAACAGGAAGGTAAGACTGAGGGGATTCCAATCGGGATGTAATGTGGATAAATCATAATTTTAAAAAAAGAGAAAAGAAAGAAATAAAGAAAAAAAAACTGTGCTTCCACTTTAGATTGTTAGCTTCCACCACTCAAAATAAATACCACTGTTTATAAAAAATATGGAAATATGCATAGCATCTGAAATAGAAAATAATAAGAGGCAAAGAATGTTTATGCAACAGTAGTTAGGCATAAATAGAAAATAAACTAATACATGGAAACACTGACATTTTGGAAGGTACAGAGGGTACGTATAGTGAAGATTTAGAGAAATGTCTCCTATCTACACGTGCCTTTACACATAATACATTGGAGTTCCACAGCACTCAGACCTGCAGAAACATTTGGAACTGTGGAATATTTCCTTCACAGTGAGCACAATAAACGCTTGGTTGGTGGTGCGCATTGTGGAGAGACACTTTGGGAACAAAGACTTATATACCTGAATTTCAAACACTGTCGTTGCTTTTATTCGACCAGTGTTGTATGTGGGGGTGGTAAGCATCTGGTGTGACTCTCCTAGGTCATGGGCACAAAAGGTTTAATTTTTTGTGTGTATGATCTGACACTCATTGCCACACCCACTCCGCTAGAGTCTGTGTGACATGCAACCTTATGGGCTCGGAGGATGCTCCGACATCGATCAGGTGATGGGGAACCAGATTCGAGAGGGTCCCTGGCAGAAGCCCAGGTATTTGTTGAGACGAGCATCCCGAGTCCTGGGTGTACAGAGCCTGGCTATTGGCCTACTTCTGCTATTCCTCCTTCCTTGCTCTATAATCACTCACGCATTCTTATTAAGTCCACCTCCAGGGCAAGGCCGTTCTTACCCTCTGAACATCTCAGTAACTGAGAAACCTGATGTGAGTCCATCGGGAAATGAACCAATGGTGGCCGTGGATGAAGTAGTTCCGCAGAAAGCTGAACGTCTCATATTAAACATTGCCAGAAACATGACTGTAAATAAAACTACACCTTGGGGGTGAAGATGTTTGTGCAGTTGATAAAGAAAGAAAATGCGACTGTGCAGGGGGTACTTGACAAATGGCAGCAGCTGGAGTATGGGCTAAAGGATTCGAGGAAGAGAAGGCACATCTAGGAATGTAAGGATAGCGAGGAGAATGAAGCAGTCCCGGGAGTTCCCAGTAAAACAGAAAATGTGACAACTTAGGACTGGATTGAAGGGAAATGATGGCAGAGACCCAAATACAGAGGACCATAGCTCTAAGAACCACTCTCTACCCTCCATTAGCATATATAGGAGTGTATGATGAGGATTTAACACGATGGGTTACTAAAGATGGTAAAAAGATAAGATATTAGGACCTGAGTCCCTGGGAAAGAATCTTGAGGGCCAGACCTCCATGGTGCACTTTAACTGCAGCAGAGAAAAATGACGTAATTACACAACTCACCAAGGTGGTAGTAAAGTATGGCACCCCATGAGATTGTTTTGGTTTACAATGTATGGGACTATCAGAAATATTAAGATGTGTAAAGGAATATAACAACTTTATCTAAGTATGGGCTGCAGACATGCAGACTTGTACTTCTCTCATGGGTAAAATCTGTTAATAATAACATGCCTGAGAAAGGAGCCAGCTTGGCCTAGCTGACTGCGAATTCTAAGAAAAGCTCATGCCACCTTCTGAGGTGATTAACCACAGTCTGTCTCTGGCCCTTGTGCATAGCCAGAGGACCTTGTTGTACTTTTAGTTTCTGATTGCTGTACTTTGCACGTTGTAACCTGATCTATATCTCTTAAACTGTGGTTTGTAGCTAGCAGAAGTTCCTGTCATGACTGTATAAACCACTGAGCTCAAGTAAAGATCTTGGCAGCAGCATTGGACCCCCTTGTGTTCGTGTCTGTCTGTTGCGCCGAGTCCGTCCCCACCTGATATCCTAGGACCCTTGCTCTCCACGGCTAGAAGCCCCCCTCGGTGGTCCATGGCAACTCATATCCCAAGCCTAGTGTCTACCTGGCTGCTTCCCTTACAATGTGTACTGCTCATTAGGTCTTACACACATAGCCCCTTCCTTTCTCTCATATGGAACATTTTCTACCAGCTTTGATTTCTGTCTCTGCGCTGTTCTGCGTGTCTCAGTCTGGCCTGCCCTCTCAGTGAGATTCTTGGCTATCCGGTGAGCAGGCACTACATCTTCTCTTACATATTAGAGTCTACTTTGAAAAGAAACTTCTTGTTCAGGTCTGGCTGTTCTTAAATATACGGTGCTCTTCCTTTCTAGAGTTCATCTTAGAACATTTTAATTCCACTTTTATCTTTTTACATACCACTCAGCAGCCAGAGGATTTCCATTAGGTTGAGTTTAGATTTTGCCATTCTTTAAATCACAGCTTTTTGGTAAGTTCCAATTACAATCATAGTAAAACCAGAAAGGCAATTTGGTCTTCAACTAATTATTATGGTCCACTGGCTCTCTTTTGAGAGATGACTTCAAAAAGATGCTCCTATGCCCAGTTATAAATGTTGCCATCTATTTTTCTTGAACACATTTTGTTCAGATATGCATATCTCTCTGCAACTCATTAGCTTTACTTTTTTATTTTTTATATTATTTTTTATTTTTTGCCATTTATTTATTTATTTTTATTTTTAAAAAAAATTTATTAATTTATTCATATTACATCTCAATTGTTAGCCCATCCCTTGTATCCTCCCATTCCTTCCTTCGTCCCACTTCCCCCCCTACTCCCTTCCCCTATGTCTGTGACTTAGGGGGACCTCCTCCCCCTGTATATGCTCCTAGGGTATCGAGTCTCTTCTTGGTGACTTATTATCTATCCTCTGAGTGCCACCAGGCCTCCCCATCCAAGGGACATGGTCCGATATGGGGCACCAGAGTTTGTGTGAAAGTCAGATTCCCTTCTCCACTTAATGGTGGAGAATGTCCTGTCCATCAGCTAGACTGGGTAGGGATTCGAAGTTTACTGCCTATATTTTCCTTGGCTGGTACCATAGTTTGAGGAGGACCCCAGGGCCCAGACCCGCCTGTAGTTTTCCAGGACCCTCTGGATCTTTCTATTTCCTCATTCTCCCAGGCTTCTCACCCCTAAAGTCTCAATAGGATGTCCTCCCCTCTGACCCACTTTCCTGGTAGGTAAAGTTTTTCATGGGGGCGTACCCATGGACTAGTGTCTCGATATAAGTGAGTATATACCATTTGACTCTTTTTGCTTCTGGGTGAACTCTCTCATTATGATAATTTCTAGTTCAATCCATTTGTCTATTTGCAGATGATATGATAGTGTATATAAGTGACCCCCAAAATTCCACCAGAGAACTCCTCTAGCTGATAAACACCTTCAGCAAATTGGCAGGATATAAAATAAACTCAAAAAAGTCAGTAGCTTTCCTATATACAAATGACAAACAGGCAGAGGAAGAAATTAGGAAAATTACTCCCTTCACGATAACCACAAGCAATATAAAATATCTAGGAATAACCCTAACCAAGCAAGTGAAGTACTTATTTGAAAAACACTTTAAATCTCTGAAGAAAGAGATTGAAAATGACATCAGAAGATGGTGGGATCTACCTTGTTCGTGGATCGGGAGAATTAACATAGTAAAAATGGCCATCTTACCAAAAGCAATTTAGAGATTCAATGCAATCCCTATCAGAATACCTACAAAATATTTTGAAGACATTGCAAGAACAATTCTCAACTTCATATGGAGAAACAGAAAGCCCAGAATATCTTTACTTTTATTCTAAAATTATCTGGAAGAATTTTCATGGATAATGAATAGAGTGTAGACATTGCTGTGGCCCCATGCCAAACACACTGCCACTCCCTTTCTATATGCATCACTTTATCCTTGCTTCAGTAATTAATAATTAGCTTTACACTTTTGTTAAATTTTGTTTCTTTAGTTATCATTTATTCAATTTCACTTTATTAATTGCCCATTAGAGCTATTCCCTTGTGTCTAATTCATCTACAATACACCACCTTATATCAACTGTAATGAAAACTTGTGATGTATTTCTCTGAAAACAATTTAAGTGATGTTTGTGCCTAATAATCTTCTAAGTTTTAGGTGGCATTAATTAAATGATGCTAAGGTGAGTTCATGCCTTATGAATAAGTCTGGCAGAGACATTGCGCTAGAGGGCCAAAGATGAGGCACCAACATTATAGAGAGTGTTGGGTGACTGTTCAGGTAGTAAACACTCTCAGTCATTTTTTCATTTTGGAAGCTGCTAAACTGCACTACTGGTTCCCTCTGTCATTTAACTTTTATTCCTTCTCAAGTCTCTGAGGGGGTTTGAAGACCAGTTAGTTTCATTTTATAATCGAGTTTAGTTTAGTCAAGGGATAAGATCTTTTTAGATCAAGATAAAGATTTAAGTTAATAGAGATGAGATATGATAGGTATTGAATTGTACTCAGAAATTTAGACCCAATGAGATAGGAAAGATGTTTATTTCAAGTTTGACAAATATAAATAGCTAAATCACTATGAATGTAACATTTATATAACTCATGATTGTTTCATGGTTCTCCCTGCTGCATGTAGTTTGTTTTATTCATATGTAATAAAATAAATATGTATGTTAAAAATGATGCTAAGAGGAAGGATGAGGAGTCTCCCTTGCCATGTTAATGATTTTTATTTTTTTATACTAGAGACAGATTCAGAGCCTTTCTCATCCTAGACAAGTTCTTTTCTCCTGAGAGCTATCTAAAGCCCCATGCATTATTTTATGCTCTGATTTTACCCCTGTTAAGTAACTGTAATTATGTTATGTATGTAACATAATGTATGTAACATAAAGTATGTAAAAGCAAATAATTAACTATTTTAATTTTGAGTGGAAGGTAAGAGATAGGGAGTTTTGTTAATAATGGTAGAAACATAAATAAAAAAGAGGCTTAAAATTTTTTTTATTAATTTATTCTTGTTACATCTCAATGGTTATTCCACCTCTTGTATCCTCCCATTGCTCCCTCCCTCCCATTTCCCCCTTACTCCCCTCCCCTATGACTATTCCTAAGGGGGATTTCCCCCCATGTATATGCTCATAGGGTAACAAGTCTCTTCTTGGTAACCTGCTATCCTTCCTCTGAGTGCCACCAGGTCTCCCCCTCCAGGGGACATGGTCAAAGATGAGGCACCAGAGTTCGTGTGAAAGTCATACCCTACTCTCCACTCAACTGTGGAGAATGACATAGGCGGGGCTCAGCGCTCAGTTCCACCCGAGGCGCTAGCTCAGCTCAGCAAAGAAGGAGTTTTATATCTATGTTTGCCTTTAGTAAAAAAAACAAAAACAAAAACAAAAAACCCAACTACATATCTGTTGCAAAGTGAATTGTATTTTATACTGTAAAATATGTACCTACATATAAATTGAAAAATTTTTCCATTATTAAAATATATTTCTGAAATGTCAGAAGGACTTATTAGGGACCTTTAAAAAATTTTTCCCCTTACTCCCCTCTCCTATGACTGTTCCTGAGGGGGATTACCTCCCCCTGTATATGCTCATAGGGTATCAAGTCTCTTCTTGGTAACTTGCTATCCTTCCTCTGAGTGACACCAGGACTCCCCCTCCAGGGGACATGGTCAAATATGAGGCACCAGAGTTCGTGTGAAAGTCAGAGTGAGGATAATCTATTGGGACTCTAGATGAGAGAAGCATGGGAGAATAGCAAAGTAGAAGGATCCAGAGGGCCCTAGAAACCTACAAGTAGAACATTATGATATGCAGATTTGTGCCCAGGGGTCCCGCCCAAACTAAGGCACCAGCCAAGGACAATACAGGCGGTAAACTTTAAACCCTTACCCAGATCTAGCCAATGGATAGAACATTCTCCACAGTTGAGTGGAGAGTGGGGTATGACTTATTAGGGATCTTAATTTAAATAGATATTGGTATAAGAAGAATGCTACAGACAAAGATAACTGGATAAGAAAAACAGTATTTTTTAGTGATTGTAGATCTTGAAAGCAAGTAATCAAATGTTGCCAGTCAACAGGAGTATTTACCAAATCAAGCAGTTCTTATAGCCAGGCAATAAAGACATAGCTACTTCATTAATTATCGTGCAAACTCCTTTGTTTGAGATAATATGGACTATGTTGCAGATAAGTATTTATTTTAGGTTATGTATAATTTGAAACTGAATGCAATAAGTAAAATATGCAATTACTGCAAAGAACTTATTATTTAAAATTTTATTTAATGCCAGAGTATGTTATATCCAGGTATTTTAGAATTTTAGAGTTATTCTTTACAAAAATGTGATTAAAGATAGATGTTTTAACCTTCATTTTTAAAATAAAGTAGTTCTCTGGCATATGTCACTTAGAAGAACTGCAGACACAGTTGAAATTGCAGAAAACAGTAGGTGCTGTTGGAAGAAAAAATAGTTATGTGCTTTCAAATGTACTTAGGCTTTGTAGCCTAAGTACATTTTTTGAAACATATTTTTGAAACAATATCCACATTGGTTATTAAATATACCAAGCTACTGACTATGTGGTGAGAGATAGATTTGTGAAGATTCAGAAAGTTCAGATCTTAACCAGAATTACAGAGGAGTTGTATAATCTGAATAATTTGTAAATGAACCAGCATCCAGTGCTTGGAGAGACTGACAGGCATGCAATTATATTTCAGGAGAGGTTGATTGGCACTAAAAAGTATTGCAAGTATATAATGAGAACAAACTTCCTTGATGAAATAAACAGATGATACTTAGTGTCTTCAAGACAATAGGATGTCTAATTGAATGATGTGCTGTTTCCTGTGGTAGACTATGTGAACCGGTACAAAAGTTTTCTCTTTTTATCCATCAGAATTAGACTTCAGCTGCATATTCTTAGTGGATGAATGCTGGATTAAGAGGAAAAAACTCAGGGGTTTAAAACATTTCTATGATGGAAATAGTGTAAGTCAAACAAAACTATGATTAATAGTAAGTAATTCCCCCTGCATGGAATTGAAAAAAAGAAGTATAAAAGTACCTTCTATATTTAACAAGGTAATATGAATTTAGTAGATATTTGAGTACTTGAATTGACAAAATTACTTCAGTTTATAAAAACTTACTGGTCAAGGAATTGAAAAGATGATTGTTCACAGTCTTTTGCCTTGTGAATATGTATGAAATGACATTAGATAGAGGAAGTTCAGATATGAAATTATCTCCTAGCTTAAAAATACCATGACTCTTAGACTTATTGGACTATTAAGGGCATTAACTAAGATGCATGCATCTATATGTTTGGAATATTAGAAGATAAAAAGTTATATATATGTGTCTCAAAAAGTTGTTAGATGATACAATTTTTTCAAAAAGTTGTCGATTAGGCAGCGTGCTTTCTTCATACCAAAGTACTTGTCTACCTATCGCTTAATCCAGTAATTTCCCTCTAATGGTTAATGGCGGAATATGTAAAAATGATGCGAAACAAAAGCAATTCAAGAACTCTCAAATAACGTATTGATTCACATTCCATCTGACAAATGCATTATGTGGTCATATACAAGTTAGAAGGCATAACAGGAAGTAGAGAGAATGTGGAGTAACAGAGAAGAGGAAGGGCTAGAGAATCAAAAAAAATGCTGAATGATCTGAAATGCTATTCAGTAGCTAGACAGTATATTAGAATCTATAATCCATACAGTTTTGCACTCCCAGGCAGGTGGCCATGAAGCAGTTGAAGGTAATGTTCTCAATGTCTTGTAAACATTTAAGTTCTGCATCAATTTTACCCTTTAGTAATGCATTCCATTGAAACCGTCACAAAATCTCAAGGACCCTCTTGTGCAATGCAGATCTGACATTGACGGTATATATTTTTGTCTTCCTTATATTTGTAGTTCTTTGTGGTAGAAATAAAGCACGCTGTGTTTCCATACTTTGAATTTATCTTCCAGACAACAACAACAACAACAACAATAATAAACTTTCATGCCTGTCAGACTTGTTGACTATCAAATTATTTGGAGGTATAGGAAACACGTGGCTCATCTTTGGAATCTCAACATCTGGTTCATTCTCTGACATTTAGTAAATGCTTAATTGATGGTGTTTACCATCCAGTTCTGTTAAAGGAACAGTAAGAATACAGATGGCTCAGTTGTGTCACACAAGTAGCATTGCCCATCTCTCCCTTCCTCTCATTTTATTGATTGTTCTCTGAAACTGTCATAAGTGGTAGTGTCCACTTCGACTATTAAAACAACATAAGGCTCTCTGTCACCTCTATGAATCTCCTTTTCTTTCAGTACAGGTATCTTTCATTTTTATTACATCTGTGTGCCAATGAGTTTAGAACTAGTCACTTAATCCTTTCCCAGAATCCATTGGTAGCCAATAGTTAAGCAAGGTTGCTAGGGTCCTAATCAGACCTTTCCTGATCAATGACTGACCAAGGATAGGCCTAGTCGGCTATGGGTCCTTTGTAGTCGGCCTCATGTGGAGTGAGATCACGATTGCATTAGCTCTATCATGCCTAGAAGATAGAATTTCACATTTCTCCTCCCTCCTTGTGTTCTAGCTCCTTCTCTCTACTTGTCTTTTGCAACATTCTAAGAATACAGAATACTGACATGCACTCTCTTCAAAGTTTCACAAAACCACATAAACACATTTTTTTCTACACTATTCATATAGCAAAATGAGCAATACAAATCAAATGTCTGGTTGAATATCTGGGTATAATATGTAGTTATTATTATTAATATCATTAGATTATTGCAAATAATCGTACAATATGTTAATTTTATGATTATCAACATAATTAACTCAAAGTACGCATTATTAAATCTAATGGAAGTTCTTCAATTTTCTCACTGCTTTGTTTACATCATTACAAGGAGAGGCATCTAATGTTCTTCAAAGCCTGTCCTATATTGACTTGTAGATTGTATTTTGGGCCCCATCTATACTTTCCATATTGTTATTATGTCAGAAGCTTATAAAAGTGGGAAAAGAAAGGAAAGAGAGACTACTTTGTTTTCATTTTTTCTAACTTCTGAAGACAATCTATATTTTTTTGAGCTAGGAGAGAGTGTGAGAACAGTCCCTGAACAAAGGTGAAGGACCAGGGTTATTTCTGAGCATCCTGCATTTCAGAGAGGTTCTCTTCATCAGTCTAGCCAAAAATACCAGTGGCACAGATTTTGTCAAGATACAGTAATGTCCTGGACTCTCTTGTATTTAAAACATATTGAGAAGTTTTCATTGGTTCATCTCTATTATTTTAAAAGAAGTTTTGTCTCTATGGAACATTTTTAAGTGATAAATATACCACCTCATCTCATTTAAATTTCTTAGTATCAGCTCAGATGGCATATTTTGAAAATTTTATATATCTCTCCTTCACTTTCTATCCTTTGAGTTACGTCATTTTAACACACTGAAATATACTGAATTTGAGTGTGCATACAATTCACAACATTATTATTGTTTTATTGTTAGGTTTTTGTTCTATTCTGTCCCTAGGGATATGAGTTCAACTGATATTTCTTTTTTTAAATTTTTTTTATTTTATTAATTTATTCTTGTTACATCTCTATGGTTATCCCATCCCTTGTATCCTCCCATTCTTCCCTCCCTCCCATTTTCCCCTTATTCCCCTCCCCTATGACTGTTCCTGAGAGGGATTACCTCCCCCCTGTATATGCTCATAGGGTATCAAGTCTCTTCTCAGTGACCTGCTGTCCTTCCTCTAAGTGCCACCAGGTCTCCTCCTCCAGGGGACATGGTCAAATGTGAGGCACCAGGGTACATGAGAAAGTCATATCCCATTCTCCACTCAAGTGTGGAGACTGTTCTGACCATTGGCTAGATCTGGGTAGGGGTTTAAAGTTTACCACCTGTATTGTCCTTGGCTGGTGCCTTAGTTTGAGCGGGACCCCTGGGCCCAAATCTGCCTATCATAATGTTCTACTTGTAGGTTTCTAGGACCCACTGGATCCTTCTACATTGCTATTCTCACATGGTTCTCTCATATTTCTTTTTGGTAGAATCTAGAGCATTTAAAGCATAGTAGATTTTTAAAAACATGGTGAATGAATAATAAGGGAAAGATGAGTTGTGTTTTCATAGTTAACTGATCCTAGTAATTGTCCTGTATCTATGTTGTCATATTATGAATTGAGGGTTTTATTCTTCTTCATTTGACTTATAGTTCTTCTTGCTTAGAGTTGTTCTTTGGAATATAAAGTACCTGCATTTCTATTTTCACTAACACTGTCAGTGTTGATGTTCATACCTTCAACCACTTAGGTAGAAATGGATGCTGCAACACATCCTCAGTAGTTCCCTAATATGCTGCTTTATAAAGCATCAGTAAAATTACTCTCAACTATCAAGTTTGAATCCTGCTTTGGATATTATTTTCCTGGTTGACTAACCCTTACATTTTATGTCAGCATATAGTTTCAAAATAGGGATATAACAGTTTTCTTAAAATAATAATGGTCAAAAGTTTGACTGTAAATATAAATTCAAATTATCAAGATATCACCTTCACATTGAAAAAAATTTATTCTGACACATCTCTTGGGATGTCAGTTAAATTATATGGGCCACAAAAATTATCCTTTTTCACAGATATATTTTGTTTTGAACTACTTGATTTAGGAACCCAGAATTACATATTAAGTAATTAACACTAAATGTTATGGTTGATAACATGGGTAGAAATTGAGAATCTTAATAACTTTGAGAAAGAGAATAACACTCAACTCTGGAATGTGAGTTTATACAGGAGGATAATATGAAGTTTGGATCCTTGGCCTCCTTGGTATAGACAAACCTTAACTTCTGGGAGTTGGATAAAAATACCAAGGCAATTTTAGGTCCTTATTCTCATTTTTGTGAGTATTATACATATTGTATGTTTATATATGTGCATATAAATATATGTGCATAAATATTCTATGTGCTACCTAGAGCTTGCTTATAGTTTTCCTTTAAATATCTTAATTTTATTTATTACAATAAGATCTCATAATTTAGATAAAGTACAACTTATTCAGGATTTAAATGTTCCATGAGTTCAGCATGTATTTCCCCCAAGAGATACCTTTGTATAGCACATAGCTGTGAGCATTTTTTTGGAGATTTTAGAACTGGTATAATTTTATATTTTTACATTTTTAATTAATATTAAATTACCATATGTTGTTTTTGCAGTATATAAAACTGTTTATATTCATGGTTTCTACCTTTGTGGTTATGTGATGTCTCTCCTGCTTGAAATTTCTGTAGTTGCTGATAAAAAATAAATAGTCATATATTGATATATCTAATTTTACTTATTCCCGGGAGAAAAGGCCTGTTACTGAACTGGGTAGCTTGCTGTTTCTGGACTGGGATGCTGGATGCCCAACTCATAAGCCTTTGTCTCCCTTCCCACACTCATCACATTGCTAGGGTTGCAGGAGCACAGTCAGCCTAGCCTTTTATGTGAGGACTGGGCATGTGAAGTTAGACGTCCTCATGTTGCGGGAAAAACACCTTACCACCTGAATGGTCTCAGAGTTTGGGTATGATTACCATTTATCCTCTATAGTATTTCTCTAGTTTGCACATTTTACCTCATACCACACTATTCAATATCTTCAAGAGTAAGTTTATATTAAACCTGAAATAACTTAGACCCATAAATATGCTCAACTATAAAGATTTTATAATTAGGCAATTTCTACATAAATATTTTTTGGAATTGTAATTAATATTGATTAATATCTAAAAATCCAATTCAGTCTGTTTTTGTAATATTATATTTGTCAGTATATAAATATAATAAAGTTCCACATTTTTATGTCTTTATGAATTTATCTTTTTAGTGCTTTTCAAGTTTAAATGACAAGGTTTTACTTATAGTTAGCTGGATACATTATTTTAATTTTTTAAAACTGATATGTCACTATATTTTTCTTTTATTTCCTTGTTGTTATTATGTAGAAATTTAAATGAGTTAATAAATCTGCTATCATACCATTTTATTAAATTCACTTCTTGAAGTAATTGATTAGTTTGATTCTGTAGAATATTAAGAGCACAGTAACACTGACCTCTGCTTGAATTATAAACACATTTATCTGTTTTCTATGTAGTACTCCTTTGACTACACATGCTAAAGTAAAACACATTCATGTTCATTTGTATTTCATTAAATACATTTCTTTTTTTTTTTCCTGAAAGATTCTCTTTTGACTTGTTGATTATATTACAGTATCCTTCTTGCACGGTTATGGTTGTCTGATGTCAAGCATTGTGCCATTGTGAAGAGAATGATCATATGTATTTTTATGTACTCTCTCAACTTTTTGTATATGCTTTGTGACTTAGACTATTGGTTTCTCTTTGAAAGTCTGGAGTTTAGATGCATTCAATGTAGAGTGTGATGACACCTGAATTCTGAAGATCTTCCTGAGTCACCGAATTACAAACAGTCCTTAACTTCAGATGGTTCTGCTTTCTTTCCATTATAGTTTGGCTAATATTATTTAGATTTTTGTAGGATGCATTTTATAGACGAATTCATTCTTAATAGTGGATACATATTTCTCCATTCATTGGCTTATTTTATGAACACAAGGGGTTAATTTTGTTGATGGTGCATGAGCAGATAATCATACTCATTCATGATATTTCTGTGTGTTCTATTAGCAAATGAAAAAATGTTAGCCTAGCAGCCAAACTTTGCCTTTTCTTTCAAGCAAAGTTTTGTCTTCAAGTATTTTAGCGAGTATTCTTTTTATTTTATTATGTTATAATTTACTTATATTACATCATGACTGTTATCCCCTGTCTTGCATCTTCCAGTTTCTACCCTCTCTCCCTCTTCTACCCCATTTCCATTCTCTAGACCCCATCAGAGACTTGAGAAAGATTAACATTGATTACCTGAGTGTACAGGGAGTGCAGGTTAGTGGCTTTCTAAACGAGAAGGTGACAAGAGACAGTTTGCTACCAGAATAGTCACCTCAAACTCCCTATAATGTTGGAGCATCATCTTCCACATTCTGGCCCAGTATATCTGACATATATATTTACGAGGCAGGAACTATTGAGGACTTGCTTACCCTGTCTTGGCAGAGTTTGGCTGCTGACTCTGCATGTGTCCAGGTTTACACAGTTTCAGGCAGAACTCTGTCTGTGGTAGAAATGTGGATCTTTTTCCCAGTGGCTTATTTGCCACATTTGAAGCCATCTTCATAAGAAGGTTCTTTGATGCTCATCATCTTCTTTGAGGTAAGCTAGGTGTTGCCAGGAGTTAATCTGTCTCATTTTCAGTGAATCTTTTAAATAATAAAGACATTTTTAAATACCATATTCTGTATGTCTCTGAGGTTTTTGAAGACCTTGTCTAACTATTTTACCTTATATTTCCATAGAATCATATCTATCTGTTGCAATACAGATTTATTTTCAATATACCAAGTATAAGACTATGTTAAAGAGTTTGCTAAGCTGCATGTTATTGTGATAGTACGCTTAACTGAAAAGTCAACAAATTTAACCTCTTGTGTTGATAAAACAAGCCAATGAATGCAGACACATATATACACTATTAAGAATGAATTAGTCTATAAAACGCACCCTACATATTAGTCAAACTATAGTGGAGAAAGAAAATGCGCATCAAAGAAGATTTTTTAAACAGTATAATAAAAAGCATTGGTAATGGCAAAATTGTATTTAAATACTCCACATCATCTGTAATTAAAATTATTGATAGCATGTTGATTCTTGGTAGCAGATGAAGTCTCATTATATAAATCTAAACATTTCATAACCAGACACACTAATGTTATATCTGATAACTTATGTGAATCACCCATGTAATTACAAAAAAATCTTGATTTTATCTTCTATATAACTAATTGCTTAATTTGGAAACTTAAAACCCATTTTTTTGGAAGAAGAATGTTGCAGTAGATAATCAAAATAGAAAATGATGGAGTCACTTGGGAATTCCTTGTAATCCCTTCTATCACAAGGAAAGGAAGAAAAAACATTTTTCTAAATAGGGAGGATATTTTTAGCATGGAATATAAAACATACAGAGATATAAAACAAAATGTGCTGCACTATTTGTTTTTCTAAAACATCATTGTCTTTAATAAGAGTATTTTAACACAATAATAATTAGGCATGTTTTAAACAATTCTTACAATCCATCTCTTTTTGAGAGAATAGACTTTTTATGATAGATAAGAATGATCAAATTAATAATTAATTAAATGTCTCTAGTGCATAAATATATTTTCACAAGTATATCAGGTCTTTAGAGATAATGTCCTGATTCACTGAGATCTGCTTTTAGAAGTCTGAGCTGTTTTACTGAAAGCCACCTGGAGTTTCAAAAGCTTTCTTGTTCTGAAATTAAATATATATATATATATATATGTAAAATTACATAATTTCCCCCCTTCTTATAAACCTTCTGTTTCAGGTGTGTGTGTGTGTGTGTGTGTGTGTGTGTGTGTGTGTCTATGTGTGTGTGTGTGTTTGTGTGTGCATGAGTGTTTAAGTACGCACATGCCTGTGTGTGTGTGTGTCCGTAAATACATAAGGACAACAAATAATACATCCAATATTGCCTGTCGTTGCATGATCTCTGGGCTGATCACTTGGTGTTAGGTAATCTATTGGGCATCTCTTCCCTGGGGTAATACAATTTATCTTGCTCTTATCTTTCCATAGTTGCCTTTAGTTCTTTGTCTAGGATTGAGGCACTGTGAGCTTTCTGCATTTCATGTTTTCATGTCCATTGGTCGAGTGACTGTGAGAGTAACAGAGAGGAGGTTTACCAGGGTAAAGGTTTTTTTTTTTAGGAAAACTGTAAGTGGGAAGCTTCAATTAGTGAATAGGGAGGTAAAAAGCAGAAATAGGAAGAAGGAGATTAGAATAAGAATAAGGTATCTGAAAAAATAGGAAGGAAGCATGTAATCATTTATCTACCTAAAATAATATATAATACATACAATTATTTGTGTGCATATGAATACATTTATACATATGCAGTTTAAGTGCAATGTTGACATCTAGTCTAACAATGCTCACCCCAAGAGGCATGGACTACTTAGGTAATGCCCCCAAAACACACACACACACACACACACACACACACACACACACACACACACA
>CAJRSG010000433.1:60839-86804 GCA_907169655.1 Acomys percivali
ACACACACACACACACACACACACACACACACACACACACACACACACAGCAGCCAATGAAAGCCCTTTTGAATTGTGGTCAGAATTGTGAAAGACACTCCCAAAGCATTATAATGCATTGAAGTTGCTGTTGGTTGGCTTACAAAAGTGGAAGGTAAGTCCCTATTGCTGAAGACACATGCACTTCAGACATAGGACACAAAGGGCTGAAGTTGGATCTGTCCTCAATTCCATTTTTTAAATGTGTCAGTGTTTCTTTTGAGAATGCCAGAAATGATGAATGCAAATGGAAATGAGAAATCATACACAAAAAGCAATAATCTAGCAAGTGCACTCTTATATACTGGTTCCTAAATTGTTTTCAAACTAGAAATCTGATTTCCTTAAAATTGTCATTTTAAAAATACATGCTCTTTGTGTTCTCATGCTCTCACAGTTTTTGAAAGGAAGAGGCAAAAAGTAGATGAGAAAGTAAGATGACCCAATGGATGATTCAGTTTTGTCATTAATAATTGGAGAATATGTCTTATTATACAGCCCTGGCTGATCTAGAATAAACAATACTTCTCTTTTGGCCCCTGAGTGCTGGTTATATATATTTATATGGATATTACTCTTGCATATAGGTCTCTATTGCCACATCACTAACTCTTACTAATCAAGTACATTAATTACTCATGGGAAAACTGAAAAGGAATAAATGATAAACCTTGTTTATATACTTAATAACACTCAATTTTTATTTGACCATGGAGGGTGAGGAAGGTACGATCATTAATTAATTCATATTTTTTCCTGCCTTGTCACAAATCTTAAAGTGCTGTAAGCCTAGTGTATAAACCAAATAACTTCTAGTAATATATACACATGACCTAAGATGTTGACCATTAATTGGTCAGATTATCAAAACATTTTGATCATCCATGAATCTGTTGAAGTACAGTGCTGACCATCTGCTTGATCAAAATGCCCTACTTTTCCATGCTGCTATCAGCATATGTTACCAGAGTACTGTCATTTAGTTATGGATATTGATTATTGTCAGACATAAGACTGTGAAGAGTGGTACCTCTTAGTAGATGAGGTTATACAAGTGATATATAAAGAGAAAATAAGGTCCATGATTACAATGTTCCCACATAGCTCACAAAAATAAAAATTTTTAATATCATGGAAAATATCTTACTTATTGTTTGTTATTTATGAAAGAATAAAATTTTGTGATAGTTTTAGTGTTGTTTTTTTTTTTTTTGATAGAGTATCTTCTATATTTCCTGATTTGTCTATGACTGTTTGGGACTGTATTGAGATGATCATTAACTATGAGACAAGGCCAAACTTTTTTCTCCTTTCAAATCACAAAATGGAAATTATAGATTTTTAAATATTTTAGCAGAAATGCATTTTATAAATTTAGGAAGGGAGAACAGTTAGAGCTATGCGTTTTCCCCAAATGGTCAAGTTATATATAGGTGTTGAAATTTTATAAACCATTCTTTTGTGATAAAAATAGACTAGCAATTGACATGACCATAATTTAATCAACTGACAATTAACTTGTATAGCATATTTATCCTACACAGCCTGCAATATCACTTTCAAAGTATTGGAAGTACACCTTGTATTATAATTGAGTTAGATGGATACAATACCTCATATTAGAGTAGAAATATATATAAAGTATGTGAAGAATAATTTTACATTTGAATTCTATACCACTGTATCCAAAATTAAAGTTACTTTGCATCTATATACAAAATTCCATACCAGTGAATTAAAAATAACCTTGTGTGTGACAACTAAAGCATTAAGTCAAGGAGTAGATTCACTTATCTACGTTTTTGTTCTCACTTCCCTATATATTTCTATATCCCCCTTCTTTCTTTTCAACCCCTGTCTCCAAACCTAAGAATGGAAAATAAAGGAAAAGAGAGACATCCCTGAGTTCAATCTTCTTTTCTCTCTAAATAAAAACAATAATAACTTATAAAAATTGTTTGTTTTTAATTCTCCCTATTTGTCAGATTTACGTTTACTATAATGGGTAGATGAGGCATAGCTCAGGAGCATCAGGTCATGTGGGGCAGGTTGCACAGCTTTTTAATCCTTCTGCATATTTTAGTTCTTAGTGAATGAGTCAGTTCGGTTTTGTTAAAAGGATAATAAATACAAGAAATAAGCAGGAACATACGGCACTTGGAGCAAATGGTATAAATAAGTTTAAGAGTAAATTAGACATTTTTATTGCAAGTGAATGTTTCAGTGACAGTAGATTAAAGGAACAGGGAATTAAGGCAGGACTTGAAGCTGATGAATAGTGTGGGGACAAGTGGCCATTTTCTACCCTGCTGTTCCTTATGTCTGACTGGAAGAACCTCTGCTTTACAATATTTATGTACAGTCAGAGAAATAGTAACAGCTGCATTTTGGCAACTTGGCATGCAAATTACTAGTTCTATTCAGGTCATGTAAGCTTGCGTTGATGAGATATGTGAGACAGAATGACTGTCAACAGCTTCTGGTTGAAAGATCTAATCAGCATTGTGGAAGTTAATGAAAGTATGAAGACTTAATGCTGTCTGAAATGGCTCCAGGGTTTCAAATCCAGCGGAACTAGGAAGTTAAATCACACTCATGAGATAACTCAGAGGACACCTATCTATAGGGAACATGGCATCATTACACAGTCTGATTTCTCAAGCCAGTTATATTTTTAAGTTTCATTTAGTAGAGCTAGAACAATCCAAATTGAAACAGCTGCAAATGGTATATAATTGGGTCAGAATGCTTTGTTGTCTGGATTCTCAGTTGCTTGCATTGGCTTTTGAAAAGGTCATTATGAGAAAAGGGATGTGAATAGCAAAGAGATTCCAGCTGGTTAGCTATTATTTTAATTATGTAATGGAATCAGCTATTTCCCTGCCAATAGCTGAAGTTACTTATGGAAAAGTTATTCAAAGACTCTGAAGATACCCATTTTGGTTTTATTTTCACTGTATCTCAAAGATCTCTTTACCAACGTTGTTATATCTTTTAAACTATTTATTTTTTTAATTAAATCTATTCCCATTTGTATTTCTGTTAGTAAGCCTATTGCAATAGGCAACCATCTCTCTCTCAAGCTCCAGAAAGAAAAAGGATGAAAAATAAAATCAAACCAATGATTTCCTTTAACATATTTAACAATCACTTGCAAATTCTATTAAGATTACACATTTAAAATACACTGGTAACATTCACCATCAATGAAGGTATACGACTTTTTTTGAGGATGTGCATTAAGGATGGCAGAAGAAATTATTACATTTTACAAATCAATTCAGTATGTAGCTAATTGTTAAGGGAGGCTTGACTTTGATGACTACAATGTAAGTTAACAATTGCATTGTGAGTGGGGGACAGAGCAGAAAGTAAGATTGGTCTTTGCAGAGGGACTTCAGTCCAGCATCTTTCATTGTACCACAAAATTGCTTTGGATAATTATAACAGTTTGACTATGTGGCAGCATTAGGAATAATAAGATTAAGTAATGCAGTAAGAGCCATTTATTTCCTGTTTTAGGATATTGGCTATGAAATAAGCATTTAACCCCAGGGTTTTGGAAACTAGAGTCCTCTATTCAGATGAATTTTATCTTTTTGTCCTCTTCCCATTTAGTACAAATAGCATTTCTTCACCGTTTTGAGGTTTTATGGTTGCCAGAATTACATTTCAATTATTTTCTGCTAATCTAAGTTCTTCCATGCCCCTGTGGACCATCTTAAGTTGCTTCTTATACCTCAAGCCCTCAACCTGCAGCTCTATTATCTTCATGTTGATCTCTACTAATATGCCTATTTTCTCAATAGTTCCAACCCAGAATATAAATATACAGTTACTTTAAAGATCCACTTTTTTCCAGCTTTATATTTTTGTCTGTAAGGATTTGATTTGAGATATAACATTTCTATAAATATGAATATATTTGAATAATTAACATAATTTTGAATAATTCCTACAAATATTGTTTATGTGTATGTACATATTTAGTCTCTTGATAATGTAGTCAATGATACTTATAAACAAGACCCCAAAGACTATTAGTATATTTATATATTTAACTATGATCCATCACTTGTGAAACAATGATAAAATTTCCTGATGAATGTTGGTCACTCTGAGACTAGAAATAATCACTTTGATATCAAAATGATATGAATGTAAGTGGAATATAGGAGTTAAATATCTTCATGTTAAATAGCTGGACCAACTGTTCCATCAAAATTGTATTAGATCTTGACAATGACTCAAGAAACTAATCTTTAGAATTATTATTTTTCCTTGAATATAGCCTCATCAAGAACAGCTTTAAATTATGTTGTTTTGCTTTCAATGAAAATAAAATGAGAAAATATTTATTTGTTTTCTTATATAACACTTTAATATATTAATTGAGCAAATACACACAGAAATTAATTAAAAATCATTTTATTATTTACCTGAAGTTTTAATATGGGGAATGTTATAATATATTTTATGTAATGTATGTGTCTATGATGTATATATTATACTATACATGGATGCAAAGTATAATCTGTCAAAAAACTACAAATATAGTCAGGATATTTATATGATCAATATTTTATCACATGATATGTCTATGCATTTTCCTTTCCCTGTTACTTGTCAAAGTAATATGAAGGGCTTTACTACTGAATTCGAACAGGGAAAAAAAGTAAATGTCTGAGTTTTATTTTTTGTCTCAATATATGGGCATTAGTAATCTCAGTGGGGGTGGATACTTGCAAGTGCCATAGATCACAGCCACTTCTATTTAATTCTTGTTAACTTAATTTTATACTGAGAGCTGTTTCTTCACAGATTGTTTAGAAATATATGGATATGTGGGAGAGGACAGAACTTCAGAGCTATAACATTAAACATGAGCATATACATTTGCAGCACCTATAAAGCATAAAATGTGTTGAAGCAGCTGGAGTGTTCTTTTCTTTTTTTCTGATAGCAGCCAGAAGACAGGAAGATGAGCAAAACTGGCAGTTAGATGATACTGAAAAAAGAAAAACCAGCAAATCGTGCAAAGAATTCACTGTTAGTAGGTCTGAGACTGATATGAGGGATCACATATCAACTCCTTTGGCAGGCAATGCTGAGATTTTGAATATATATATATACATATATATTCATATGCATACATATATATGAAAGGGATCTACATGAAACCCAAAAATACCAGGAAAATAGAGTCCCAAGTAGCCACTATTCTGAACATCAACAGGCAGAGAGAAGGATAATAGAATGAAAAGGAATGCTCCACACTTCTGGTCTTCAGATTCAAGACTTACCCAAATATATGCATAACTCTTTTGCCAAAATATGTGAAGATAATCATGAATGGATTCTAATCAAAGCCATGACAAATACTGAATTAATTTATACAGAGATAACTTATTTACACAGAAGTGTGTTCTGAAAGTGAGTTTACATGCTCTCATTTTGGAAAATATATAATTAGTTTATTACTTAATTTATTTTGAAGTGCAATAGTTTCAGTATAAAATAATAGAAAACAGTAAAAAAGTGAGCTCACGGTAAAGAGAAGTAGATAATCTTCCCAATAAACGAAAAACAGAAAAGATATAGATGTTGAAACTTTCCAATATGTTTCTTCTCTGAATTCAAATCCTGGTTTCAAGTATGTTTTTGGCTGGACCTCAGCTTTTTGTAGAGTCTCGTAAGAGCAGACTGTGAGCCAGACACATGAGATGTCTTTATGAGATTCAGGGGGTCGGCAATATCTGTCTTACTTGCTTTGTATCTTTGTAATTTTTCACTCAGCTTCCTTAAAAAATGCTTTTTCCAATGAAATTATATTATTTTTTATTTAAATATATCATCACATTTCAATACTCAGGAAATAGATTCAAAGACCAAGAAAATAAATTAGGATAGTGTTTTTACTCAACTGACTTATGATTAGTATTTAAAAAACACTTGCTTGTCTAGTGTAACTTCATTGGGATTCATTACTCTATATTTAAAATTATTATATTTTTTTATTAAACCTTGAAGAGTATATGGGGCAGTATTCTAGGCACTATTTCTATAGTATACTTAGTATCTTATCTCCATTATGGATTTTAAGTTCTGCAGTGAAACATATATCAATTACTCCTATTTTAATTTAAGTTTTATGGTCCTTTTAATTAAGTAATTGAATACAGGTATTGGTGAAATTGAAGAAATAGTCCTGGAATGTTTCTTTTATTTTGTTTCCATGATTATGATCCAGTGGAATAAAGTTTTTCTTTTCTCTTTGTAAACTCTACATTTTGTATGTTTGGGCATCTCATGCTACTTTGAGACTGGGAAAACAATAATCGTTATTCTAACTTTTATGAACATGTATTCATTAAAACTTGCTATAATCATTCTATTTGGAGATACAGTGTACTGGTTATTCTCAAGGTTCCAACCTCCACATTCTCTGAAGATCCACATAAGTGAGTAAACTGAGTTAGGGAACTCATAATTTAAGCAAAGACCCAATTTTGATTGGCTAATAGCAATTTAGCTGACAAATGGTAATTACATTTTTTAATAACATCAAACTCATATTATACCCAAGTGGGTAAGATCATTAGATCACTTTCTTTTCTCTAGCATGATCTTTCTCACAGCTACATAGAGAAAATAAAATAATTAAATTTCAGGAATTTGTTTCATATTTTCAAAAGTCCTGTTGTATATATTAATGAACTAATAAGTACCCTAGAGGTAGATTTGGGTATATTTCCTAATTTTTAAGTTTTCAATTGTATTTTTAATTAAAACAAAAATTAAATTTATACATATATTGAATTATGTATAATTCCGCTCCCCCATGTACTTCCATATCCTCTCTATCTTCAACTCATCCAACTTCTGCTCTTCCTCCAAAGCCAGACACTAAGTAACTTTATGTTATTTGGCCAACTACTCCTCAACATGAGGCTTGTCCTGGAGTTGTTGATATATTAAGTGTCAATCTATTGGATAAAACTGATTTTTCTTCTCCCAGCAGGTAAAAATGACAGTCCAGGAACCCTTTATTTTAGTGGCTAGGTTTTTTATTTATTCAATCATGTTTTAATATATCAAAATTATTAATGTAATAAGAAACAACAAAACCTTTTACATTGAAGTTGGACAAGACAAAATAACCAAAGAAAAACTTAATAGTTTTTGGATTTACATTAAATCCCTGGGCTATCTAGTACCAGGTTCTTGGTCTCCCAAACAGTGTCAGGTATGGATTCTCTCTCATGGAACCACCTTAGGTCTAACCAGATATTGGTTGCTACTCTCATATGCTTTGTGCCACCATTTCTCTAGCTTATTTTTGCAGGTGGACAGCATAAACTTGAAAGGCAATTTTCTGATTTGTACCTAAAATACTTGCAACATAGAACATAGATCACTAGCTTTTAAAAGAATGGAAAACACCTGTAACATTGTTTCTTAATCAGAAAATACTTTACATCTGTTCTTTAAGTCAGTACTTTTAAATCTGTTCAACAACTGACTGACAGGTAGTGCTCATAACGTAATCTGATTATGGTGAGTATGTATTGACAAAGGCACCACTGATACACATCTTTTCTGTACCTTAACTGCACGGAAGGAGACTTCTGCAAAGTTACCTGTGGGTTTATACTCTCAAATATATTCACTTCTCTAGAATCTGAAGAGAAATTTGGGAAATAAAAGATATATTTTTTCCAACACTCAGGGATACAGAGGCAACCAGATCTCTGTGAGTTGAAGGCCAGCCTGGTTTACAAAGTCAGGTTAGGAATGTCAAGGCTATACAGAGAAACCATGTCTAGGGAAAAGAAAAATAAAAAAGAAGAAAGAGAGATGTTTTTGATTACCAAGCTCTATCATTGACTCACACATAATCTATATGATCAGCACATTCTTCAACATAACAAATTATTTTTGCATTGATCCATTTTATTCAAGAAAAATTCTCCCAATTTCCTGAACGTTGCTTCTTATCAGTACACAAAATGTAGTCACCCAATTTCCCACTCCTGCTGCCATGCAGTGCCCTTCTTTATAAGCTCCAGGCCTCAGGAACTCTTAGTCAAAACTCACTGTTTTCCTTAAGTTGCTTTAGGTCATACTGTTTTACTACATAAAAAAAGTAACAAATAGAATCACTCCTTGATCATAATCAGGACCAAATTGAACTTTTTAACGCGTTGTTCTTTTGTGCTGATGCCTTTTAAATAAACTCTACCATAAAATATTTAATAAACAAAACCCTTTGTTAAATTGTGACATTTATATTTTTCCAGCCATTGATTCCAATTTCAATTCCAGTGCTTTAGACAGAATGAATGAACAATTAACGTTAGGTGCATAAGCATAAAACAGTGATGATGACATATCTCACCATTTTGTTAAAAACAAATGAAGTGTTTTATAGTAATTTTATGTTCTTACAAGGCTACGCTTACATTTTATAGAAGTCTTAACAAGTACATATTTTATCATTTTATTTCTGTTGGTTATAAATGGAGAGCATAACAGTTCAGATAAATATATAGCTTTTATGCAGATTAATCTAAGATATTGTTTTTGTCTATAATGCATAAAACAAAAATACATTTTTGCATAGGAAAGGTTATGTCTTTTAAGCTTTTTTATACAAGCAAAATAATTTGCTTTATTTTTCTTCTGCAGTCTCCAACATAAGTGAGATTACTGTAAAACACATTTACAAGCAGCATTCATAGAAAAGACTTACCTAGTTATGAAATAGACATAGATAATGAATATAGCCCTATGAGAAGACTAGGGAATACAAACAATTGTAAAAAAATTATTTGTATGGGAGTCCTTTATTGTCAAAAATTTTTGAGGCCAATTTTCATATTAAAAATACATGCTTTATATTTTAATAACTTATACTTTACTACCTGAGAATAGCATGAATTATTAGTGAAAGTTTCCCACAATTCCTATATGCTTTTTGCTTAGGATTAATTGTGCTACTAGAAAATATGTCCAGAATCACCACAGTAATATCTCTTTTAATACCTACCTAAAATTACATTTGCCTGTGTTTCTCTCTTAGCATTCAGAATGGCTCATAAAATCCAATTGTGACATTAGACTTTATAGTGAACTATAAAAATGTCTTTAGTTAATTCAAATTATATTTCAAACCTGTGATAATCTTACAAAGGAACCACATGCCTCTTTAATCAGTATATTTTATGGGATTTTCATCTCATCATAAGCCATGTCTCTTGTCATATGTTTTAAAACATTAAAGTATCTTTTTGTCCTATTATTAGGGAAAATATCTGCATTAGTACAGTTAGTTATTGCAATTTCTAGTCATTTTTCACTTACTGTCAAAAATTATATTTTATCTCTGTTGGATACAGCTGTTTTCAAGCTTTCCTTCTATTACATTTTTACAAGTGATTCACTGATAAAATAAGTAATAATCATGAACTTGCATTATTCATTCCATAAAACACTTAAGAGAAAATAACCAATAAAGGATGCAATGTATAATCCGGGCATATTTTATCATAAATTAATAGTTTAAAAATATTTTCAGATAAAATAGAAACTGAACCACAAGTAAGGAAGCAAGGAAGGCATAGAAACATGGGAGAGAAAGACATTAGTAGTAGACATGGCTTGTCCATCAGCTTTGCACTTGCTCAGCTTTACAGGCTTTTCACTTCAAAACACAATGTGAGCACAAATGACTAAGAAGCTGGAATTTTTTATACCCAAACCGCAACTTCTGAATTACATGCAAAAAGGGAAGATCAATATTAAGAATTCAAATATGTGCTCAATAATTTGTAGCATTAAAAGTTTGTTATTCCTATAGTATTTTTCTCATAATAAAAGTATTTAACCATGGCAATACTTCTCTGACTGTACCAAATGAATAAATGAATAAACTCAAAAGAAAAAAGATGAAGCAATTTAACAGCACAGAATGTAGAAGAAGACACTAACATAGCATAGCTGAATTTACATTTTTCCATTTTTTCATAATCCTGAATTATTTTTATCATTGGCTTTAGATCACAGAAGTTAGCATATACAATAAATGTAAAGGGTGTGATGCAGTTTATTTGGTTCCCTTCTCCAAAGAGTGAAAATCATTTAATGAATACAAGGAAAAATTAATGCTGACTTGAATCTGAATCCCAATTAGAAACAATCTTATTTCGCTATCACCTTTATTAATGACCAAGGTAGGGATGATATGTTTTAAAAACATGTTAATAAAGCTCAAGAGCCATTGTAATATCTTAAATTGTTAAATGCTTTAGTAACATATCTTTATACTTGTTAGCATTATCTATGTATTTTTCTCATTATATTCCGAATTAAAATATTAACAATGAAATTGTAGATGATAGAAGGTATTTCACTTATTTGAATGGTATGTAAAGGACAAAACACTAACAAAATTTAAATTTAAATATGTACATATTGATCCATATTCCAGTATGAGGTGGAATTTTAAAACTAAGTTGGATGCAGTGATTCAGGTTCATGTTTTCTGGTTACAGCCCATTGTTTTGCTTATTTGTAAAAACATTAAATCATCTCTTCTCATCTTTTGGCAAAGATTTCGGTAGACATATTGCTTCAGGTTATCCAAGACTTATCTGCATAAGCCAGCTCTAGGGCTTTCTGCTATTTCTCAAGTTCACAGTATGACAACCAACTCATGTAGATAGTCATTTGCATGTGCCGTCCAGAAATGAAGAGATAAAATGTTTTATTTCCTATCTATACCTAACAATGACCACTACAGCATATTATAACTTCGCAGTCATCCTTACATGGTTATACTTCAAAATGCTATTTAATTCTTTCAAGCATGTTCCTGTCAAATAAGAAAAGACATGTAGCAGGAACTGGGACAATGACCTATTAAAATCACGATTTCTCAGAGGATAATGAAGAGGTTCTCAGTTGCTGCTTTAACTCCTTTTTTTTTTTTCATACTTATCCTTCACATTCTGCTTGGGCTACATTGGCTAATCATGTTTTTTCAGATATGGGTTGAAGCTCCGGTTCTTTGTAAATAATGTTACATTATGGTCAAATGATCTTCCATCTACAAACCCAGAATTTGCATAGTTCAGTCTATGACTTTATTAAATCACACAAAAGCAGGTAATATGTGGGCCTTCTTGATCTGTATATCCTATACTATAATACTTTGTCCTCAAGTATAAAATACACTTCTTTATATTCCTATTTATACTATTACTACATATATCAAATAGTAATTATACCCTATTTTAGAAAGTGTTGATTTTTTAAAATATTTAACTATTGTATCTTATTAACTCACAAGCACTCTCAATACCCCTGAAAATTGCAATGAGATTTTTATATACTTTTCTAAAAGAGTAATAAACAGCAGGTCACCGAGAAGAGACTTGATACCTATGAGCATATACAGAGGGAGGTAATCCCTCTGAGGAACAGTCATAGGGGAGGGGAATAAGGGGAAAATGGGAGGGAGGGGAGAATGGGAGGATACAAGGGATGGGATAACCATAGAGATGTAACAAGAATAAATTAATAAAAAATAAAAAAATAAATGCACTATAGCTTTAGAAGTTTAAAGCTATGTGTAAAACATAGACTGAGAGTAAATAAAGAGAAGACTATACCATGATTTCTACTACCATTATTAGAGTGAAGGTTTTCCATATTTCATTGTTTCCTTCACTTATGTCCAATTTTACAATACATGCTGTTCTCGATAAATCAATATAAGTATTAAATATAATTTGAGTATGCTTTCATAGTTTTATATGTAGATATTATGTCATTCTCAGAAATTGTCAATATTTATTTAAGTACTATATTAATTCAGAAATATATACAGACTTAAATAATAGAAAATTTAATTAGAGTGTCTATCCTTAATTTATTGGAAGTAAGATGTGTGTATAAACAAGTGTATTCATGCATGTGTGTGTGTTGATGATAATTTCACAAAGTATCATTCTTCATGATTAATTAAGTTGAATTTCTCTGCATACAACAAAATGCAGTAACTGCAAAGGAGAAGATTGGAGGGTAGAGCCAGGGAACTAGAATTGTGATTAGGACACAGATTGTTTCTAACTTATTCTCCTATCCTGTATGATTTTCAGATAATAACTGATTTTATACAAATATCAAATGTTGCTTCCAGTTCTACCTATTTCTGTGGTATTTAGGTGCAAAGGCATAGAAATAGGCTGCTTGATAAATGGAATCCAATTGAAGACACAGAAATAAACCCACACACTTTTGAACACTTGATTTTTAAGAAAGAAGAAAAAACCATACAACGGAAAAAAAGATAGCATCTTCAACAAAGGGTGTTGGTCTAACTGGATGGCTACATGTAGAAAAATGCAAATAGATCCATATTTATCACCCCACACAAAACTAAAGTCCAAGTGCATTAAAGATGTTAACATAAAACCAGACACACTAAGTCTGTTAGAAGAAAAAGTGGAGAAGAACCTCGAATTCATTAGGACTGGAGACAATGTCCTGAAGAGAACACCAACAGCTCAGGCTCTAAGATAATTAATTAATAAATGGGATCCCAGAACAAAATAACAACCTATAAACTGGGAAAAGATCTTCACCAAGCCCATATCTTAAAAAGCGCTATTATCCAAAATATATTTTAAAAAAAAAACTCAAGAAATTAAACACCTCCAAATGAAATAACCAAATTTTAAAAAGAGGTACAGAGCTACACAGAATTCTCAAGAGAAGAATATGGAATGGCTGAGAAACCTATCAGAATGGCTAAGATAAAACAAACTCAAGTGACAGCACATGCTGGTGAGGATCTGGACAGAGGTGAACACTTCTTCAGTCCTGGTGGGAGTGCAATCTTGTACAACCACTTTGCAAATTAATCTGGCACTTTCTCAGAAAATTGGGAATAACGCTACATCAAGACCCAGCTATCCCAATGCCTGGCCATATACCCAAAGAGGCTCCACCATAAAATAAGGACATTTGCTCAACTACATTCATAGTAGTTTTATTCATAAAAGCCAGAATCTAGAAACAACCTATATGTCCCTCACCCAAATGGATAAAGAAACTCTGATACATTTACAGAATGGAGTACTATTCAGTTATCAAAAACAAGGAAATCTTGACATTTGCAGGCCAATGGATGGAGCCAGAAATGATCATGCTGAGTGAGGTAACCCAGACCCAGAACAACACCCATGGTATATACTCATCACCTCTAATTGGATATTAGAACAACATAGATGTCCTCTGAGAGACTCCATCCAATAAGTGATGGGGACAGATACTGGACTTACAGCAGGACTCTGGAGGAAGACCTCAAGTTGTCTGAGAGAAACTGCGGATGGGAAGGAAAGGGGTCGGGAGGTGTGTCAGGAGCTCCACGAGAGACTGTCAAGGCTGATGAATCTGGACCAGGGGCCTGCAAGGACTGATACTCCAATCAAGGACAGTGTAAGCAGAGGACATGGACTCCTTTTAGGACGTAGCCAATGGACAGCTCATTCTCCACAGTAGAAAGTGAAGGAGTGGAGGACTGCCTCTGACAAGACCTCTGGTGCGTGGCATTTGAATACTCCTCCTTGGCTGAGAGGTCCTGTAGGGAAACAGAGGAGGGAAGGATGCAAACTGTCTAGATGAGACCTGATAGTTTGTGGTCAGACAGACAATGAAGGAGGAGGAACCCACCTATCAGAGATATAGGGGAGGGGAATATATCTGAGGGTGGGGAGGGTGGGAAAAGGAAGATAAGAGTGAGGGGATTATAATCCATGTGTAATGCTAATAAATTATACTAATAATTTAAAATGAAAAGATATAATAAAATTGTGGATGAGTTATCCTTCTCTCTCCTGAAATTTTTTTTTTTTGTAAAAGAAGTTTTTAATTTATGATTCTTTGAAAATATGAGTTACATTGCTTTGCACAGACCTTTTCTTGTTTATTCCATTCAATATAAAGCTACAAATCCCGAATAAAATTTGAGGTTATTTTAAAATGTAATATTTTTTATAAATTCCTTGAGAACTTCCTATATGCACACAATGTATTTTGACCATACTCACTCCCCACCTCTCCCACGAATTCCTCCTGCATCCACCTCCCACCCTAAAGCTTCCTCTTCATGTCCTCCTCCAACCCCAACTAAGTCCACTTTGTGCTGTCTACATATACACGGGGGTTGAGTGTTCCACTGGAGAACAGTCCATCTACTCTTTGCTATCCCCTAAAGAAACCAACTCTTCCTCCCTGAGCCGCCATCAGGTGTCATTAGCTCCTGGGCTGCGGATAGAACTTCATGAGCCACTGCATGGTGGGATGATTGGCTCGATCTCCCAAAGCTCTTCTATAAACAATCTCAGCTATTGCAAGGTCACTAGTCTGTCCATCCTGTCATGTCCAGGAAACACTGTTTTGTCCAGTGCTCCCAAACCTCTGGCTCTTAGTGCTCTTTCCACCACATTTCACAACATCTCCTGATCCTTGTAGGGACAGTGGGAAATATAGATGCCCCACTTATGGCTAAGCACTGCTGACACTTATCCTCTGATCTCTGACCAGTTGTGAATCTCTGCATAAAACTCTATTATGATGTGACTGAGAGATACAGTAAGCTATGCGTAAAGATAAATGACTTTAGAGAGCAGTTTGGTACTATGTCCATTGGCCCAAAGCCCCAAAGTTAGAGGTTCTTCCTCAGTTTACAGTACCAGTTGTGTGTGTTTCTCTTTGTGTAATGGGCCATAAATAACACCAGAAAGTGCTTGATTATTCCCATAACGTAAGTGTCACTGTATCACCCAGAGGCAAAGCCTTTTAAGCCAGTTGTTGTAACTTGCACTGATAACCTTTATCTTTCAGACTACATATTAACTTGTGGTACTGTTCATGGTAGCTATCATGGTTGATACCAGTTTAATTTTTTTAATTATTATTAATTTTTTACATATGCATTTATATTTTACACATATACACAATAAACAACCTACAGCAAGAAGAACCATGAAACAAAGACACTGCACACTTTCCTCATTGAACAGAAAAAAATAAATCTGCACTCCCTGTATACTTAGGTAATTAATTATATTCCTTCTCAAGTCTCTGATGGTGTTGAAGGCCAGATAGTTTGGGTTTACAATTAAGGTTAGCTGTTTAGTATTTAAGATATTTTTCTATCTAGATGTTTTAAGTTGATAATGATGAGATATGATATTGATTTACATGCAGAATTTTAGGTGCCCCAAGACAAGAAAGATGTTTCTTTAAGCTTGCCAAATACAAATAGCCAAAACACCAGGAATGTAACTTTTATATATCTCCTGAAATGTTAATGGGTATTTTTTCATAGTAGTGTGTGGGCCCTGGTGAGCCAATTCCTCATATATACTGGAATTTTGGCTCTCTTGATCTATTGCTCCACCAGCCAAACTCTACCATTTTAAAAGCTTGATCTCTGGGCTATCCAGCCTCTGGTTCCTGACTCTCCAGACACAACAGCCACACCTGCAACACCTCCAGTGGGAGCAAGTGACATTACATTTCAAAGGAAAGAGTTTTATCATCACTTGGCAATAATGAAAAATATTTAAATAGCATGTGCACTTGATTTCCAGATTTCCACTATCATGATTGTTGTTGCTGGTGTAGCCCTGCTCATCAAGTGGCTTTATTCTCGTGATAATTAATGTTATTTTCTAGATTTTAAGGTTTATACTGTACTTCAAAGGCTAAAATACTATATATAGAGATGGACATTTACCTTTGGATGGATGGACAAACTATGTTCTCACAACCTGTGACTTTGTTGTGTTGCTAGACAAGAAAGAGAAATAGTTACAAACTATTTGCAAATCTTTATTCTTTTACATGTACATTTATATTATCACACAATAATACAATAACTCCCTAGAGTAAGAAGAACCACAAATCAATCAGGAATTATATAAATATTACATTCATAGTGTTTTGGGTATTTGTATTTGGCTACCTTGAAAAAAAATCTTTCCTATCTTGGTGTGTCTAAAACTCTGAATATAAATCAATCACCATCACATCTTGTCATTATCAACTTAAAACATCTATTTAGACCTAAACATATCTTAAACCCAAAACAACCAAGCTTAATTGTAAAACTAAACTATCTGGTCTTCAAACCCATCAGACACTTGAGAAGGAATAAAATTAATTACCTGATAAAACAGGAAGTGCAGATTAGCAGCTTCCAAAATGAGAAGATGACAGAGACAGTTTTCTGCCTGAACAGTCACCCAAAACTCTATATAATGTGGGAACATCAACTTCAGCCTTTGGGACAAATATATCTGACTGACTGACATATTTGTGAGGACTTGCTTACTCTATCTTGGTAGAGGTTGGCTGTCAACTATGCCTGCATCCAAGCTTGCCCATTTTTAGGCAAAAATCCGTCTGTGGTAGAAATGAGGACATTTTACCCAATGGCTTGTTTGCCACATTTGTAGATATCCCCATAAGGAACTGGGTGTTTCCAGGAGCTAACCTATATCATTGTCAATTAATCTTTAAAATAATTAAAACATCTTTAAATGCCATGTTCCGTATGTCTCTGAGTTTTTTCAAGACCTTATCAAACTATTTTATTTATCTTTCTATAGAATCATATATATCTATAAATCCTAAGTATAAATCCTAAGTATAAAAATAGACTAGTAATTGACATGACCATAACTCGATTAACAAACAATTAACTTGTATAACTTATAGCCTACAATACCAGCTTCAAAGTATTGTATTATAAATGAGATGTATGGGTACAATACTACATATTATAGTATATATATATATATATATATATATATAATATATAGTGAAGAATAATCTTAAATTTTAATTCTATACCAATATATCTAAAATTAAATTCATTTAGCATCTATATGCAAAATTCTATACCAATTAATTAAAAAACAACCTTGTGAGTAACAATTAAGGCATAAGTTGAGGAGTAGATTCACTCATCTACGTTTTGTCCTATCATCTCTATATATTTCTATATTCCCCCTTCTTTCTTTTCAACCCCTACCTCCAAACCTAAGAACGAAAGATAAAAGAAAAGAGAGACATCCCAGACTCCAACCTATTTGCAAATCACGCTCCTTAAAAATTTTCAAATAGGCTATCTTTCCTAATTTTGTTAAAAAAAACAACACCTATATGTGCCCCCTCCAACCAATTGTACAATCTAACCGTGCATGACTGGTCCAATATTCCTGCTTACCACTAAAATGAAATATACAACACCGAAAGAATACATAGAAGATCAACTAACGTGGGCTCATAGGGCTCATAGAGACTGAACTGCCAACCAGAGAGTGCGCATGGAAAGGACCCAGGCCATGGGCACAGATGTAACAGTTGTGCAGCTGAGTCTTTACATGGGATTCCTAAAGCTGGAGTATGAGTTATTTTTTATTACATTGCCTGTCTGCACCTTGCCTAGCCACAATAATAGAAGCTCTTAGTTTTACTATAACTTTAAAAAATGAATTGTGAATAGGGTAGATACTGAATAGCTTATTCAAAAAAGCTTTATTTCAATCAAATAGTGCATTGTATACTTCTATATATGACTCATATATGTATATATAACAATAATCCCATAACAAAAGTCTTAAATTCATTTTGAGCCTTCTATCCTTCAGTATTTAAAATGTCACATTTTCTCAGGAAAGTGACATTCCTTCTTTACCTTTCCTAATGCTTGCACAGCTACTCTAGATATGTCAACTTCCAACAACTACGGTCAGCATTGTCCTCCCTGCCCTAATATTTTAAAGCACATTGGTTATGACACTGGATTATTTTTCTTGTGCACTCAGTGTCCATTCAGACAGTATAGAGTTGTCCTTGTACCTGGAGGAATGGGAAATAACTGAGTTGGCACGCTGGTTGTAGAGGAGAGGAGAATGTGTACTGTAGAGGCTGACGAGAAAGGGTTTTCCTCAACTCACTGTACTCACTGCTAGGGAAACCAAGAAGAGGGCAGCCAGATATTTATCATAGAATAAAACATGGATCTGGCAAATTTTCAGTTAAATGGCAAATACATAGATTGTAACAATATAATTGACTTATTTGCATTAACTTATTCATTCCATATTGCATCCCAAAATATAAGCCATGTTGTTTTTGTTAGTAACTGAAGAGATTGTAAGGAACTTAGTCCTGATGTAGTATTTAAAGACCTTGACCTGAAAATCAGATGAAAGCTGTCACCTGACTCAGTGAGTTACTGCTTTTTATTTATTTTGCCTTTTAAAAAATTTCCTTTTTTAATTTATTCAGATTACAACTAAATTGTTATCCTGTCACTTGTATCCTCTCATTCTTCCCTCCTCCCATTTTCACCCTATTCCCCTCCCCTCGGTCTAGGACCGAGGGGGACCTCCTCCTCCACTATATGGTCATAGGCTATCAAGTCTCATCTTGGTGGCCTGCTTATACTTTGTTGAGTGCCCTGAGGCCTTCTCATGCAGTGTGTGCGGCAGTGGAACACCAGAGCTCCTGGCCTGGGGAGTTACTGCTTTTTAAAGTAAATGTCAAGCCCGCTTTTCCAGTTCTAATCAGATACAAAAAAAAATAAGTGAATAATAATTTAAATTTGTACCTGATAATATTTACCTGCATACTTTATAGTTTCTGGGCATCACAAGTCAAAGCTGTAGGAAAATCCTAATGTTTACACATATGCTCGACACTTGTTTTATTATCTGAATACTGTTAGTATTTGGAGAGCCCTTTAAAAAATCTGGTGGTCTTATTAGAAAGCCAAATCATAATCAGAACTCATTTTGAAAACTCTGTTGCCATAGAAACATTGTCTGTCCTATTATTTATGAGACAGTTTTAGTAAGGGAATTGACTACACATAATACTGAAAATTATTTATGAGACTAAATTCTGAATGTCAGTCTTGAAGCATGTAGTAAAGATCACTGGAAAAGGTAAAGGTTTGTGAGTTAGACATGGGATCCCACAGAAATACTTTACTTGAACCTTGCAGCTGTTAAGAAAATGAGAGAAGTATTCTTATTCCCAAGGTCTTACACAATTTCCTTTCCATAAAAACAATGTTCTTTGTTCTTTAACCCAAAGCAGATAATTGGTTTCCCTATTTGATTCTCAAGTGAAACTCTTGAGAATAATCCCCCAGTTTCATGATGCACGCTGTGTTTTTAGTGCGGCTTCTCTGTTCTGCACACATCAGTGAACTTCTGGAGTGGGGTTAAATCCCCATTGAGCAGCAAGTGTCTGATCATTCCCAGGACTTATGAGGATTACAGAGGAGTCTGGACCAGGAAAATTCACTGTTATAAATGACACAGTTTCTTAGAAATTTCTGAGGGGCAACAAATAGCTGAGACAACTACTAAATCCTGGTTTCTACTCTCCTCCTCAGACTTAACAGGAGGATTTCACCTGTCACGGGAAATACAAAGTGGGACAAAAATGTCTTTTCCAAGACTCCTTTTAAAATAGGATATATAGGCTTTGATTCAATTTTATGGTCAAAATTTATTTAATAAAGCTTCCCCAAAACATTCTCATTTGATTTAATTTAATATAAAAACAAGCATCTTTGTGTCTTCCTTGAAGTCTTCTTTACTTGAATACAAATTGTGACTGGAGTACTACCTAAGACAAACAGAATTCCACCGTGAAAGCAGCATCATTGCAACAGCCCCTTTCTGCTCACTGCCAGGCTGCTTAACATAACAGAAAAGTGAGCAGTACTATTTCATTCATTGCTAATTTATTTATTTTTACTAGAACATAATTTTTGCCAACTGATATTGCATAAGTGGAAATGTGATTACAATTTCTATTGTTACTCCATAACTTTTGTACTCTGAGGTTTGCAAGAAGTTATTGTCATCTAAGGCATTCAGTGTCTGGCATGTTCTTTGATTGCTTGCTCATATTTGAATTAGATTACTATTTGATTTGTATTAAAGACATAGCTCTTATTTTTCATAATATTTAACATTCAAACTATATTTTGTAAAATAAATTTAGAAAGAGGTAAGTGATGGGGAGGATGAGGTGAGAAAGAAAGAGTGGAACAGGTAGAGGATAGAAAAAAAGAAAGTCAGTCAAATAATTTTTGACAGACAAATAAAAAGTTCTTATCACAGACCAAGTTCACCACAAAGGGATTGTATGGCACCAGAATGAGACACTTGCATAGTTTCAGGCATCAGTGGGGGTTTTGGAACATTATCTCCCAAGGTAAGAGGGAGGACTCTGTTTGATGTACACATAGTCTTCACAATATCACTATAACACAAGGCAAGTTGCAACAAGTTTAGAATATCCTGTGTGTCTTAGGAAATCTGTAGGCCTGTAGAAAAGAAAGATGGGGTATGAGGGAAGAGCTGCTCGGTGACGTATCAGAACATGCACAATATTTACCATTTCAGATGAATAAGCTTCATGGTATTTGTACATCAAGGAAAGTTAAATAAGGATTGGATGCAAAGGCAGAGAGACTGTAAGTCAAAATTAGCCAGATGGGATCACGAGAGATGGGGGTTCTAGGCCAGCCTGAGCTACGTGAAAGGATGCTGCCTCCAAGGAGAGATCACCATAGGAGAACACATGTCAATAAAAAGGTCCGAGTGTTACTATTAAGTGCTACTGAAATGTGGCATGGACACTTCTTGGTGGCACAAATAAATAGTGCAAAATCTCTGGATTGGACTAAGATGTAAAACTATCTTCTCATCCCTAGAGGCCATAGAATTGACTTCTGAATATCTGATGCTGACTTGTATTTGTTTTTTTAATTGTTCATAATTAATTAAATTTAGCTTTCATTCATTTTTGTTTTGTTCTATGTATTTTGATCACATTCATCTCTTCTCCACCCAACATTATGAAATTTCCACATCCCTTTACTTACCCACTGTTGTGTTCTTTTTTAAAAGCCCAGCAGGACCAAGTTGTGCTTTCCAATTATGCTTGGGTATATGATCTCCTATTGGATAGTGATTCACTTCTCAGTGACTACATCCTGGGTGAAAACTGACTATCTTCTCACATCTATAAATTCGCAATAGCTACAGTGAGTGCTGAACTATTTCATGGGCACCTATCATCTCTGTTCTTGTATTTAGTCTGTCTTAGGCTCATAGAGATTTTGTTCATGCTGTCACAGCCACTGTAAGTTCATATGTGAAGCTTCACGGCCACGTCCAGAAAGCACTATTTATTTGTAGCCTTCCACCACCTCTGTCTTTTATAACATTTACCTTTCCTCCATATAGATCCCAGAACCTAAGGAGTTGGGTAAGAGATGCTGGTGAAATGTTCCTTTTAGGGCTGAGCACTTTTCAGTCTCTTATTCCTTGTAGTTTGGCCAATTGTGCTAACCACCTTATGTGTACTTAAAAGCAGATGCTTAAATGTACACGTGAACTTGTGTTATTAATTTTGTCACTCATTTGATTTATTTTAAATATTGATATATTATTTCAGGTTTTACATGCAGATATTTTTAGAAAAGTCTTTAAAATAAATGTCATGTATGTATGTATGTGAAATGAGGGTTGATTACAAAAAAAAGCTATGAAATAATTTTATGATGTAGATATATAATTCTGGTTGCATCCATAGATGTTTCTTTCTCAAAGTAGTGTTCTTAGAACAGACAATGGATAGTGTAATTTTAAATGTCATAATTTTAATACACACAAAATTTACTATATGAATAAAGTAATAAATTAGTAATTATTGAAGATTATACAGCATGATGGTTATAAGGATAATATTATTTAATTAAAAATTTTATGCTTATGCTTATATACATATTTTATATATGAATTCAAAAGTAGAAACAAGGAATAAATTATTAAGGATATCAAAAACAAAGTCAAACACTTTTCTTTTTATTGCATGAGTTCCTCTTTTTAAATTGATTATAAAATCAAAAGGGCAATTCAGCAGTAGGTTTTAAAAATATTCATGTTCATCATTTAAATATCCATACTTGCTGAAATGTCTTTTTTGGGGACCTTGGCATGACACTAACAAGTCAGCAACACTGATTTTAGTGGAAACATATACATTACAGATGGAGTAAACAATGTAAAAAAAAAAAGGTTTGAAACTCAAAGCAACATTTTAAGAGCTGAACTTGCAAACCTAAAAATACAAAGTGATGACAGTATTATCAGAGACAGCTTCAAAACTTTAAAGGAATTTAAGTGTGAAGCCTACTGCTTGTTTTGACAGAGTTGGAGAGATGATAATTCCTTCTTGCTAACCCATTTTCCCTAGCAAATATCTGTCTAATAAATCCTTGCTGATGAATCACATCAGGAATATTTTACTTAAGGAGGCAAAGTAATGTAATAACCAGAAAGAGAGATTGTTTAGATATGATTTGATGATGGTTAGATGAGAAAGTTTGCTATACTACTTACAGAGTTTTACTAAAAATTTACAGATACATACATACACACACAAGCAAAGGTACATATATTTCACACATATACACACTTGTGCATACAAAAACAAAGGCACACATTCACTCACACTATGCATACTTACACACATACAAAAAGGCACACATATGTACCACACAAGTGCATATACATGTATACACATATATGTACATTAAAAAAACACTTGCACACACATACACATACAGACATATTCTGCACACACCTACACACCAACACATTCAAACATGGACACACAATTTCAAGCATATATCGCACATACAAACACATACATATAGTCATACACAAACACTCATACATGCACACATATACACATACAAATACATACACACACATACACACACTTACACACCTAGTAATTTTTCATGAATATGATATGGAGACCATATTTAGAAAAATTTTATCTATTTTCTAGAGCTTTGAAACTTGGGTCATTAGAACATACTCTTGATATTATGAAATCAATAACCATTAATGTCCTTTATTTAATAATAAGGAAGTGAATCAGTTGTTTGAATTTCTCAGTTTAATGTATAGGCTTAGAAATCATACCTGCAACAGATCTTAGTTTGCCGTAATTCCAAGAATATTCACTTAATACATAATCTCTTAGTTCAAAGACAAATGATCCCACTACACACCATTTGATCCCAGCCTATAAAGTCTCAGAATCTGACCTAAATTAAGTGTAGCCTTTAATAAAAAACTAGTAAAACAACTGCAATTGGAATAAAATATGATGCCTCATTAAATAATTATTTGATTGCTTTTGTCTTTATATAATATTTTCACAATTGAAGAGTTTAAAACATTTTTCTCTTCCTGTAGTTTTAGAAATTAAACTATGGATTTATTTTTAAATCTAGATAATATCTGACCTGCCTTTAGGTTTTGCACTTTTTCTTCCATTCGAAACTTCAAGGGGAAACTCTTATTTCTGCTCTTCTTGCCTATTTTATCAACAGCATTGCCTCAACCACTGTCGTCATTAAATTCTTCTTTTCTCCAACTTTGGCTTTTCTAACTACACACGATTTGTAAGAGGAAATGTGATAGCCTTGTACTCACACTCTTAATCCAGAATAGTCTTTATTTTCCATCGAAGGAGTTCTTAATTACATCAGATAAGTCTGTCTGGACATTGGAAATATATATTCACAGTATAAATGGATTATAAGAAGTAAGACTAAGATAAAATATAATTTTAGTTGTATATTTTCTGGTTTGACATCCGATGACAGCATCAATCTTCTAAAAATATATGCCAAATTGGAAACAATAAACTTTATGAACTGGACTAAGCCACTTATAGAGCAGGGGACAAACCTTTCTGTTTTTTTTCATGAAGGGTGTTGTCATTCATCTAAAAAGAAGTATTAGAATGGTTTCAAAACTCTAGTGAAAAAAGTTCTGCTGATGAAAGCACAGTTGACCTTAAAGCAGTCCGGCATTAAAACTTCAGAGCTGGCTTACTGCTTATGTATTTCTCAGATTGTTTGCTAGTATTCTGTTCACAAGTTCAGCATTTGAAGCTCAAATTTGAAGACTACATCCCATTCCAAAATGTGATAGTCATTTCAAAAGGAGGAAAAATCAGATGAGCTTCCTATCAAAACATGGTAATGTTTTGACATGACTATCTACTCTGAAGTCAAAAGATTTCAAAGGGCATGCCCTTGGAGCCTCTTTCTGATGTCACGGTATGATCTGGATGAATATTCATGCTATCTTGTGTCTGCGATGCTGTCATGGTCCCATCAGTTATTAAGCAATGACAACATGATGTTGTTTTGATGATTCTTGTTTTATTATTCCTACCAAATGCTGTACTTTAGACAGAAGCATCAAAGCTCAATCTCCAAACTAACGCTGACATTATTTTAATGGCATTTAAAAAATAACATGCAAATTGTGAAAAAAATATAAGAAAGTATAGCAAAGAACTAACAAACAAGCATCTTTAATAACTTTGTGTTTTTCACGTAAATGTCAAGGCAAGTCTTATTGATATGTTTAATTACTATGCATTGATTACATATAATAACATCACAGATAAAAATCTTAAATATGGTTATGAGTAAAGCTTTTACATTTTTGGAATAATAGGATACCTCCAACGAACTAAAACTTTATCAAAATACATTTCCATACATTTGAAATTTAAGTGGCTATCAGATCCCTACTTTTATATAGTGAATCAGTATTAAATATATCTAATTGTTCCTTCTCTTCAACAACTACCAGTGTCTGCTCTACTTTCCCTTCTGAATGTGAATTAACCATCCTCCCTAGGGTCCTCCTTGTAATCTATCTTCTATAGGTCTGTAGATTGTAGTATGGTTATCCTGTATTTTAAAGCTAATAGTCACTTATAAGTGGGTCTTTCTGGATCTGGATTACCTTACTCAGGTTGATCTTTCCTATTTCCATTAATTTGCCTGCAAATTTCAAGATTTCCTTGTTTTTAAATCTTGAGTACTATTCCATTGTGTAAATGTACCATAATTTCTTTATCCATTCTTCAGTTGAAGGATATCTATCTTGTTTCCTAATTCTGGCTATTATGAATAAAGCTGCTATGAACATAGTTGAGTGAATATCCTTGTTGTACAGTGGATTATCTTTTGTATATATGCCCAGGAGTGGTACTGCTGAGTCTTGAGGAACCTCTACACCCAATTTTCTGAAAACGACAGGAGCCTACCATAGAGGTCCTCTGAAATACTCTACCCAGAAGGATATCAAAGCAGATTCTGAGACTCAGAGCCATACTTTGAGCAAAGTGCAGGGGGTCTTATGGAAGAGTTGGGGAATAGAAGGACCTGGATGGGACGGGAGCTCCAAAGAAGACCAAGAGCGCCAACAAATTGGGACCCAGGGGTGCCAGCATAGCTTCATGCACCAACCCAGGACCATGCCTGGAGAGCAACTAGATCTTCTGCTCAGATGCAGTCTATAGGCAGCCCAGTCTCCTTGAGGGTTCAATAATATGGAGAGGAGGGGCAGCTCTGACATGGACTCTGGTGCCCATTCATTGATCACTCTCCCCTGGCAAGGCCATCTTGCCAGGCCACAGAGGAAGAGGACACAGGCAGTCCAGATGAGACTTTATAGGCTGGGATCAAATGGTAGGGGAGGATGGCTCCCTGTTTCCAAGGAGTAGCAGAGGAGGAGAGGGAAGAGGGTGAAAATCATGATGTAAAGTAAATGAAAATCAATACACTTAATAAAAAATATATATCTCATTATATCAAATGAAAGGTGAAAATGGTTGTAAGTAAAAGTTATTCATATCCTCTAGCCCATCAGGGCATGTTTAGTCCACAGTGCAGATAACTAAAAATCTAAAAAAAAAAAAAAAAAAAAAAAAAAAAAAAAA
>CAJRSG010000433.1:86814-99576 GCA_907169655.1 Acomys percivali
AAAAAAAAAAAAAAAAAAAAAAAAAAAAAAAAAAAAAAAAAAAAAAATCACTGAAAATGTGGACATGTGTCTAGAGAGACAAGAGGGCCTAAGTTTGAAATGCAAAGTACCATGCAGACAACAGCTACAGGAGAATGTGAGGGACCTACAGAAGTTGTTACACATTCACAATCAAGTGTTGAGCAAATATTGGTGTGAGGAAGCATACTGAGGCTAAAAAAATAGATGCTCAGGACTGACAGTAGCACTCCTATATGACTTTGTGAATAGCGATTGCTGCAAGTAAAAGCAAGAAACTTTCCACTCAGAGAAAACTGAGAAAAATAAACATAATTTAAGTTTCTCTTTGGAAGAAAATACTACGTAACAAATCTTCAGTGTTGGCTCAGAGAGACACAAACTATATTTTTGAAACCTAGTTTCATCAGCATTTGAACTTGAGATAAAGGGATATGAAATATCTACCAAGCAAAAACTAAAAATCAGCACACTTGGCGTTATTAAACAAATCAATAAGGGAGCAAACGAAAGAAATATACACGAACTAGGGTTGATGCATTAGCAGGCACAATTATTGGGGCTACTGCAATTGGATTTGTTAGAGTAAAAGTTATTTTGATATATGAGAAATAGAAATGCTTGGAATTAATAATTTAAAGAAAATGTATAGTACTTACAGTAGCTAGAGGTACAGTCAGTAGCTCAGAGCACTGGATGTTTCAAAGGAGGGCCGGCTTTGACTCTCAATATCCCAATGGTGGACACAACCATTTGTAAATCCAGTATTAGGGGATCCAATTTCATCCTCTATTCTCTGTGGGCATTAGGCATGCAAATGGTACACAGACATACGAGCTACAACCCCTTATACATATATGATAGAGTATTCTTAAAGTATAGTGTTGGAGACTGTGTCAGAATAGATATTACAGAAGAATTAAGCTTGAATCTAGAAAATATACTTTTACTAAAGGAAATTCATACGACAAGAGAAAATGACAACTATGCGAATACAAGCAATAATAAAGTTTGGAGTGATATAATTTACATACAATTAGAGTCCATATAATTGAGAATGGTGGGGAACAGGTAATTAAAGAATGACATAAATTAGTCTAAATTAGATGAAACTCATAAACATAAAATAGAAAAATGTCAATGTTCTTCAATAAAATAAACACAGAAAAAGTATACCAAGGTCATATCATTTCTTAAGTTTATTACAATTAAAAATGAAATAATTATTTTATAAACAGGTTGTGAAAAACTCCTGTCATCTAAGCAACAAATACTTTAATGGTGAAAAGGGAGAACAGAATGGAACATTTCTGATGCTCTTTAGGTTACAAACCTTCTGAAAGGAATTTACACTGAAAAACATATTTATTAAAATTAGAATATTATTGAGGCATGAAAAAAAGTTCTACTGGGTGCAAATAACAAAAGTATTACAAAATATATCTTTCTTTTTGTTGTTTTTTAAGACTAAATTTCTCTGTGTGGCTCACTCTATAGACCAGGCTGGACTTTGTCAACAACAACAACAACAAATATCCCACTGGACCTGCCTCCTGAGTATTGGGATTAAAGGCATGTACCATCGTGCCCAACTAAAACATATCTTTCTAACAGAAAGAAAAGGATTGTTGACCACATAGTTTACATGATGGAACAAAATCATTACTATTTATGTCTAAGACAAAGGATTGATATCTGATATACTTTTTTTTAAACTGCAAAAATTAAACAACAAAACCTTCCTAAAATGACCTAACAATCCTCAAAAGAGGAACCAAACATTGTATACATTAGTTTTAAAATATTCAATATTATTACCCATCACAGAAATGCAAATAAAAGCTATTTGGCAATGCCATTTCATCATAGTCAATATGGCTGTGTTCAATAAAACAAAGGATAAGAAATGCTATAAAACTGCCCTCTGCCAATAGGATTTTCAACTACTGCAATCACTAGGAATCAATGTGAAGTTTCTTTTTAAAAAAATCACAAAAATATAATAGAACTGTTCTTTGTCCCATCTATAGTACCAGCTTCCAGGAATATATCTAACTAATTGTATGTATTACCATAAGGACACTTCTACATCTGCGTTTATTGCTGTAATATTCACAATACCATGGAGATAGTATGATGCTAGATACCCATCAACCACAAGACTAGACAATGAAAACTGATACATATCCAGAGTGGGATTGAACTCTTCTGTTAAGAAAAATGATAGTCATTGTGGCTGCCTGCACAATATAAAGCTAGTCATGAAGTCTATTGCCAGTTAATGTGCTATGGACAGTTGATGGCTTCTGGCTGAGGAAGAGTCAGATTTCAAGGGTGGGCTACTAATAGTTCAAAAATGCTCCTGACACAGACAAATACGGCAAGAGAGAGAGAGAGAGAGAGAGAGAGAGAGAGAGAGAGAGAGAGAGAAGGAGGGAGGGAGGCGGAGAAAGGAAGAGAGTAAGAGGAGAAAATATAAAGTACAGCAGAGGAGAAGGAAGTGGCAGCATATCTAGGGAATAACAGGACAAGAAGTTTGTCTGATAGTCTGTAATCACTTTTAATACATTTTTATCAACAAAATTAATTATATCCAAGTTTCAATTTAAACTAAGAAACACAAACTGGCACTTTCACTTGAATATTTGGATATTAAATGGTCTAAATTAGATACTGCTATGTCTCAAACAAAAGGTAAGCCCAAAGGGAGGGGGAAAGGTGCTGTTAGGTGATACAGTTAGAATATATGCAGCAATGATATATTCTTCCATTTTATGTGGATAGGAGTTATGTTATTGTCAATTATAGTACTAATGTCAAAGATTACCAATCACAGATTACCACATTTTATGTAAGATGAAATGGTTTAATGTAGTGGCAATTACCCAGGTCTGACAAAAAGAGATGAAATTATCACATGCTATTTGAGTAATAGTATTAATAGAGTTTTCTGACTCGGGAAACTGCGTATGTTCAAATGTTTAAAATGTTGTTTCTGCTCAACAAAACGAGGAACGATGCAACTGGATATGTTGTGTTCATTTGAGTACATCAGAGATTTCTTTTACATTTATCATGCATTATTTTCCTGTTTGGAGTCCTCTGCTTTCTTATATCTGAGATTTATTTATTTTAATTTTTATATTTTTAGTATTTTATATATATATATATATATATATATATATATATATATATTTAATTTTGGTTAATTCAGGAAAGTACCTTTTTACCACAGACAGAATTTTGCCTAAAAAAGTGCAAGCTTGGCTGCAGGCAGAGTTGATGGCCAAACTCTGCCAAGACAGGGTAAGTCCTCAGTAATTCCTGATTCACAAATACATCTGTCAGATATATTGGGCCAAAAGGCTGAAGAAGATGCTCCAACACTATACAGAGTTTTGGGTGGCACTTCCACTTAAATATTTGGAGGTCATTATAGGATATTAAATGCTATTCATGTAGCAAAATGTCTCTGTTGTCCTTTCTCTTGGAAAGCTACTAACCTGCATTCCCAGGATACTCAGGTAATCAAGTTTATTCCTTCTCAAGTCTCTAAGGTAGTTGAAGACCAGGTGGCCTAGTTTTATAATGAAGCTTAGTTGTTTAGGTGTTAAAAGATTTTATTTTTTTATGAAAAAAAGAGTTTATTTGGGTTTACAGTTCCCGAGGGATAAAGGTACATTAAGGTGAAGCGTCATGGCAGGCATAGTGGGAGCAGGAAGCTGAGAGATCATATATTTTTTTATATTTTTATTGAATGTCTGTGATTTACACATCATGCACCAAAATCTCTCTCCTTCCCGCATTAAAATAAAACAAACAAACAAAGTGTCTTGTCACAGAAGCTGTAATGTATCACGCAGTATAGCCGTTTGTCCACATATGTTTACTTTCAAATGTTCATTGCTACTAGTCAAGGGTCTGGTTGAAGGCCTACACTATTGTTACAGGATCCTCACTGGGACTGCTGACTGCTGTTGGATATCTGGTTGTTGCTGTGTGTCCAGGAGATTCTTAGTCTTTGGATCTGCAGGTCCAGCCCCTTCATGTGTTCCAGCAGGTCATACATGGCGTGGATGTTGGGGTGAAGTCCACTCCCTTGTCCTCAGGGCAGAGCTAGCTCACCCACCCGCTGCATCCACAGGGCAGGGCCCACTCTCCCACCCACATGCCCATTTTATATGGCACAGTTTTAACTGAGTAATAGACACTATATGGAGAAGAGAAAGTGAATAGTGAATCACAGTTCTATACGTCTCCAAATAAGGCGTATGTGCCAACAGGACACAGACCTGTACATTTGAAAGAAAACCTCAGCTGAGACATTGTCTAGATAATGTCAGCCAGCCTGTGTTCTTTTCTGTCAAGGATCGACTTGTTCATTTGTTTTGTTTTGTTTTTTTGTTTTTCTTTTAACAATGTGGAAGAGCACAGCTCACTGTGACTGATGGTATCTCTAGACCAGTAGTCCTAAACTGCGTAAGAAAGTTAGCAGGCTTGTAACTGGCCATTTGGGCGACACTGTTTGAGTTTCTATATCTCTCACCCTTCTCCTTCACATTCCCTGCCAACTCCCCAACACTATGAAGGTGAGGAAAAAGGTTAGAAGGGACAGGGGTCATAGGTCTCCTTAGACTCCTCCCTGCAAAATAGAGACATTGAGTTCCTTGGGGTAAATCACATATTTGTAGTCAGAATATCAGCAATCAGCAATCCAGCAATTCTGCAACCCTGCAACCCTGCAATCCTGCAGTCCTGCAGTCCTGCAATCCAGAAATCCAACAATCTAGGTATCCAATTGCAAAAGCAGCAAGTGGGGCAGAAGCAGGGGGAGCTGTAGCCTCTACTCTCTCTAATTTATACCCTCTTAAGATTTCCCAGGATTCGAAACATAAATCATCTGCAGCTGGCAAAAATCACTCCCCTCCTAGAGCAAAAGAGAAATCATACTTACCAGATGTGGACAATTTAAAGTACCCCATATCCCAAACCTGGGATTAAAGCAAAACCATACTCATAAAACATAACTGGGTTTTTTAATGAAAACACCCAAATTCTCACTGTACTGGGTCTATTATGGTTCCCATCTAGCAAGCAGACGTCATCCGTGGTTCCTGGTGGTCCTAGTCTGTGAAAGAAGTTTTAGATCAGCTATAATGCTGAATCAAAGAGCAAGGTAGCTTCAGTTTTCATAGCATGTAACACACCTTGTCTCTCCAAATGATTAACACTACCTTTGATTATAGACTGAGTTTTTGTGTTACTTGTCTTCCCTTATTTGAAAACGTATCAGTATTTGCTAATTATGTAGAGTAATCCATTTCATTTCATTGTATCATTTTCATATAAGCATATGTTTCAATTAAATGACTGTTACCTTTTTCCTCTTTTGTCCCATTAATTTCTTCCTCTTGATATGCTTCATTTTCTCTTGTACTTTAATTATATGTACTTATTATCCAAAATTTATTTATGTATAGATTTATAATACATGTTATATATTGAACATATTTCCCATATATTGCTTTGTCTTTTAATCTTCCTCTCATTGTGTTAGTCTCTTTTCTATACTTAAAATAGTACTTTTACTTTCATGCCATATATTCAGAAATGATATTATGTATCTGTGTTAAATTTCAGAACTGCACATGATAGAAAATACATAATTTTATTTTTCTGAGACTGTCTTATTTCATTAGGATGAATACTTACAACTGAGATTCTATTTTTCTACAAATAATATAATTTTGTTCTTATTCTTTCATGAAAAATCGTTCAGACATACATATGTACATTCATTCATATAAACACATGTACATATGTATGTATTGTGGGTGTACATATGTATAACACACAGAACACTTTTTTATTCAACTGTTTCTTTGTTGGACTCATGTTGGTTCCATAACTTAGCTGTTGTGAACAGTACTGCAGTAAACATCGATGTGCTAGTATCTCTGTGATAAGTTGAATTTAAATGCTTGGGGTGAAAACCCAAAATCACTACAATTGTGTCATATAGTCGAGATATTTTTAGTTTAGTCTCTTTTTTTCCCCAGAAAGATGCATACTAACTTTCATGGTTGTTGGTCTGATTTACAGTCTCACTAGCAGTATATAAGATTTTCCCCTTTCCTTTTTCTCACCAACATTTGCTGTTAGTTGGTGACTATCATTCTGAGTTGAGTAACATGGGATTGGTTACTATGTGGTTTTGAATTGCATTCCTCTGACTGTTAGTTAGGGTGACACTTTTTATGTATTTGTTGTTCACATGATCTCATCTTTTAAACTCTGCCAATTCATTTTATTATCTTATTCATTGCTTGGGTTTGTTTGATTTCTGTGTTGACTCTAGTTACTCAGAGTTTCAAGTTATACCTTGAGGTACTTGATTAATTTAGAGTTGACTTTTATGCAGGTTGAAAAGTAAGGGTCTAGTATCATTTTTCCACATGTGGTTAGTCAATGTTCAAGGTTCCTTTTGGATGAATGTCTTTGGGCTATTTTTTGCAGCATAGGGTTATAGATGCTATCCTAAGTAGTGAGTGGAGTTTTAGAGCATGATCGTGCCAACTTTAGGCATTCTTAAGGAGTCTGTATATGAATACTGGTCTCCTATCTATATGATCTTTCCATATGTCCACTGTGATGCTTGTATGCTAAGCAGAAATTCCTTTTGAAATATTCTGTCTTTGGAGAACTTTATACCTCCCAGAATAAGAACAGTTTTAATTTCAAATATCTTTTCCATGGGCTAACAATGTTCTACTGGCCAGATTTCAGGATGTAGTCCCAAAATGCTTTCTGTGAATTTCCCAAGAGCATGGCTCACAAAGAGTCTCTGGCAGACAAACTGCTGACTCAGTAGGATCTTTTAAAAATGGTACCCAGGCAGCAGCTCCTGTCATTGCTTGGTGCAGAGAAATGAGGTTTTCCCTGGCATCTCTCCCCTCTGCTAGTCTTGAGGCTGTGCACCTTTTGTCTGGTATTTTCTGTGCTTCTGCTCTTTAAACTGTCCACTTCCTAAACTAAGGAGCAGATTTTCTAAGCCTTTCTGTTTTAGCCATGAGCACTCTCATCTTTTGTTGATACTTTTTCTCCTCAGAGAGGGAGAGGTCCTAGGACACGCCAATCCCTCTAGACCAGACTTGTGGTTTTCTCATCTGGTTTATAAAACTTCTTATTTTACCTTGCTTTCTTTTAAAAGATTTATTTATTTATTATGGATACAGATCTTGTTACAGATGGTTGTGAGCCAACATGTGGTTGCTGGGAATTGAACTCATGACCTTTGGAAGAGCAGTCAGTGCTCTTAACCTCTGAGCCATCTCTCCAGCATTTTACCTTGCTTTTAAGTAACATATAGGGTATTCAGGGTTGGCTGAGCACCAAGAGTGTATTCTTCAGTTCTTCTTACTGTAGATAGTTTATTGTATATATGTGTAATAATATAAATAGATATGTAAAAATAAAAAAATTAAAAAGAGTCTATTATTTATCCAGACAGCCAGAATTCAGTTCCTAATACCCAGGCCAGGCAGCTCACAGTCATCTCTAACTCCAGTTCTAAAATATTTGATATATCTGACCTCTGCAGGCACTTGTATTCATTTAATTACTGTACTTCCTCCGCCAGCAAATGCAATCAGCATAGCATAATTAAAAGTAATAAATGTGTGTTTTAAAGTTACAGATATCCAGGATTCACCCACTTCTTCTCATAGAAATTACCAACTTTCTCTCAGTTTATCCCATGAAGACTTTAGAACAACATGCCTAAGTGTTGTCCAGTATCTCCCTTCCTCTCTGTTTTACTCTGTTTTAGGATCAGGGATCATCTCCCAAATATCTGCATATGTCCAACGTCATAACACAATAACATTTTTCAACATGGGAATGGAATCAGCAATTCCATCTGAAAGATAGCTGTCACCTCCTTTTCTGGGCCAAGATTGTCATCAATGATTGCTATTATGAATCAGGTAGTTTTCAACTAATCCTTGTAAACCTGGGTGTTAAGAGATGGGCATTGACTTCTTAACAGCCTCACACTATTTCTTCATTATAGTCAAGTTCTGTTTACTGCCCCTGAAAATGGAGAGAGATGTGACCCTCTGTCTCATAAGAAGCAACAACAGTTCTTTTCTCATTGGCATTTGTTTTTGGCCTAAACATAGAAATAATTTACCTTTCCTCAAGAACAAAGATTGTGCGTATGTTATGGTTTTAGAAGTAATTTCTACTCGTGTATCAGAAGTAAATTAATTTTGTTCAGTTTTCTCAACCAGAAATGATGGCATCTTATGAGTTTAATGTTTAATGACTTAGCACTTATACATTACTTTTTTTCCCCTTTAACTTACTACAAGCATAATCCAAAGAAGCAAGTTAGGCTTTACCATCAACTTCCAGAAGCACCTGCTGATATCCTCCATGTTTATGACACCAGCGTGTGCTTTCCTCAGATCACTCCCTTTTTATACTTTTTACATATACATTTATATTATTGCACATATATGCAATAAACTACCAGTAGCAAGAAGAACCATGACATAATCAGGAATTATATAAATGTTACACTCTTAAGGTTTTGGCTATTTGTATTTGACAAATATATAACTTCCATATATTTAAGTATGGCAGCATATTAAACATTAAGAAATAAAAAAAGATTTTACTCAGAAGGAAACATAGTTTCTACTATTTTCAATCCTATCTTAGCCTTGTCACTGTAAAAATGACAGTATTTTTGAATTTCGTCTTAAAGGAAAGACAAGTTAGTAGCTTAGCATTAAAGATTTGTTAAACATATATTTTTAGTCTTTGAATATATTCAATTTTTTAATAACAGTTATTTTGTACATATTGCCTCTTCTTTGTATAAGACCTATATTAGTTAAAAGTATAAAACCATATAGAAAAATATGGCTTATCTGTTTACACGTCTGTGCCAGTCTGGAGGACAATATGCACAATAGTCTGATATACTAAAACCTAAAATCGTGACCATATTTGATCACATGGAATCAAGGAGAGAAATAAAACAAGCTTGGTTGTATTGGGTTACTCAGTGGGGAAATTTAAATAAAAACTACTTACACTCTGGGTCACTCAAACAATATGCATTTTTTAGGTTCTAAAATATACATAATATCAGGAAAGACCTCTGATTATCATTAGAAGGAAGGAAATACCATTTTGAAATGTAAGTTGTAATTTTCCATATTTGTATGAAACACACAAAATTTTTACTGAGTGGATAAATTGATCAACAACATGTTCAAGGACAACCATGATGTCAAGAAGTGATCCATATGAAAATAAAAGTTGTAGATGTGCATAATAAAGTGGTGACATCTGAAGAGCAATCATACAGGAAGACCACTGATTATTTGCATTTCCAGTAACAGAAAAAATGCATTTCCATTAATTGTGTAGTAAAATGATCCACTTACAAAATGTAAAGTAGCAGTGGTCTTGGGAGTCTTCTGTACACTGTGTGATTGTTTGTTATTATGGTCTAGTGATAACTGAGTCTCAAGATAGAAACCAAGCAATGAGGTACCTGCAACAGCAGTGGTGATGCCCTAGCAGTCACAGTCCTTGACTCAATAAAGTTACACTTTCTTCTATTTGATAGCTAGCACCATGGATTATCAGATGACTAAAGAACAGACCACTGAATTCAAGAAATATTTCACCCTGTTTAATAAAGATGATGCTGCCACTATCACAACAAAAGAAGTTGGGACTGTCATGTGGTCATTCAGGCAGAACCCAAAAGAAGCTGAACTGTAGTATATAATCAATGGAGTGAATGATGATAGGATTGGCATGATTGACATTTCAGATGTCCTGACTCAAATGGCTAGAAATATGAAAGGTCCAGATAAGAGATGAAAAAATCTGAAGCATTCTGAGTATTTGACACAGTAGAACTATATCACACCCTGATGAACTTAAAAGGAAACTGAGTAGAATAGAATAGTTGATAAAATGATCAGAGAAGCAGATATTGATTGAGACTGGCAAGTCAACTATGAAGAATTTGTAAAGATGACTGCAAGAAAGAAAAGAAAGCAAAAAATAAAATAAAACAAAGTTTATTTGTTCATTCTTCTACTCTCTAGTGAAGCTGAATGTCAAATGTATCTTTTGCCTACGCACAAATTTTATATAAATATATTAGGTGGTGATCCTATCCTCTAAAATACTCAAAACTCACATCCATTTTGCTGCATAAATACTCCCACACCATTAGTAACAAGGACTAACTCACTGGGTTTTTTTGGAGTCCCATTTGCTAATGATCAGTGCATTAGGCTGACCAGTTTTGCATGCATGAAACTTAATGACTAGGCACAGTCAGAATTTGGTATTGAAATAAAAATGAAGAAGGCAAATACAAAAGCTGCTTGCTCATATGGGTCTAGTGTAATTTGTTTGTATACATTGTCAGTAGCCAGTTTACCACAAACAAACACATTTGAAATGAGTTTCTTTGGGAATGCTGTGCAGAATATGGGTGAAAGCTAAGCTTTGAGACACAGCCCTAGAAGCAGAATGGTGTTCTTGTACTTCAAATATCTCAACGTCATAGTGACAGTGACACCCTGGGGGGGGGAGCGAATATGTTTTAGTGTGTGTGCTTTTTGTTAGTGTGAGGGTATAACAAGGTGGTGAAGAATAAAACAAATTTAAAATAAGAATTCTTTAGGTCTGGGTATTGGAGTGTGGTTGTCCTGTATTATACGGCTAATATCCGCTTATAAGTGAGGATATACTTATAAGGGGATATTAGCCACATAATAGAGGATGCCCCATATTTGATGTCCTCCCCTTGGTGGGGAGCTCTGGTGGCACTCAAAGAAAGAATAAGCAGGCCACCAAGATGAGACGTGATAGCCTATAACCATAAAGTGGAGGAGGAGATCCCCCTAAAGGAGGGAATTGGGTGAAAATAGGAGGGAGGAAGGAATGGGAGAGTACAAGTGATGGAATAACAATTGAGTTGTAATATAGATAAATTAATTAAAAAATAAGTGAGGATATACAATGTGTGCCTTTCTGGGTCTGGGTTACCTCACTCATGATGATCATTTCTAGTTCCATACTTTGCCTGCAAATTTCTAGACTTCCTTGTGGTTCATAGATGAGTAGTATTCCATTATGAAAATGTACCACATTTTCTTTATCCATTCTTCAGTTCAGGGGCATATAGGTCTTTTCCAGATTTTGTCTACTGTGCACAAACCTCCTAGGAACATAGTTAAGCCAAAGTACTTGTTGTATAGTGGAGCTACTTTTGGGTCTATGCCCAGAAACTAAATAACAAAAAGGACCTTAGGGAGAATGCTTAAGTCTCATAAAACAGACATCAGAAGCAGTTGAAAAGAAGGAACCATACAGAAGCCTACCAGAGAGGTCCTCTGAAAGACTCCATCCAACAGGGGATCCAAGCAGATGCAGAGACTCACAACCAACCTTTAGGATGGAGTACAGGGAGTCTTATGGAAGAGTTGGGGAAAAAGAAGGACCTGGAGAGGACACACCAAGGGCCAGGCATGGTGAAGACCAAGACCCTCCTCTCAGATGATGATGTAGTTGATAGGCGGCATTGTCTCCTTGTGGCTCCCATAATATGGGGAGTATGGATGACTCTGACAGGGACTCAGGCCTTGTCACATTGATCACTTCCCCCCTAGCAGGGCAGTCTTGCCAAGCCACAGAGGAAGAGGATACAGGCAGTCCAGTTGAGACTTGATAGGCTGAGATCAGATGTTAGGGGAGCAGGGAGCAGGGCTCCCACTTTCTGAGGACTAGGTCATTGAGGGAGAGGGTGTGAGGGAGGGAGTCTGGGACATGGAGAGGACGAGGATGGGGACTACAATCAGGATGTAAAGTGAACAATATTTTCAAAAAGTTTTAACACATTAAAAATAAGTAAAATAAGAGATCTTACAAAGGGAGCATCTTTGACCCTTGCTTTTTAATGCTCCAAAGTGTGATTTGTAGCCTGGAGAGTAGCTGTGGACATCCGCACAAATGTTAACACTAGTCTTTGAATAATTATAATTTACTCACATTCCATGTTGTAAATGCTAGTAATTTATTTTATCTAATAAAGAAGGCCATTAAATTGAAATATTTGAAAAAGATAAAATGAAGAGTGAGTCTTTCTAGTTTGGAAAATCAGAACCTGCTCTATGAATTTCTGAAGTAGAACCAGGGTAACAGTAGTAGACACAAAATGTTTTCACTGATCAATGCTTTAGTACCACTTAATTATCACAAAAATATGGGGATATATTTCTTGTATGTATAAGTAATTCTTCCCAAATGCAATGAAGTTTATCTTTTTAAAATTATAATTGCAGGAAACTTCAAAATCTTTTGTCAAAGTTGATATTTTTCATGGCAAAACACATTGTTATAAGTAGAAGAATAAAACCATGATGAAAAGGTTGAGTAAATATCATCATCATAGTTGTTAGTGCTATAAGAAAAACGAAGACATTTTAATTAAGACATGTAATCAGTAGAAATAGAGAATGTATTGGGATTAACTGGCCATAGAAGTCAATTCAGAGAGATTGCATTTAAAGAGTATTTGAGCAGAGACTTGAATGGTGACCAAAATCAGCTTACAAGTGGAGTTCATTCAAGATAAAGCAAAAAATAGAAAAAAATGTTTACACACACACACACACACACACACACACACACACACACACACACACA
>CAJRSG010000433.1:100150-114360 GCA_907169655.1 Acomys percivali
CACACACACACACACACACACACACACACACACACACACACACACACACATTTCTCTCCAAGTTGTTGAATCTAATTGATTTTAAGTATCTTTGAGGCAGCTTCGGGAACTTAAGAAACCTATGTGATACCTCTTGAGTACCACTGATACTCTGCAAATGAACATATTTTGTTGTCTCACAGGGTCTTTTCATCCTGATTTTTAAGGTTATGAATATGCTCTAGTGTATGCTCACCCTCAACAATCTCTGTCTGCCCTGCTGCTTTTAAAGTGAGGAACACTATGTTATTGGTTTCATAGAAAACTACCTCATGACTTAGAAACCAAAAATAAACATTTTATGCTAATAATATTGAAATTATAATTTTAGTAGATATCATTATTGGTTATTAAATAACAATAAGATATCGACTACTTAACTTAATCTGATTAACAAAAATGAAGTACTTTGATAAAATTATAGATGTTTTCTTGCAGATTATGTAAATTTACCAAAAAAAGAACTGTGATGTTTTTACTCAAAAACTATGATAATACAAATCCTTTCCCTAAGTTTTAAAAATATTCATGAATGACTGCCTTATTGAAAAAGAAAGTATAATGAAATATAAATGAGGCAAATCCTGCATTAGTATGTTTTTTTCTTGTTCTTAGAATTTTAGACAAAGATTTGCTTTACCACAAGAGTTCAGAGTATATTCCTGTTCCTGTTTGTGTTTTAATGTTTAAGGAAAAGAATGAAAAAGAAGAGGAGAAGCCTGAAGATTATAACTTAATGTTTTCCCTGAAGCTATAGAATAGCTAATACAGTGGGACAAAGAAACGATATTTATCATTTTCTTCCAGTTTTAATTTTATATCTAGCAGAATATTTATGCAAATTTTAAATATAATAGATACAAAGCTTAAGAAAATAATGGGGGTAAATGTGGTTTTCTTTTCTATCTCATGACATCTCATTGCTATTTTACATTATAATTTGGTCTTTGGTAATAAATCTTTAGAAAATCAATTTATTTTCTAAGGATTAAAAAGAAAACAGTGTAGAGCCAGCAAGTATATCTTAAACTACAGTGCTAAAATATAGTAGCAGTTTTAAAGTTGGTGCACCCTTGATTTAACTGAAACAAGTGACAGAAGGAAACTTGGATTCAATGATTCTACTGAAGTTTATGTCCACTGATTCTTTCTTTTCCCACTGAAGGTCTTGTCAGAACTCTGTGTCTTACAGAGTTTTCTGCACCACAAACTTTTCCTAATAATCTTTTGCATACTTAATTGTGTTTTATTATTGCCATTGTAGGTAACTCGTGCTCAGCCTTTCTGAGTCAAGGCTTGTCTATAGGGGATATTATAGTGTTTTACCTTGCTTTTGCTTTGTAGAAAAATGCACCAAGAATAAAACATCATGGTTGTTTCATTCCATTATGGTTCTCCTAAGGTGTTACAAGAGGTCATGTCTCTTTAAGTCTGAGCAATATATTTAGAATTATTTTGTGATGTTATTTGAATCATAAGGATTAAAGGAGGCTTTACTATATCAGTGGATATTCTTAGACTCAAATCAGCCAATGAATCTGCAACTTAGTTATTTGTGTCTAACACATCTTCCAGATCATGTTTTTAAAAAAGTGTTAGTATGATGATCCAGCATGTACAAATCTCCAAATTTGTCTTACTTTCCTTATATATTCTGAATTATACCCTCAGGGAAACTGTTAAACTTTCAACTTATAATTATATTTTTGAGACAGAAACTGCATGAGTTTATTTTTTGGGGGGAGGGAGATATTTGCTTATCATCATTCATATTATGATTTCCAACCAACTGAACAGTGAGCATCTTAACACTGTGAAGGTTATTGGAGTTATTAGACAGCTCCGTCAACTGTATGCTAAGTACAGTTCATGATAACTATTCAAAGATTGTGGTGATAGTGAGAGAGCCAGGGGAGTGTAAGATGGAGAAAATAAATGGGACAGATGTGAAGAAAGAGAATGAGAGGGAAGTGAAACCACTCCGTACTGGTGTTTACAGAGATAGCATTCACCCATCACTCTGTGCACTGTTTAATAGCCCAAAAGCCACTCTGCCCTTGAAACATGCTTCAAGTTCTGTGCCAAGCTCTTCTCTCCCTGTCAGAATTTCAACTGATTCTGCATTCTGTAGACAATTTAAAGTTGTCCTGTGACAGAGTTTGTTCTGATCTGTCTTCTGATTAATAAGAAGGGAATGCATTAAGCTTTCTTGATTGAGTGAAGCTGGAGACACTCTTTTTTTTTTTGGTTTCTGAATTTTCCTTGGCAGGAAATATTTATTTTATTTTATTTTATTTTATTTATTTATTTATTATTTTTTATTTTTAATTAATTTATTCTTGTTACATCTCTATGGTTATCCCATCCCTTGTATCCTCCCATTCTCCTCTCCCTCCCATTTTCCCCTTATTCCCCTCCCCTATGACTGTTCCTCAGAGGGATTACCTCCCTCTGTATATGCTCATAGGGTATCAAGTCTCTTCTCAGTGACCTGCTGTCCTTGCTCTGAGTGCCACTAGGTCTCCCCCGCCAGGGGACATAGTCAGATGTGAGGCACCAGAGTACTTGAGAAAGTCAAATCCCTCTCTCCACTCACTTATATCTGCATACTAGCCCAATGGACATGTCCCATGAAAGCCTTCCCTTACCAGGAAACTGGGACCGAGGGGAGGACATCCTATTGGGACTCTAGATGAGAGAACAATGGGTGAATAGCAATGTAGAAGGATCCAGTGGGTTCTAGAAACCTACAAGTAGAACATTATGATAGGCAGATCTGGGTCATGGGGTCCCGCTCAAACTAAGGCCCTAGCCAAGGACAATACAGGCGGAAAATTTTAAACCCCTACCCTGATCTAGCCCATGGACAAGACAGTCTCCACACTTGGCTGGAGACACTCTTGCAGTGACAACTGTGGACACTTTAATTTTCCAGTAGGTGTTACTTCTTCAGGCATTTTTTTTGATACGTAGAAATTGTACCATGAGATACACAGTGTGTATTGTAAAATATTAATTACTATAGCCTGATCCCTATGAATTATTATTAGTTGCCATTCTTCATATGTCATGAATGAAGATTTACACATGTCTTTTTTTTTGTGCTCGTACAAAGAGCAGAAAAAACAGCCTTACATCATACATACCATATACATTTATAATTTATAATGCTTGTGAGAAATTATATTTTTTCATAACAAAAGAACCAGACACTGATATTGGATCAGACCTGACAGGATTCATTCCTCTCAGCATGCTGGAAACTGACATCCTGCATCCTTCATGCTCCAGCACCAAGTGCTTCAATTGCTGTTCCTCATCAGAACAAGACAGCTCCCAGCCCACATTCTAAGAAAGCTTCCAATCCCCATTGGTCCAGCATTTCAGACTGTCCCACGCAAGACTCTAATTAAGCCTAGAATTTCACAACATTTAGAAACTGGACCACTAATGTTATTATTCCTTTCTTGTTTAACAATTCCCCAATTTTATTTAGGCCCCTACAAAGGTATTATTCATCCCAAATCAGCCAGAAGAAACCTTAGGAGAATGACACCCCCTTTCCTTTAAGGAGGTTCAGGTAGATTTTTGTTTGCTTTCATGGGCTCTAAAGGGTTATTTTCTTATTTGTCTTATCAGAAAGAAAACAAGGGTGTACTCAAGGATGGCTCTCTTTTTCTTTATCTTCTATTCTTAGTTTTGGAGATAGGGGTTGAAAAGAAAGAAGGGGGAATATAGAAATATCTAGGGAAGATAGAACAAAGAGTAGATTAGTGAATCTAGTCCTCAACTTAATGCCTCAATTGCCACTTACAAGGTTATTTTTAATTCACTGGTATAGAATTTTGTATATAGATGCAAATACAGTGGTATAGAATTCAAATGTAAGAGTATTCCTGATGATATATATATAGTCTAATATGAGGTATTGTACCTATATAACTCAATTGTAAAACAAGATTTACTTCCAATTCTTTGAAAGTGTTATTGCAGGCTGTTTAGGATAAATAAATTATAAAAGTTAATTGTTAGTTAATCAAATCATGATCATATTGATAAATAGTCAATTTTTATAACAAGAATATATATCTTAGGTGTAACAGATAGATTTGATTTTGTAGAAAGATAAGAAAATAATTAGATAACGTCTTCAAAAAGACATACAGAATGTGACCTTTAAAGAGGGAGGTAATCCCTCTGAGGAACAGTCATAGGGGAGGGGAATAAGGGGAAAATGGGAGGGAGGGGAGAATGGGAGGATACAAGGGATGGGATAACCATTGAGATGTAACAAGAATAAATTAATTAAAAAATAATAAAATAAATAAAAATAAAATAAAAATAAAATAAAATAAAATGTTATGCCCAAATTTTGAGAGACTCCCTGAACAGACCACCCAACAGCTGAGTCAAAATGCAAGGAAGTCTTTATTGCAAGTTCGAACCTGGGCTGCCCCTCCCATGCACTGGCACAACAGATGCAGGGAAGTGGCCTCGAGTCTCAATTGAGAGGAGTTTTTATAGGTTTTAGACAAAGAAATGTGTTTTACTCTATATGATCAGATGGTGTTTTGGCAGAAAAGCAAGGAGTTACAAGCCTTGGTGTTTCATGGTTGGGCAATACATGTAGAGGCATGTTGTTCTATAGAAAAGATTGATTGAAGCAGTCTTGGGAGCCTTAGGAACTTTGGCCTGGCTTCTCCTAATTGGTTGTTGCTATGTGCCAGACACCATAGTGATCAGCTTAACCATCACAGAGTGTATTTGGACATTCCCAAGGTGAGCTGGTTGTGTTGCTAAGGAATATTTTTCTGCTTAGACTAGCTTTTGGTTTTTCTGGATCCAGAGTTAAGATGTTGGTTAGGTTTAACGTAAATGGAGTTTCTTTTTCAAAATGGAGTTTGGTCCTTTCAAAAAACTATTTTTATTTTTTAAAGATGCATTGACAATGAGACAAGTTAACTCTTAGCAACACCCACCTTACCTCAAAGAGGAGAATGAACATCAAAGAACTTCCTTATGGAGATGGATTCAAATGTGGGAAAACATTCACTGGGCAAAATGTCCTTGTTTCTACCACAGACAGAATTTTACCTAAACAAGGGCAAGCTTGGAAGCAGGCAGAGTTGACAGCCAAACTCTACCAAGACAGAGTAAGCAAGTCCTCAATAGTTCCTGCCTTTCAAATATGTCTGTTGGATTTATGGGCCTGAACGCTAAAGAGATACTACAAAGTTACAGTTTTGGGAGACAGCTCAGGCAGCAGATGGTCTCTGTCAACTTCTCATTTGGAAAGCTAACAACCACGTATACTTAGGTAATCAAGTTTATTTCCTCTCAAGTCTCTGATGTGGATGAAGACCAGATAGTTTAGTTTTACAATGAAGCTTAGTTGTTTAGGGGTTAAGATCTTTTTAGGTCTAGATAGATGCTTTAAGTTGTTAATAACAAGATGTGATGGAGATTGATTTACATTCAGAATTTTAGACTCACCATGATAGGAAAGATGTTTTCTTCAAGGTTATCAAACACAATAGCCAAAACACTAAGAATATAGCATTTATATAATTCCTGATTGTTTCATGGTTCGTCTTGTTGTAGGTTGTTTATTGCATATATATGTTATAACATAAATGTATATGTAAAAAATATTTATTAATAATAAGAAATGTAAAAACAGCTTATACAAAATAAAACAACTCTCAGAAGCCATTAAAAATAAATTATATTCCACTACAAAAAAAGCAAAAGAAAATAAATGTGCCTGTATTATAGTGATTCATTTTCTTCCAAATTGAGACTATTCCAGATAGATTCATTAATGAAATGTCTTGGGTTTGTGTCCAGGATTATTTTTTTAAATCAGAATTCTGATTATTAACCAGATCTAGCCAATGGTCAGAACAGTCTCCACACTTGAGTGGAGAGTGGGATATGACTTTCTCAAGTACTCTGGTGCCTCACATTTGACCATGTCCCCTGGAGGGGGAGACCTGGTGGCACTCAGAGGAAAGACAGCAGGTTACCAAGAAGAGACTTGATACCCTATGAGCATATACAGGGGGAAGTAATCCCCCTCAGGAACAGTCATAGGGGAGGAGAATAAGGGGAAAATGGGAGGGAGGGAAGAATGGGAGGATACAAGGGATGGGATAACCATTGAGATGTAACAAGAATAAATTAATAAAAAAAAATTAAAAAAAATAAATCATTTGGCATTGTAAAATGAGCCTAAAGGTAAAAACTGAGTCTGGTCTTCAATATTGATAGCTAGCTGTAGTCCCTAAGGCTGGGTTTTACACTGAATAGTAATATTTTGGAGACAGACTAGCTGTTCTCTAGGGTCTCTTTCAGCTTTTAAGTTCAATGAAAATAACAAGTCAATTGGTGCATTTGTTTTGTGAAAAAAATATGTTTTTTTCTTAGGTGTTAGTGTATAAAGCAGGTATAAGCCCACTATGTGGGACAGTTTGACAAAGGGAGAGATTTTTAGATTCACCTTTGATAAGTGGCTGCAAGATGATAAACATACTTGCAACTTTCCATTTTAATTTATAAATGTAGGTAATATCACTTTCAAACTCTTATTTCTGGAACAGAAGAAAATTCTTCAGAAAAAATAATTATATAAATACAACTCTATGAAAAACAAGAAGGCGCTGAGTACTAATTGCAATTGAAATTTAATATTCCTCAACTCTGTAGTTTGACAGAGGTTTCCTATTACCTGCATGTTTCTAACATGGGAATTAGAAATCACATCGGCAAATTCACAGTTTTCCTTAGAAGTTTCTTTGAATGGGCAGTGAGTTCCATCTGTTTTCATTTTGATTTTCTAAGGATGGACTTTCAAATTTACCCTTTGTTTTCCCACTTAACACTACTGTTCTTATTTTTTATATATTTTATTAATTTATTCATATTACATCTCAATGGTTATCCCATACCTTGTATCCTTCGATTCCTCCCTCCCTCCCATTTCCCCTTACTCTCCTCCTCTATGACTGTGACTGAGGGGGACATCCTACCTGTATATGCTCATAGGGTATCAAGTGTCTTCTTGGTAGCCTGCCATCCTTCCTCTGAGTGCCAACAGGTCTCCCCCTCCAGGGGACAAATATGAGGCACCAGAGTTCCTGTGAAAGTCAGAACCCACTCTCCACTCAACTGTTGAGAATGTCCTGTCCGTTGGCTAGATCTGGGTAGGGATTTGAAGTATACTACATGTATTTTCCTTGGCTGGTGCCATAGTTTGAGCAGGACCCCTGGGCCCAAATCTGCCTATCGTAATGTTCTTCTTGTAGGTTTCTAGGATGCTCTGGATCCTTCCACTTTGCCATTCTCCCATGCTTCTCTCATCTAGAGTCCCAATCGGATGTCCTCCCCTCTGTCCCAGTTTCCTGGTAAGTGAAGAATTTCATGGGACATGCCCCTTGGGCTAGTGTCCAGATATAAGTTAGTATATACCATTTGACTCTTTCTGCTTCTGGGTTAACCCATTCATTAATGAATGCATTACAGTGTCTAATGCCTAAAATATTCTAGGTAAATCATTTTATGTTTGCTGAATTAAATTAGGAATTACTCATTTTAAAATTGCAACACCATGAAATATCTTCAGTCTTTAGAATTACGCAACAGATGAAAATTTAAAATTTTCTGTCTAACATAAACTGCCAGGCAGTGAAGCTGTGAACTTAGGGCACAGACACTATTGAGAGAATAATATTGATGATGGGAGGAATTTGATACCTGCATTTCCAGACATATGATAATTGAATTAGTGTAAAATATTTCAGGTCATCCTAACTAGACAATTAAAAATAAACATTTATATTCTAATGTAACACTTTCCAAATATAGTGTAAAAGAAGTCTATCACTTTTGAAGAATATAATATATTAATTTACTGCTGACAATATTATTGTCTTTCAGGAATCTCCTTTCCCTATCTTCTGATTATACAGTTATTTGATTATTTTCACTTAACTTGAACCCTTAACTCCATAATTTGGCATTAAATTCATATTTTGATAATAAAGCCCAACACAGTGTAGTTGGTGGTTTAATCTGATCCCATGTAGTCTTTTCTTGAGTTCAAGTAATCCTGAAGTCAAGAAATAGCATTAGAAACTATGGCAACAGAATAAATCCTTGTCATTCTCATCTATTTCGAGTATAATATCGGAGTTTAGGCATTCTTTATGTTGTAATAGGCTGTCTGAAAAATGAAACAATGGTAGAGGAGAATATATCAGAGTCGGGAAGAGAAAGCTTCCATTTCCAGTTATTATCACTTGAGTCACTGAATTCCAGCTAGTAAATCTCACTTAGTAATGCCGATGATGTAATTTAAAAAGAAAAAAAAAAAGACTCATGATAGCTTGACTTGAATTTTGTGACCTGGCACCAAACACAGAAATGTTCTCAAACTATTTTGATCAAAAGGGAGATACAAGTGTGGGCCTAAATATGTGTGCCTTTATAAGTGTTCTGTTGATGCAAAGAAACACCATGGCATGGCAACCTTTACAATAGAAATCATTTACTTGAGCCTTGCTTAAATTTTTAAGGGTTTAATCAAGGATTTTATAGTAGGAAGCATAGTGGACACTGTCAGTGCCTGAGAAGTAGCTGTGAGTTCTATATCCAGATCCCCAGGCAGCAGAAGGAGAGGGACTCTGGGCTTGGAATGGGTTTATCAAAACCTCAAAGTCCATCCCCAGTGACACACTTCCTCCAATATGGCCACATCTCTTAATCTTTTCATTAACAGTGACCAAGTGTTCAAATTTAAGAAGACGCAGAGGTAATTCTCATTCAAACCACCACCATGTGATTTCTTTACAAATATTAAATGAGTATCTAAATGTGCTTGTAATGTTATTTGTCTCTGATGGATTTACAGAAATTGTTTCTCTTAATCACGTATTTAAAGCTATAATCCTCTTCCCTCTATCCCTCCTATCAACTCTCCTTTCAGGAATTTGCTGAACTCCTTTCTTACACTTTAAATATAAATCCAATAATTCTTACCTTAAAACTCAATACATAATAATGTATTATATGAGAAGAACTTAATTAAAATATCTCCAAGACTTATTTTCAACTGAAAACATTATTTTTCTAAAATAAATTAACAAAAAGATACAGAGGCATATTTTTGTCTATCAACCAACTCTGTTGAGTTCTCTGAACATACATGCAGCAAATGAGAAACAATAACTTTCTATTTTTTTAATTAAAAATTTAGTTTATAATGTAGATAACTAAACATTACTATTTAAATTTTATATAGGACTACTTCAATCATCATTGACACTTTTAGCAATTGCAGTTGGTATTTGAATAATTTATATGTATGTTAGTTGGGGACTAGAGTGTGTGTGTGTGTGTGTGTGTGTGTGTGTGTGTGTGTGTGTGTGTGGACATATGTGTGATGTGTATGTGTGTGTATGTGTGTGTGGTGTCTGGCTGTGTATCTGTGTGTGGTGTGTATGTATGCATGTGGTGGGTATATATGTGTGTTGTATGTGTATGTATGTGTATATATGTGTTATGTGTGTGGTGTGTGTATGCATATGTGTGGTGTGTGTGTATATGTATGGTTTGTGTGTATGTATGGCGTGTGTATGTGTGTAGTGTGTGTATATATGGTGTGTGTATGTGTGTGCGTCTGAAAGAGAGATGAGAGAAGAAAATTTTAATAAAGCTTAGGTAATAACATGCACACAGGGACACAGAGCGAAGCATTGTCTTTGTGTTCTTTTTGCTTGAAGGCAATTAGCACTGTTCCAAATGACTCATGGTTGTGTATTTCCCACATGCTCATGGTCAAGGTATTTCTTGAACCTGCTTCATTGTCTTCCCTGCAGAATACCAATTATGCTATGCTATGTAAACACAGGTTTTAGGAGACATGCATTTTGTAGGCTATTAAAGTAATAACAAAGGAAAAATGTGAGACACTTATTGGTTTCCTAAAATTCACATAATATAAACATTTGGGAGAATATGTGAAAGCATTAAGACTCTTATTTCTGAATTTTAAAATCTCAGCTCTTTGTTATCCCATCCTGGTATTCTTGCTCTCAATACACCTGCCAGGCCCTGTGACAGACACAGATGACAACTGCCACATTGTTCGAGTCAGTAAAAACAGTCATTTAAAGAAAAAAGAAAAAAGGAAATGAAAAATAATGAGCAGTGACGACTGTTTTCCTTCCATTATATTCTGCTTTAAATTTTATTTCCCTTTGATCTCAGGTAGATTGTATGTATTATGAAGCAATATTGTTGTGCTGATCATCTGATGGAGCCTGCACCTGCCAGTTACCATAGAAAAGGCAGGAAGCCCCACACCCATAATGTGTCAATTACTGCATCCTTTTACCTTGCATTTGCTTGGCCAAATAAACATCAGTGGTGTGTTTCTATTTACAAAAGCTACAAGTTGTATACTATGAGGTTTTAATACAAATCATTGCCCCATGTATTTTTATATAAGTACACTTAAATTACAAATTGAGGTCACTAAAGGGGGACATTTTCACAGATATGCTTTGAAAGCATTGAATTAATTTTAAACAGTCAATAATCATTTGTATGAAATTTATGAAGATTTAAGGAATAGGTGAGGAGAAAATTATAAAGTGGAGGGTGGAAAACCTTTGTAGTCATCAATATATCATTTTCCATCCTAATTTATTATGCTATCCAGTTTGTAGCTTCATAAATAACTAAAAATTTTAGAAGCAATTTTAAATTATTTCCACAAAAGAATAATTATTACTCACCACTATTCGTAATATCTTGCCTAAAGGGAATTCTATCTGGCCTGAATTAATATGGTACTAACAAATGGTACTTGAAAAAAACTGCTTCTCCCAGGGAAAACAAAGGATCCTTTTTGTTCACAGGTATTCTGGTTTGTTCTCACAGCTTAGGAAGTGTTCCCTGAAAATGTCAGCAGAATTATTAATGAAAATAGTAAGTACTATCATAGAAGAATATTTTCATGTGCTGATGGATTATTCTTATGGAAAACAAAAAAAAAGCTGCATGGATACTATTGTGGAATACATGGTTTCTTTAATCATATAAATGCAAATTTCTAATATCTATTGACTGCTTACCATGCACAAAACATCATTTAGTCATTTGTAAATTATCCATGTTGATCCATTCAAATCCTGTCTGTTTAAACAGATGTATTAAAGAAAGGAAAAAACATTTTGCAGAAGGCGATGGCAGCCTCCTGACAATGAGGAAAATGCCTGAGTTGTGACTTTTTTTATGGAAACAGAAATGTCCTGATAAGCTGCGTGGGCTGAGGTAAGGAACTGTCTTTCATATGTAGGAGACATTTAAAGAAAGCAATCTTAAAATGGGACAAGCTGCCTTAAGGACAGCTTTCTTCAGCTTGGGCAACTTCTACTTCCTGCCACTGTGACCATGGAACATCGGAATATATGATTTCAATATACATACTGCAGTGCATGAACAACATTCTTCCATGTCCTTTCCATTGTTCATCATTGAATACACTTTTCCCAGGTCACTTAGTGAAAATACAGATAATTAATTTAACAATATATGTGACTGATGGCATATTTTTTATTAGAAAATAGTGAAATATGTACAATATCTACTTTGGGTGAGGAAATTTAGTTAAAATTGTTCATGTACCCAACATTATGGGGAAAGGTTATTAATGGATATTTTTTTTGTGTGAGGCTTGCCTAAGTTTCATTTTCTTCTCTTAAGTCCTGTGTCTTCACCTATATGATACTTAGAATTGACAGATAATTATGAGATGAATGAGTTGCAGATATGAGAAAATAAGTAACACTTTCTTATATTTGCAATGAACTATTCCTAGATGTGAATTTGTTGTATATATTAGTACTTTCAGGTTCCCAAATATTACTATGAGTCAGGTACTACTACAGTTAGGACGCAATGCAAGGGTGGATTGTAGAACTTTCTGTGACAGTTCAGACATCCTGTGATTTACAAGGCACTGAAACTTTAGTAATTGGTTTTAATATCTCTACCTTGAACCACATATGAGTATTTGTGACTAGAGTACCATCCTGTGCTTAGAAAGGATTTTTAATACGGAGCTAGTTGATAATATAATGTAGTACTAACTGATCATTTTCTGAATGCCTCTTCTTCACCCAAGTTCACCTGTATGTTTTCTGTTTACAAACCCAGCACGCACCATGAGGTCGCCATCATTACTCTGTGGAACCAGGAAGCACTATGTCTGCAGTCTGCATGAACCTTACCCTCATGTTTGCACTGAATGCTCATATTCTGGGGGCTTATTTAGCTTTAGGATAATCGGAAATTTTTCTTATTCTTTCTTGTCCAATCTTTTCTTGATTATACTGTTGCCTTTTTTATTATGGGGAAAATATTTACCAGCAAAAATTCAGATATTTGTTTCAGGTGTGAAAGTGGTTAAGAAAAGGAGTGGGATGAAGACAGTCCAGTCGGTTGAAGGAGGCTAAAATGTGTGAGGATGGAAGAGTGTCACAGATCCTGACACGCTGAGGCATTTTGTGCTCCCTCCAGGAACGTTGTGTAGAACATTGCTGACGTCACCAGCAAAGGATTTTTAACAACGCTTCAGTAGAACTTTCCTGCATCCACAACTTTCTCAATTTTCAAACTTCAAACTTATCAACTTCAAGACAAGTTTAATACTCCTCCTCTAGGGATTCACCACATTCTCCAAATTTTAGTCATAAACAACCATAGTTAGAATGACCCTTGCCCTAAGCCTGACGCTGTTTCCACAGAAAATTAGCTCGGAGCACAGGGCTTGACTTTGGCTATGCCCTGTTTCACACACACACACACACACACACACACACACACACACACACACACTCACTCACACATAAACACACGAATGCATGCACGCATGCACGCTGGCATGAATTTACACTATGAAGCACCGAGTGGCCTGAAACTCGCTGCAGAGCCTGCCCTAGAAATCACCCAGAGATGCCTTAGTATGCCTATGTCCTCCTGCCTGCCAAAGTCTGGGATTAAAAGTCTGTGCCGCTATGTCGCTATGTCTGACATGTTCCTTTTGCATAACTGTTTATTTAAGCTGTGTGATGTCAGAAGCGATTTAACAATTATAACATATTTTTTTTTGGTAGAAAAAATACAACACATTATTAGGCAACATCCGTGTCAACAAAATAGGAGTTCTTGTTCAAGAACGTCGGGAAAAAGTGTAAAAAACATGGAAAACATGAAAGATGACTAATTAGAAATCAAGTCTTTTACACTTTGATGAACTAGAGCAGAATGTGTCAAGATGTGCAATGCAAATTAAAAGGACCACAAAACACGAAGGGAAAGCCAATTAGAGGAGGAGAAATGAAACCAAAGGCTCAAAGGCAACTGAGAACCAGCTAAGGATTGACACTGCTTAATCATAACCCATCAATGGCTACAGTTTATAAGACCTGTTTTACCAATGCCCTCATGTAACACTGAAGACAAGGCTACCAGACAGGGACACCATTTAAATATATGACAGAATGACGTTGTCATGTCCATGAGTGGCATCATGCTTTGCTGATACACTCTCCTGGCTATTGCCTACAGTGTGATTTTTTTTCCTTTTGATCAGAAATTCTTTTTTTTTTTTTTCTTTTTTGAGAGGTATAGGTAAAATTCATTACTGACACACCAGAAGTCCCAATTGTTGATGTGTCAGGGTCTCTCAGCACTCGGGAGACAAAAGGACCTTGATCAGAAATTCTTAGAGGCTGAATGGACTTAGGTATGCGCACATAGCATTGTGTTTCCTATGTCTTTGCATTTTCTGGGCAATTGCATCTGGAGGCAGATGTAAAGTAGAAGTCAGATGTCTCTTTTACATTAAAGCATTCAAGACAAAAAGATGCTCTTCTTTTGAGCGTTTTCATTGGTTTGGCTTTTGTTTCACTACCAGGACCCCAATTTTTTTTCCTTCACTCCTAGTTGCTCCCAATATAGCATTGCTTTGGATGCGCACAAATAAATCAGAATGTTAATGATTGTGTGCATGCCTGTGATAGATTTTTAGTTTGTTTCTCTTTCTCTCCCTCCCTCTCTTCTTCTCTTCTCTTCTCTTCTCTTCTCTTCTCTTCTCTTCTCTTCTC
>CAJRSG010000433.1:127635-157225 GCA_907169655.1 Acomys percivali
AGAGAGAGAGAGAGAGAGAGAGAGAGAGAGAGAGAGAGAGAGAGAGAATTACAATGCTTACTTCTTTGTTTCTTTGTTCATGGGTCATAGACATTGAGTGCTCTTCTTATAGATGACATTTGAAAATGGTACCTGCTCAATATATCATAGAATTGTTCAGGTTAATTTTAGAAGAAAATTGCTATATGGCCTCAGAAATTGTTAGTATTTTCTTGTTTCATGTCTGTGCTGTCACTTTACCTTCGAAAGGGAAGATAGTGCTGTTAATGGAAGAGATGCTTACAACTGGCTAGAAAGCATAGATTTATTGTTTTTGCTATTGTTTGTTTTGGTTTTAGGTTCATTAAACAGGTGAAGAGAAATGACTCATATCAAACAATTTGTGTGCTAGTGGAAGAATAGCATGGTAATTGAATATAATGTCAGCTGGTGGCAATAATTTTGGGCTACAATCTGAGAAAAGAGTCACATAACTTCCTGAAACATTAGTCTTATGAACTCATAAAATTTAACCCTATAATAGGGTTGGAACTATAGTATAACTGAAACTCCTCCATATTCCATGGCAAATATGTAATGTGCCATGCACTAGACTTTCAAGTTTCATAGGAATTTCAAGAAAGTATACTTATGCCCTTAATTTTTCATTCTGTTCTGTAATAATTTGAGCACATGTTCTCCATCTGCCTCATACAAGTCACCTGAATGAGGGCAGAGCCTTAACCCACATTTTGATACTTTCTCTATAGAAAGTATAAAAGTCACTATGGAGTAATGCAAAGAAATGATTTTAGCTTGAACGAACAAATTATAATGAAAACCTTAATAATAAAAATATTGAGGTGATTAATTTTTGCTCTGAAAAATTTATCAGGTTTATACTGTTTCACATAGTAGTCACAGAACTTTAAAATTTTTAATTCCCTTAATCTCCGTGAAAGTCAAGCCTGGGTGCTACTATTCATAGCATACAGAAACATGAGTGATTTGTACAGTAAAAAAAATGATGGAAATCGGATTTAAATGTAAATATCTTGAACAGACAGACTGTACTCCTAATAAGTTGGCTCCCTTTGGTTTTATGGTTCATGGAAAATTATGTTTATTGCACTGTTTAATGTTGTATTATGTTTTTAGCTATTGTAACAAATCACTACAGGTGTATAGCTTTAAACAGAAGCCTATCACTTGTTCAGTTGATTCATAATGTTGTCTTATAGTTCAGGATACCATTAGCTGTGGTATAAAGACATCACCCAGGTTAGTTCTTTCTGAAAAGTCTACAAAATTGCTCTTTGTGAACTATTTGGGGATTGCTTTATTTTCTTGGCTTGCTCCATGCAGTGTGGGGCTGAGTACATGCATTTTTTGTCTTCCTTCATTCCAATTCCTTTACATGGGTTATGATTAACCCTTCTTGGATAATATCACATTTTTAGTGCTAAAAGTAACTTTTACCTTTTAAGATAATGCATTTACCATTCCCATGAATCAAGGGAAAATATTGGAATGTCTTTGGAAGAGAAGTTGACCTTACTCCAATGATAATTAGTGAGTAACGTGTTTTTGGAATAACAGTGATGGTTTTATTATCTTAAATAAAGAAGAGAAAAGATATGCTTCTATTACATGAACTTCTGGAGTTATTGGTTGCTGGGGGAGTAAATATTTATCTCTGGGGAATAAAATAACTGTTAAGTTGTCCACATCTTAGTGAATAGCTAAGTGATTGACCATACCTTAGGGGCCTAACGCATTACAAAACTTAATGTCTAAAAAGAATTACTGAGTCAGGAGGTGAACCTGGACAGACAGATGGTTACAAAAAAAAATAGAACTCATGAGTAGTTAGGGTAGAAATCATAACTAGTTTCTTTCTTGATATTATAATGCTACTGTATCCACTCTTTTCCTCTAGTATCTCAGGAAGTTTATCTTAAGAAAATATTTAAGAAAATGTTAGAGTTATTTTTATATAGATTGTTGATCCTAACTTGTCAAAAGAAAGTTTAGAAATAGGTTTTATGAACATATTTATGGCTTAATTTAATTAATAAAAAACATAAAATATTATGAGATGAAATTTTCTCATTCTGGGGAGGAGAGATAACTGCTCTGCTTTCTGTGAGGAATTCTCCCAGATCTTTCCTTACCTCATAGTAATGTCATGTATTTGTAGATATGTGTGCTGTTTCCATTAATTGTTCATACATGGTTCTCTATGGTAATACTCAATTCAGTACACTTAGACCAGCAATCCTAAAGCCTCACTGTAGAGGAAACACATGACAGGCTCACAATAAATACAGGAACACCCTGAGTGGAAAACATCTTTCAGATGTCAAGAATGGGTATTTACATTAATAGAAATTAACTATATTGAAAAATTACATCAAAAAGTGTAAAATTCTCTTTAATTTTAAAATTATGTTATGGAAAAGACTTTTTGGTACATGGTAACAAGAACATTTTATTTAAAATATTTTTCATGCCATATATTTTGGTCATGCTTTTCCATCCCATTCCACATCCCTATCCTTTTCGTGTGTTCCCTTTCTCTCTCTTACTCTCAAAAAATAATGTAAATCTACAACTTTTTAAATCTATTCTTCAGTTGAAGAACATCTGCGTTGCTTCCAGTTTCTGGCTACTATGAATGAGGCTGCTATAAGCATTGCTGAGAAGTGTCCTTGTGGTCTCGTGGGGCTTCTTTGGCATCTATGGCCAGGAGTGGCATAGCTTTGTCTTGTGGTAGATGTATTCTATTGTTTTTGAGAAAACTCCAGGTTGGTTTCCCACATTGGTTGTACAAGTTTGCACTTCTACCCGCAATAGAAGAGTGTTTCCCTTCTTCCACATTTACACAATGGAGTAATATTCAACTACTAAAAACAAAGGAATTCTGCAATTTTCAGGCAAATGGATGGAATTTTTTTAATTAAATTATTCTTGTTACATCTCTATGGTTATCCCATCCCTTGTATCCTCCCATTCTTCACTCCCTCCCATTTTCCCCTTATTCCCTCCCCTATGACTGTTCCTGAGAGGGATTACCTCCCCCTGTATATGCTCATAGGGTATCAAGTCTCTTCTCGGTGACCTGCTGTCCTTCCTCAAATCAAATGGATGGAATTTTAAAAGGCTATCTTAATTGATGTAACCCAGACCCAGAAAGACACACAAAGTATGTACTCACTTACAAGGAGGTAGTAGTCATAAAGTACAGGATAATCATGCTACAATCCACAGAGCTAAAGAAGCCAAGAAGAGCCCATGGGAGGATGTTTGACTCTTAGTCAGCAGAGGAAGTAAAATAGACATCTGAAGTACATGGAAGGTGAGAACTGAGTCAGAGAGGGGTAGGGGAAGTTAAAGGGATGTAGACCAGGAGTGGGAAGAGAAGGGAACAGTAGAGAAAGGAAATTGTTGGGGTGGCATCTCTGGGAAAGGGGATGCAGCCAGGAGTCTATGGCAGTGAAGTTAGCAGAAACTCCTAGCAGCAGGAGATTTGGAGCATTAAGCAACCCCTGCGTGTGGCCAGGTAGGGGAGAGGGGACACCAACTCACCCATAAAACATTCAACCATAAATTTGTCTCACCTACAAGAAGTTTAGGGATAAAGATGGAGCAGAAGTTGAGGGAAAGACAAACCAGTGACTGGCCCTACTCAAGAGAGCTAACCCCAGACACTATTAATGATATGCTGCTGTGCTTGCAGACAAAAGCCTAGCATAACTGCCTTCTGAGAGGCATTATCCAACAGCTGACGAAGACAGATGCAGAGACTCACAGTCAAACAACTGAGCAAGCTCAGGGAGCTTTGCAGAAGAATGGGAGGAAGGACTGAGGGAGCTGGAGAGATCAAGGACACCACAAGAAGACTACAGAGTAAACTAACTTTGGCCCATGGGGTCTCACAAAGACTGAACCACCTACCCAAAACATGTATGGGTTGGGCCTAGACCCTCTACACCTAGGCAGCAGATGTGAAGCTTGGTTGTTAAGTGTGTCCCCTGACAATGAGAGTAGAGGCTGTTTTTGACACTTTTGCCAACATACTTTGATCATGATTTTTCCTTTCTAAACTCCTCCCTTTTTTCCCCAAGACCTCTTTCTCCTAGCTTGACTGCCTTGTGTTGCTTCAATGGGATAGGATGCATATAGTCCTGCTATAATTTAATGTGGCGGGGTGGGTTGGTACCCACTAGGTGCCACACCTTCTTGAAAAGGAAAGAAGGAAATGCGGACCGGGCTGTTGGTGGAACTCAGAGGATAAGCAGGAGGTAGGCTGGAATCAGGTTGTTAAATGATGAAGTAAAAACTTTTTAAAAATGGAAAAATGAAGAAAAATCACCATTAAGAAAAAAAAAGTCAAGACAATTTTACAAAATAACACAAAAAGTACCCCCCCAAAAGGGGGAAAAATAACAGTGTCTGTTTTCTGCTGTCTAGCTACTCCTGGACATTAGACCTGCTGTTGAGTGTGGACAATATACTCAGTGGAAATTTTTAATTTTTCTCTTGACAATATAGATTTATAATAGCAATAACATTTTAAATAGTACTAGTATTATGATTAGTGTGTGTGTGTGTGTGTGTGTGTGTGTGTGTGTGTGTGTGTAACCTAATAAACTCCATCACACTCAATATTTTGCCCAGTGTGTTCAGTTACTAAATTGCTTTGTATTGATTGATTGATTTTTCTCCAACCTGTGGATGATATACTCAGGAAAAGAGTCAAATTTTTGGATCACATTCTGATTCCTTCCACGATACAAAACTATCTCACTTAAGGACAGATTCCTAATTTCCCAAATCTTAATTTAACCAGCAAAGAGTCCTGTTAAGTCTTAAATAGCTGTATGTTCAGTGTAAGAAAAATGACATGTCTGTCTGAAGTTCACACCCATCAATGCAACCCTGCATTCAAGTGATCACTGAGGTGCCTGACAGTCATGTGCTTTATTGGTAAAACACCACAGAAGATGTGTTACAATTGAGTGACAGGAACCAACTTCTGGCTTCTCAGTGCATGGCATGCTGCAGCCTTCAGAATGTGTATTAGTTTTATATTCTTCAGTCATTCCTTATTTGCCAGTTAACGTTTGTTGTCTTTGTATATACTTAATAAATAATAGGCATTCATTAAAGGACAATGATATATTTTAACCTTAAGTAGGAAAAAAAAAACAAAAAAACATGCCATTCACAGTCAGGCTTAAAAATTCCCCCATTATTACCTCCCAAGGACAGTCCAGAATATTTTTAGAACAGAAATAGGTGATGTAGAGAAAGATGGTGGATAGCCATTTTATCTAACGCTTGTTTCATATTAGTTTTAGGTTCATGTGCATTTCAGGAAACTGAACCACTCTTTAAGAAGAGAAAGAATGTTGGATAACAACAACAAACACCTAATGCTCTGCTAATAAGGTTAATTTTTGCTTCTTTTTAAATAGATGATCGTTATAAGTGGCTGCTGAATAAATGACCTTCTGAAATGGAAAAAATGGTACCCAGACAAGGCACTTATGTCCGAAAGGCAAAAATGTGGGAAAATCCCACAATTTAAAAAATCTTGGGCCAGTAAGATAGATGAATAGGTGAAGGTGCTTGCAGTCAACACCTGGTGTCCTGAGTTTGATGCCCAGAATCCACTGTAGATGAGAACAAGTTCATTCCAGTAGTTGTCCTTTGAGTTACACATCTAATACATGTGCACCTGTGCCCGATTTCTGTCTGTCTGTCTCTCTTTCTTTTATGCACATACACACCACACACAAAAATTAAGAAATAAACTAAAATTTAAAAAAATCACATCCTGGGTAATGATCCAATAGTATTACCTCAATATTGAAATACAAGCAAACAACTAGGTTCCTAACTATTTAGTAAGTTATGAAACACTGAAGTAGTTCAATCCTTCTGAAAATGGCACTCATAAACTTAGTTCTCAATCATAAACTTAAGGTATGAATAACATCTATCAAGCAACCATCCTGTGAGCTTCCCAATGTGAAAAATTACTTCTATAACAGCTAGACACCTCACTATCCACTCTGATTTAGAAGATTGGCCATTTTTATCCCCATACAAGATAATAACACAAAACCAAAGTGTGTTTTTATGTTGCAATATTTAGAGCAACACTAAAAGGATTGTTTAGAATTTCTTGCTGATAAGTGTAAGTAGGTGTTAAGGTAGGGATAACATTTAGCTTGAACACATTGGTGTAAAATTACTGGTTAATATATTAAAAAGCAATTGAGCAGACTTCTGATAGTTACCCCTACCATTCAGTCTCTGCTCTCACTGTGTTCTGCTCACAGCTTCCACCAAAGCTTTAGCCTGGTTAGTGCTGTATCACCAAAGTACCTTGTAAAAATCTGGTCTCTGCTTCAGCTGTAAATGCTGCTGTCCACTACACTGGACAGTACTCATGCTTCATGGGTGGCCAATATTTACAGTATAATGCTTGGTTCAGTAAGTACATAGACAGGTTGTCCAAAATCTGAGTGTACAGCTGTATATAAATCAAAGAAACAAGAATAACAAAGATAGAGGTTACTGCCGTCAGGTGCTTTATTTGAGTGGATACAATGCTTGTTCCTCCAATTTTAGCATTTACTAAATGTGAAATTGGTAGTTAGTTTCATTCTCTATAAATTTGATCAGATAGACAAAAATATAGGTGACAATGAAAATTTCAATACAAAGGAGATGGATACTAGAAGATCAACAATAAATCACTGGGGAAAGAAACAGAAAAAGAGAGAAGAAAATGAAGCTGACCTCGAAAATTCAGGTGGGCAGAATGCAATTGTCCAACCTTGACTCTAAATTGAATGCATCAATAATAGTTGAAAATATTACTTTTGGAAACCTGCCCATGGTTTAAAAATAATTGACTTAAGATTCCTGACCTCTGTTGACATCTGAAATTAAAGAAAATAAGCTATGGAGAATATAAAATAGAGTTGTGTTTATAATTGTAGCCATAACACTGTGCCTAGGTTGAGAGTGGATCAGATTGCCTTCTACCAATCTTACCTACTCTCCTTTACACAAACCTAAAGATGAATAAGGCCCAAAATATGAAACATAACAGTAAAATATTGTTCTGTAAATAAAGGTTGAATCATAGATTTTTCACATTTAAATATCCCTTTGTCTACCCCTTGTTCAATGAATCACTAAATACATTTGATCACCCAAATCTTATTTCCAAGTTGCAAACTGCTGGTCAAGTCCATGTATAACAGAAAGTAAGGAATCCTCCCCTCTAAACCCAACAAGATGGGTTCTTGCTTCTGAGTTTATATAATATGCATGAATCTAAATTCTGTTTTTTATAGCCATTGCAATAATTTAGGCTATAATATATGCTAGTGAAATTTTCTCCCCTTCAATTTCAATTATCAGAATATTATTTATATTTCTACTTTAATAGAAAATACTGGAAGGTCTTCACAACTTTTTCTTTACATTTTAATGTAAAATTGATTAAATTCTACTCATTTCTTTCAGTACTGCTTTACTGTGTCTGCCTAGTTAAAGTCCAGGTCATTGTATCCAATATTTTGTTTAGCTTTTTCCTAGACCATCAGAGAATGTATTTACAAGAGATTTCTGTCTCTCTACTATCATTCTAAACTTTTTCATATATTATTTATTTTGCCTTCCAATTTAATTATAGGGAGAATATTCTTCATGGATCTCTCACACTTTTGTACATGTTGCAAGCCCAGACGTTGATTAGCTTTGTTCTAGACTACCTTCCCAAGGATGTTTGCTTCAGAAATAGCTTTAGAAGAGAGATAACATCTCCTTTTGGGAAAAATGGAGCAAATTTCTTTGTCACACAATAATTATATTGTGGTCTTTCATGACAAAGGTCAGACAAGCTTATAGACCATTCTAATGGACTCCCTAAGCACTTTATTCTTTTCTTGTAATTGAATCCACTGCATGTGACACATCTTACCTGGGTGTCTTTACCCTGCTCTCTGAGAGTTGGGGATCAGGGAACAATGCAAATTCTGACACTCTACTAACTGAACATTTGGTAAGAATTAATAAAAGTTTTTTGTTTCTTTGCCTCTCTGTGTCTAAATTGTAAGTCTACAAACAAACCAAATTCTTAGATTGCTCTTTAGGTGGATATAAACTTTCCTTCAAAGTTTCAATTCATGTTTTCTTTTTTCACACCCAGGACCATCAAAAGGTGCATTACTTTTATTTCTTCACAGCCTACATAATCAATAACACAGGACAGTATAACTTCTGCATCTCAGTTATTGGAATATGTTTCTTTAATGACATGGAATTCCCTTTTCCTTGTGAACCCTGAGATGCTATTTTCTTTAATGTCTCTGTGGCATGTATTTGGCTTATCCTATCTTAAAAAGCATAGGTGACTTTGCACTTCCCAATTCCTTCTCTGTCACAGTCAGTGCACTGTCTTCCATTATATCGTTAGCAGGATAACAATCTCAGTCCTAAAGGAAAATAAATGACTCTTTAGGAAATTATCTTTGATAACTCATTCATAAATTAATATCTTCTGCTATACCTGCATCTAGAGGATTACTTTCATTAAGTCCTGTTGTGACTCTTTATATGTTGATCACTTTTATATAAGTATCCCTTGTTTTCAGCCAGTCTAACCCAATGTATACAAAGTGTTACAAGTTTGGACTTAAGCCAAATTATAAGTTTTGAAAAGAGTGATTTTACAGTTGGCTCTTTATATTAATTATTCCACAGCCAAATATTCAACTAGTAATTAATCAAAATTATTGACAGCAAATTCATTTGTAAGAAACATCTAAAATATTTTTGTACCATTATTCCCTAAGCAGTTTAGTACCACAAGTATTTACATAGAGTTTTCTTTACATTAAGTGTTATAATCTACACACAAAACTCTAGATGACTTAAACTTAAACTTAGATGAAATATTGGTACATAAAAATTCTAGGAACTATAAAAGCTTGCTTTTAAAAACTACCATTACAATTCAAGTTCCAACTAAGATAGTATTCTTGAATTTTAAATATTTATGTTGAAATTTCTCACAATTATAAACCACCTCCCCTTATCTCCTTTATTTTACCTTTCTTATGTCTCTCCTTTTTTCTTTTTCTCTTTCTCAAAACACACACACACACACACACACACACACACACAAACACACGCACCCAACTCTCAAAAGCTGAGATATATGATGAAAGGGGAAAAAAGGAACAAAGACCCACACAAAGGACTGAGTTAATTTTGCATTGGCCCCCACTCCCCAGTATGGGACCTAGAGAGTGGTTAACATAGCCACTATCACCTCATTGAAGAAAACTGATTTTCTCTTTCCCTGCACATATTAGTTGCACACATTTTTTTTAAGGTAGGGATGAGAGTATGCACCAACTTCTATTTCCCATTTCTGGCATTTTGTTCTGGCTTGAACTTTATTCAGATCTTGTGAGTCCTTATGGGTATATCCCTTGTGATATCTGGAAAATACATTTTCCTGAAGTCATCCACCACCTCTATCTCTTACAAACCTGTGCTTCTTCTTCTGCTTAGATCCCTGGGATTGGAAGTGAGAAGACTGTTAAAAAAAAAAGTAAACCTTGTATTATAATTGCGATATATGTGTATAATAACTCAGAGTAGAAATATATACATATATATTTATGCAGTATCCATATATATTATGCAAAGAAATACGTACATATATATATAGTGTGTGAAGAATAATCTTACATTTGAATTCTATACCACTGTATCTAGGTTTTTGAATGACTCTTCAAAGGTCTTTTAGTGTTAACTGTCCCTACCCATATTCCCTTCTTTAAATGCCCTTCCATACCACTCTATATTTAATCCTCTACATACTTATTGCTATCTAATATTCGACAAAGTAGCAAATATTACACAGTGAAGAGAATGCAGCATCTTCAAGAAATAGTCCTAGTTAAACTGATATGTAGAATAATAAAAGTAGGACAGGTATCACTCTGTGCAAAACTCCACCCTGATGGATCAGGTGTCCCAACATGAAATCAGAAACATGATAGAAGAGAAAGTAGGGATTAGACTTGATATCTTAGCCACAGAAAAGTATTTGTGAACAGGATCCTGATGTCACCAGCCTTTACATTTTGGAATATTTCTCAGCTATTAAAAACAAGGAAATCCTGAAATTCATAAACAAGTGGATGGAACTAGAAATGATCATATTGAGTGAGTAACCGAGACCCAGAAAGACTCACATGATATATACTCACTTATAATTGGACACTAGCCCAAAAGGGATGTCCTCTGAAATTATTCACTTAGCAGGACATTGGGAGAGTTGCAAGGATATCCTATTGGGACTCTAGATGAGAGAAGCATGGAGAATGGGGACATAGCAAAACCCAGAGGGTCCTAGAAACCTACAAGAAGAACATCATGATAGGCAGATCTAGACCCAGGGGCATCTACTTAAACTATTGCACCTACCAAAGATAATACATGCAGTAAACATTGAACTTCTGAGCAGATCTAGCCAATGGACAGGACATTCTCTACAGTTGTGTGGAAAGCATGGATGAACTATGACATGAACTCTAGTGCCCCATATTTGACCACTTCCTCTTGGTGGGGAGGTGTGGTGGCACTCAGAAAGGATAAGCAGGCCACCAAGATGAGACCTGATAGGCTGTGACTATATGGTGTGGGAGGATGTCCCCTTCTGTCAGAGACCTAGAGGAGGGAAAGAATGTGAAAGACAGAGGGAGGGAGGAAGAGGAGGATACAGTTGAAGGGATAACAATTGAGATGTAATCTGAATAAAGTAATAAAAATTTTAAAAAATTTCTAAGTAGAGCAGCAACTGACAAGTGAAACCCAAGGAAGCTAAAAAGCTTCTGTAAAACAATAAATACCATATTTGTGAAACTGGAAAATATTTACCAATTATAAGTTTGACAAAGTATTAGTACAAGGATATATAAAGAATTAATAAGTGCAGTAAATTTTGAACCCCTATACAGATCTAGCCAATGGACAGGACATTTTCCACAATTGAATGGAGAGTATAGTCTGACTTTCACATGAACTCTGGTGCCCCATATCTGACCACGTGCCCTGGATGGGGAGGCCTGGTGGCCCTCAGAGGAAGGATAGCCGGCTACCAAGAAGAGACTTGATACACTATGAGCATATACAGGGGGAGGAGATCCCCCTCAGTCACAGTTATGGGGGGGTGGAGTAAGGGGAAAATGGGAGGGAGGGAAGAATGGGAGGATACAAGGGATAGGATAACAATTTATCTGTAATATGAATAAATTAATAAAATATATTTAAAAGAGAACTAAAACCACTAAATCTCAAGAAAACAGCTTAATGAAAAATGTGGTATAGAACTGAACAAAGTTACAAAGATAAAACACAAATACCTAAAAAATATTTGAATATGTTTAACATTCTTATCCATCAAAAATGCCAGTTAAAGCTATTTTGAAATTTTACCTTACCCCAGTAACAATGACCAAGATTAGTAAAATAAATGACAGCATAAGGGGCAGAAAAATTGGGGAGAGGGAGTACTTCTCTACTGATAGAAGAAGTGCCAAGTACTGCAGCCACTATGAAAATTAGTGTTGAATTGTCTCAAAAAGTTAAGATTTGTGGTCATATATCCAAAGACTTGACATCAAGCTAGAAAGACACTTACTCATCCACTGTTAGTGCTGCTCTCTTCATAATTGCTATAACTTGTAAATAGTCTAGATATTCATCAACTGAAGAATGGATAATGAAAATGTGATATATTCATAAACAGAGTATTATTAAGCTGATGACAAAGAAATGAAATAATGAAGTTTGCGGTGAATGAACACAAGTAGTAACAACAACAAGGATTACCTCGCTCAGGATGCCAACGTACCCTTTAAATTTTAGGTATGTGTGTTTTAATTAGAAAAACCATTGAGGGTTAGCTAGTAGAGGGGATGGGGGAGGGAATCTCCCAAGAGAGGGAACATAGATAATAATGATATAAAGATACAAAAGAGAGAGTTCCCCGGCCTGCGAGGTTCGACTAAAACTTGGGAGGAAGGTCACCTGTTGAAAAATGCAAGACACAAAGAAGGAGAGCAAGTCTGATTGATCAAATTCTCACACTTTATTAGTCAGGCAACAGCATTTATAAGTCAGAAGGCAGGGAAGCATATTGCTATAGCAACCCAACTGCAGGCCTTTCTCAAAACACAGGGAATTCCAGGCAGAGTCAGAATGTCCTGCCACACAGGGTATCTGGCTCTATCTTTGTCTAGTCTAACTGCTAAACCATAACAGGGTTGCTCCATCTCTATCTGCCTTTAGTCTAACTGCTGATCCACAACAGGGTCAGCTAGTTTCTGGTGAAAGGACCTTCTTACCCTGTATATGCTCATAAGGTATCAAGTCTTTTCTTGGTAGACTGCTATCCTTTATGCATTCTTCAACTGAGAGACATTTAGGTTCTTTCCAGGTTCTGTCTATTTTGAATAAGGCTGCTACGAACATGGTTGAGCATATCTCCTTGTTGTATGCTGGAGCATATTCTGGGTATATTCCAAAGAGTGGAATAGCTGGATCTTGAGGAAGCCCTATTCCCACTTTTCTGAGAAAGGTCTAGATAGATTTACCCAAAGTGGTTATACAAGTTTGCATTCCCACCGGCAATGAAGGAGTGCTGTCTTTCTCCACATCCTCTCCTGCATGTGCTGTCACTTAAATTTTTGATCTTAGCCATTCTGATGGGTGTAAGATGGAATCTCAGAGTTGTTTTGATTTGCATTTCCCTGATGACTAAGGACCTTGAGTATTTCTTTATGTGTTTCTCAGGCATTCAATATTCCTCTATTGAGAATTCTTTGTTTAGTTCTGAGCCTCATTTCCTAATTGGGTTATTTGGTTTGGTGGCATTTAATTTCTTGAACTCTTTATATATTTTTGATATTAGACCTTTTTCAGATGTAGGGTTGGTGAAGATCTTTTCCCAGTCTGTAAGCTGTCACTTTGTTCTATTGACAGTGTCTTCTGCCTTACAGAAGCTTCTCAGCCTCATGAGGTCTCATTTATTAACTGTTGGCCTTAAAGCCTAGGCTGCTTTAGTTTTGTTCAGGAAGACGTCTCCTGTGCCAGTGCATTCCAGGCTCTTCCTTACTTTTTCTTATAACAGTTTTAGTTTCTCTGGTTTTATGTTGAAGTATTTAATCCACTTGGATTTGAGTTTTGTTCACGGTGATAAATATGGGTCTACTTGCATTTTTCTACATGTAAACATCCAGTTGGAGCAGCACCATTTGTTGAAGATGCTATCCTTTTTCTATTGAATAGATTTTGCTTCTTTGTCAAAAATCAAGTGTCCAAATGTGTGTGGATTTATTTCTCGGTCTTCAATTCGATTCCATTGGTCAACCAGCCTGTTGCTATACCAGTATCGTGCTGTTTTAATTACTGTTGCTGTATAGTACAGCTTGAGATCAGGAATGAAGATTCCTCTGGATGAAATGTTATTGTATAATATTGTTTGAGATATTCTGTAATTTTTGTTTTCCATATGAAATTGAAAACTGATCTTTCAATGTCTTTAAATTTTGTATAGGTATTTTGATAGGGATTGCATTGAATTTGTAAATTGCCTTTGGTAAGATGGCAATATTTACTATGTTAATTCCCCTGATCCATGAACAAGGGAGATCTTTCCATCTTATGATGTCTTCTTCAATCTTCTTATTCTGATATTTGAAGTTTCAAACAAAACTTTTACTTGCTTGGTTAGAGTTATTCCTAGATACCTTATATTGCTTGTGGCAATTGTGGAGGGTGTAGTTTCCCTAATAATCTTTCTTAGCACACTTGCTGTTTGTATACAGAAAAGCTATTGGTTTTTTTAATTAATTTTGTATCCAGTCAATTTGCTGAAGCTGTTTATCATCTATAGGAATTTTCTGGTAGAATTTTGGGGGTCACTAATATACACTATCATATCATCTGCAAATAGGGATAATTTGACTTCCTCCTTTCCCATTTGGATTCCCTTGATCTCCTTTTGTTGTCGTATTGCTCTGGCTAGAAATTCAATAACTATTTTGAAGAGGTATGATGACAATGGGCTTGTCTGGTCCCCGATTTTAGAGGAATTTCCTTGAGTATCTCTCCATTTAATTTGATGTTGGCTATTGGCTTGCTGTTTATAGTCTTTATTATGTTTGGGTATGTGCCTTGTATCCCCGATGTCTCCAAAACTTTAAACATGAATGGGTGTTGGATTTTGTCAAATGCTTTTTCCGCATCTAAGGAGATGATCATGTGGTTTTAGAAAAAAAGATTTTTTAAAACCAATTTTATTTGTATTTAATATTTTCATGTTGTTTTCTTGATGTTTTAGCTTTATTTTGTGGTTGTTTATATTCTATATAGTGATGTACCATACGAAGTTAAAAATGCTAAAATAAACTTGTTTTCTGTCAAGTCTAGATATCAAAAGATTTCCTAAAATATTCCTTTTTCAGTTTCTAGAAGAGAATTCATCTTCTTGCCTTTGTCAGCTTGATGATGGTAATCTTGTTTCTTAGACCTTGGCTACTTTTTCTGTCTTGAAACCAACATTCATGAAGTCTTATTTTGTTACCTTCTTTTAAGAACTTAAATGCCATTTGGGGCCCATTGAAGAAACTTCTCATCTCAAGACCCTTAGATGAATCTCAAGTCTGTAAACTACTATAGAGTGGTGTGGGCACTCTTAAGAATAGAGGTGAACATCTTTCTAAAAATAGATGGGAAGTAAACTTAGGTGAAAGAACATGTTGAAATGCAGTTGTTAGATATGCATTACAGTCATATTTTATAAGTGATACCCCCCAAAATCTCTGAAATGATATCTGTGTAGTTTCCTGGTATCACTGGATTACTATGTGTTAAATTTAGGCTTGGCAATGACCGTATTGGTTTTGATGATAATTAAATAAATTTCTGGAAGAGTGTAGAAATATCTTCTGCAAAACCATTTTAATTATTGATAATAGATTATTGAATAAATTTTTAGTTTACTTCAAATACTCATGTATGTTGAAATACACAATGTATTTGCAAACCACTAATGTTAAGTCACTGGGTACTTGAATTGTTTATTTAAAAAAATCAGTTTCTTTAATGAAAACCCACCACATTTCCCTTAACTTTTTTGTCCCAAAACTATATTTTTTCACTCTAAATACTATGAATTAAGAGAGGAGAGATACCTATTGATTAGTATTTGGGTGAATTTTCAAGATTACTCTTCAAAATTATATTCAGCAAATCTCATTCTCTAAGTACTTGGAACTGGTCAAAACAGAAGACTTTTAAAGCTGCAGTTTCATCTGAGGTAACCTGACTAATTTAAGACTTACTAGATGCACTAGCTTCACAAATGGAGGTTTTTGTTCCTATGGGCATCTGCTTATTTATTTATTTATTTTTATATTTTTATTAGTTTATTCTTGTTACATCTCAATGGTTATCCCATCCCTTGTATCCTCCCATCCTTCCCTCCCTCCCATTTTCCCTGTATTCCCCTCCCCTATGACTGTTCCTGAGAGGATTCCCTCCCCCTTATTTGCTCATAGGGTATCAAGACTCTTCTCAGTAACCGGCTGTCTTTCCTCTGAATGCTACCAGGTCTCCCCCTCCAGGGGACATGGTCAAATGTGAGGCACCAGAGTACATGAGAAAGTCATATCCCTCTCTCCACTCATGTGTGGAGACTGTTCTGACCATTGGTTAGATCAGGGTAGGGGTTTAAATTTTACCACTTGTATTGTCCTTGGCTGTTGCCTTAGTTTGAGTGAGACCCCTTGGCCCAAATCTGCCTATCATAATGTTCTACTTGTAGGTTTCTAGGACCCTCTGAATACTTCTACTTTGCTATTATCCCATGCTTCTCTTATCTAGTGTCCCAATAGGATGTCCTCCCCTCTGTCCCAGTTTCCTGGTAAGTGAAGGCTTTCATGGGACATGGCCCTTGGGCTAATATGCAGATATAAGTGTCCCCCAGTAGAAGAATGGATAAAGAAACTGTGGTACATATACACTATGGAATACTACTCAGCTATTAAAAACAAGGAATTCCCAATATTTGTGGATAAATGGATTAAGCTAGAAATGATCATAATGAGTGAGTTAACCCAGAAGCAGAAAGACTCAAATGGTCTATAGTCACTTATATCTGCTCTGCTTATTTATTCAGGTAAGAGTTGTAAGAATAGTTGCCTGGTAGTCTGATCTTTTTAAAATACATATATCACTTGGTAATCTGAACTCTGAAGCTTTCATATACATAATCACTCATTTTTTCTTCAAAGATAAGTATTTTGGTCACATTTTCCCATTAATGCAATGTATGAGTGCCTTCATTTGTACAGTGGCAATCTTTAAATAATCTACTAAGTATGTGCTTCTCTGTACCTCTTAGTATTTGACACAAAGATCCAAATTACTAGAGAACCACTGTTACAAAGAATATAAATTATGTTATCATCTTCCTTTATTCTTGGCTCCTCCCAACCCCCTTGTAAAAAAATTGGATATAACTGCAACTTGTAGAATTACACAGGTCACATGACATTAACTTTGTGGGTGCTAATGATATCACTAGATATGTATCTAATAGTAAATACAGTTTCAGTTGTTCCTCTACCTCATTATGATTACGAAGGAAATTTTAATTGTCAAGAAGTGCATAAAGAATGACCGCAGAGAATTTATAATTCTGTTTTGTTCTTGGAAATACTGAGAACATTTCCCCTTAAAACGCAATTTGTCAGTTGAAGTTGAAATTCGTAAGCCATTATAGGCACATATGAAGAGATAAGGAAATTACTTTCGTCACATGCTCATGGAACTTCATGAAAACTGGGACATGTGTAGAAATACAGAACTACATGGTTGCAAGGTGTTTTAGAATCTCACTTTGTTTATTGTCTTTTGCGCTTTTGATCTCAACTTTTAGCACTTTAAAGTAAAACCAGACATATCAACCTGTCACTTTATTTTAGTATTTTGTGTTAAGTAATTTTTCATGTAGTGTGTGAGCTGTGTACATGGCTGTAGTGCCATACTACAACCACATGACAATGTATAGGAGCCAACTCTCTCCTTCTGTGGTTTCTGGGAACTAAACTCAGATCTTCATGTTGGGGAGCAAATACAAGCAACCCTAGTGGCATCACACCAGCCACATACTAGCATTCTTGAGATAACAGCCCATTCATTACTTACCTAAATTATCCAATCTGGTGTTTGATAGACCCCTTAAATTAATTCATGGTGAATTTATTTTTTCTGATTTGCCAGAGTGAAATTAGATGACATTATAAGAACATATTGCTACGATGAGTTTTTCAAATAAAATAATTAAATCCCATTTAAATAAGTAGTCATTCATCAGTAAAAATTATACAAAGTGTCCAATTACATATTTGAACTGATTTACTTACCTTGAGTCTTTTGACATTGTTCTTAGGAACTTACTAAGTTGGCCTCATAAGGTAATTGATTTTATCCTTCAAGAATTCCATATATTCCCAACCACACACATCATTACCTGTCCTCTAGTCTGGCCCTAGCCACCACTGGTCCATTCTTGTCCCCATTATTACTCGTCCATGGCTTGTTGCTGGCCAGGCCTCATGGATACATCCTCAAGGCCCAGTGACCTCACTTCCTGTCTCTCTACCTGAGACCTCTCCAGACTCGGAACAGACGTCACACCTTAACTCTCTTGCCTGCCATAGGCTATTCATTGGGGTGGTTCTTTTTTTATGTTTAATTTTTTTATTGTTTTTAATTTTTAATTTTATTAATTTATTCAGAATACAACTAAATTGTTATCCTATCACTTGTATCCTCCCATTCCTCCCTCCCTCCCTCTTACACCCTATTCTCCTGCCCTAGGTCTATGACCGAGGGGGACCTCCTCCCCCACTATATGGTCATAAACTATCAAGTCCCATCTTGGTAGCCTGCTTATTCTTTCTCTGAGTGCCATCATGTCTCCCCACCAAGGGGACATGGTTAATATATGGAGCACCAGAGCTCATGTCAAAGTCAGTCCCTGCTCTCCACATAACTGTGAAGAATGTCCTGTCCATTAAGTAGATCAGAGTAGGGGTTCGATGTAGCCAGGCTAGTTTAGACAGAACAGATGAGAATCTTCCTAGCTATAGAGATATTAAGCTTATTAATAAATGTAATAGGTTTATGTCTCATTATTTAGGGGCTAGAGTAAACATAGAAAGAAACTTTATTCCAACCAGGAAGGGTTAGAAAATAGTTACTGAAGAACAAAAAGACAGGAAAATAGATGAGTTGGAACTTGTTAGGCTCATAACAAGGAAAAATGCTCATATATATATATATATATATATATATATATATATATATATATCTTTGTATTTTTATATTTTTGTATTTCCAGTGATACATTATCTATTTTTAAAACCATTTTGATCAACACACTAAAATGTACATTCCTTTTGACCAAATGATTCTGTATTTTGGGTTTATTCTAAGGAAATTATTTCAGATATGCACAATGGTATCAATGTAAAAACTTCCATACATTATATTATTAGCAGATTATTTCCTGTCTTCTATCTCCTCTTGAACTCTCCTCCTTACCAATCATATTTCATTGTATGAAACATAGAATCAAATATGTGTTGCTCAAAACACAAAGTGCCCTAGAATGAGACCTTCCCTGAAGTGTGGTCAAGATACCTATTGTCACCCAACTGAAGAAAACTGATAATTACTCTTCCTATGAAGTATCACTCACAAATACGTTGTTTCTGACTAGTAGTGAGATTTTGTGCTTTCTTCCCTCCCCCATGCTGAAATTTGTCTGGCTAAAGCTGCATGCTGTCACGTTCTCTGTGAGCTCATACACGCATCTGTTATTTGCGGTCAGGAAGGTACTAGGTCCTCAAAATCGTTAACTACCTATGACTCTCTTAATATTTTCAACTCTTTTTCTAGTTTTTCCACATATATTCCTGAGGCTTGAGGGTAATGGCTTTAAAAAAAGACATCAAATTAAGAACTAAGCACAACAAAATCTCTCACTCTCCACATGTTCCTCAATTTGAGTCTCTGTGTTAATTACTATCTAATGAAGATGAATCTTCTTCAGTGGGGTGAATAATACATTGATCTATGATTATATCAATATATCATTAAGAGTTATATAATTGCTATGTTCATTTAGCACACTAATATCAGTGGCTTTTTCTCTAAGGGCCATACTTATCTAGTTTCATGATCTTAGCCTCATTAAGATTATCAAGTATGAGTGCCATCTGAAGGCATGAGCATTTAATCCAATTTTTTGAGGGTCTTGTTTTTGTTTGTTTTGTTCTTTATTCATTTTACATCCTGATGGTAGCCTCAACTTTTCTTAACCTTGAGTCCCATCTTCCCTCTCCACCCCTTCCCCTATTCCTCAGAAAAGGGGAGCCACCCCTACCCACCCATCCCAGCTCATCAACTTGAATCAGGACTGAACAGGTCCTCTTCCCTTGTGGCCTGGCAGGTAGTCATGTCAGCAGAGGTAGTAGAAATCAGGCAAGGGAGTCCAAACCAGAAGGAGCCCTGACTCCTCTCAATAGAGGACTCATATAAAACCCGAGCTACACATTGGCTGCATCTTTGTATGTAGCCTACACATAGTCCATGCAAGGCCCTTGGTTGGTGCCTAAGTCTCAGAAGGCCCTCTGGGTCCTGGTCAGTTGGCTGAATTGGTCTTCTTGTAAAGCTCCTGTCACCTACAGGTCCTGTTGTCCTTTCCCTGACTTTTCCATTAGACTCCGTATGCTTTGCCCAAAATTTGGATGTGAATCTCAGCATCTGTTTCGAGGAACTGCCTCATGGAGCCTCTCAGAAGTCAACTCTGCTAGGCTCCTGTCTCAAGTATAGTAGAATATCTTTATCACTGTCAGCCTCTCCCATGGGGTTGATCCTGGGATAGTCCAGGATTTGGTTGGACATTCCCTCAGTCTCTGGTCTATCTGCTCTATCTTTATTCCTGCACATCTTGTGGGCAGAATAAACTTTGACTCAATTTTTTGTGGGTGAGTTGGTTTTCCCCTCCCTCTACAAGGACACTTGTCTAGTTAGAGGATATCCTCTTCAGTCTGCTCCTAGGACTCTGCTAGAGTCCCTCTCATATCCCCCTGGGAGCCTACACTGACTTAGGTCGCCAGCCTGTCACAGAGATGACCCAGCCCACAGTTTCTCTTTTATCCATAGGCTTTTTGTTTTCCTAGTCTGGATTTCCACAGCTCTGATCTCCATTAAAATTCTGGCAACTATTTCATGAGTAAGCATATGTTTCATGAAAGTTGTTATTGCCTGGAGTAGTCATAGCAGGTGAGATTGATGATTACTTCTTTCCTCCTGTAGCTTGTATGGATCTTTCAGTACCATGAATGCCAGACAGCAGGGATGAAGATTCCAGTTGAGCACTAGCTATATTGTTCTCTGTTATATGTCATTGGTATCTAGTGTCTTCAGCAATAGCATCTTATCAAATAGTAACTGATAGAATTACCAATAGCCTCCAATGTTTGGGAAAATAGTGGTCCGTTATGGCCACTGACTCAAAGATTGCAACCTAATGCTGTCCATGAGATGTTTAGTTCATAGTTTTTCATATCAATTTGGGGTTTGTGTATCCTATTATTGGTAGCATCATTTAATTTTTTATACATGCATATATGTAGGAAGATTCTACAGTGGTAGAATTTAAATGCTCTATAAGTTTTCAACTTTTTATCATCCTCACATTCCCTCCTCTATCCTGCCTCCAATCCCCACCCCTTCAATCCTTCTGTTATAAGATTATATCAATGTCTCCTTTTGAAGATTCCCTTCTCCTTCCTTGTTCCTTACTAACTGCCTATTGTCTGTGGCAATGTATCATACATAGTTTATCCTTACCTCATTCAGAATGTTTGTTTCTACCTCCAACCATTTACTTGAAATGTAGAAGCTGTGATGCAGGTTATGCGTTGGGCTCAGTTCCCTATGAGCTGTTGATCTTTTCGTTGTGTCCTTTTGTGGTCTTCTGTGTTGGTCTCTATTTGCCATAAAGACTTCTTTGATGTGGAGTGATAGCTATACTTATCTTTGTTTATAAGGAATGTAGTAAGGAACTGTGCTGGTTTAGTATAGTGGCAATAATAGATTTTTCTCTAATATGTATGGCTTTACTAACCCTGTAAAGCTATCTAGGTTTCCAGTAGCAGATATTATTTCCCTTCTATTGAAGGGACTGAAGTCCATTTACATAACATCTATTTGCCGCTGACATGTGAATGCCACTTGTTTAAATTCTATGCATAGCTTGTTATGGAGGTATTGTCTAGTTCATAGGTGTTATGGATTTATAATACTGTTGAACTGCCTCTATTCTTTGCTAGCTTGCATAATATTTTCAGGAAGCATAGAAGCTACACCACTGGGAAAAGTGTTTATGGCCATCTAGTATTATCATGTGTGTCCTGTGTTCTAAGTATATAGTATCCTCTGTAAAAATTTCCACTCTCAATCTATAAGAGGCAACCAATGACTACATCTATTATCTGTATGGTTTGGGGAGTCATTTAGACTACCCTGACCTCATTTGAAAGGAAGTTTATTTATCTGGATATATGGGTTTTTTTCTTAAGTCTGTGACTCAATGTTTTTAAGATGTATATTGATACACACACATATAGGAATATAGATATATGTATTGAATATAATTTTAGGTAAACAAAAATAACACACCTCTTTAAGCCTTTATCAAACAACCTTGGCATTACTTGTCTCTTGCCCTTCCTCTTCCTTCTATATTGACCTCCATTTCTTTTACTTGGCTATAGTCACTTCCCTGTTGTTACGTTTCCCTATTTATATTACTCCCTATTTATATGTTCCTCTCAAGTCCCCCTATTGTCCAAATAAGAAAGTACATGTGATGTTTGTCTTTCTGCATCTTGGTTACTTCATTTAATATTTTCTAGATTCATCTATTTGCCTATAATTTCCACATACACACTAAATAAAATAAGAAAGAAGATGACAGTTCTTAGGTGTGGTGGAAAAGAACATTTAATGCAGATATGACATATGACTGAGAGCATAGCCAGAGGCAGAGACATCTGAGAGTGTCTAAAAATAGTCATGACTTTGGTCTGGGCCGCATGATGAGAAAGGGGAGGGAAGAGGTGAGAGCCGGGAGGGTAAAGGGTAAACAAAAGGTTACATAACCAAAATTGCTGAATTATGTAGAGAAGGGCAGCTGAAGAAGCAAAACCCAGACACTGAACTGGAAGATTTAAGGTAGGAGGTAAAATATGCAGCCATACACTGTGACAGGTAGGGACTGAGAGATGCTGGGAATCCTGGTGGCCAAGTCTGATTTGGAACGTTAAATAGACACCTCAGTTAGCCATTTGTCCATGGTTTGAAACCTAAAACCCACAAATAACAGAAAAGGACTCAAGGGGATGTATATGCATATTTGCATGCACACACATATGTGTATAATACTAATAATCAAAGAAGAAGCCTATCAATCTAAGATGTGGAAAGAGTTTAACGGAAAGAAGCTGGAAGGCCTCCCAAGGGCAGGTAACTTTCTGGAATGCTGGAGACTGTTGTTCATGTAAGCTAAAAAATAATACATGCTTTTACTTCAGTAAGCAAGATTGGTTGTCTCATCTGCACAGGATGAACTTACTCACACATAGGCAGCTGGTATGTATTCAGGAAATACATCAGCATGTATGGTTGACCCCATTAATAAAGAGGAGAAGTAGCATAGTTTTTTTTGGCTTTTGCCTTCATGAGCACCTGGTTAACCAAATCTAGCTCTATTCTCTGGGCATATCGAGGAGGGAATGAGCAAGGTACATATTCCTAGTTAGTAAGCTTGCTCTAATTAGACAATAGTATATGTGGTCTTTCTTCTCTCAATTTTCCAGTTTAACAGGGGCTGGGGGGAAGCTATAGGAGGAAGCACTATAATTTTATTTTAATTAAAGACATTAAAAATAAAGGTTGAGTCAAAAGAAGAGTTTTGGTTAAAAACAAATCACACTGTACCTCTAATACTTGCACTCTAGTAAATGCTGGTATGTCTTCTCTTCACCAAAAGGCTTCAGTATGAGCTTTATTTCTTAATATGAGATGTCATGAGAGTATTTTATTGCTTTGCTAAGTGAAGGAAAGTTGATGGAATGTGGTGCATTGCCTAGTCGTTGATGTAGACCCAGGGAAACAATCTGAGTGAAGTGTTCCAGTTTGTATTTTTGTTTTTGTGATAATGAGAGAACCATGTGAGAATAGCAATGTAGAAGGATCCAGTGGGTCCTAGAAACCTACAAGTAGAACATTATGATAAGCAGATTTGGGCCAAGCGGTCCTGCTCAAACTAAGGCATTAGCCAACGACAATACAGGCGGTAAAATTTAAACCCCTACCCTGATCTAGCCCATGGACAGAACAGTCTCCACACTTGAGTGGAGAAAGGGATATGACTTTCTCATGTACTTTGGTGCCTCACGTTTGACTATGTCCCCTGGAGGGGGAGACCTGGTGGCACTCAGAGGAAGGACAGCAGGTCACAGAGAAGAGACTTGATACCCTATGAGCATATACAGGGGGAGGTAATCTTTCTCAGGAACAGTCATAGGGGAGGGGAATAAGGGGAAAATGGGAGGGAGGGAAGAATGGGAGGATACAAGGGATGGGATAACCATTGAGATGTAACAAGAATAAATTAATAAAAAAATGAAAAATAAATCCAAAAAGGTCTTGGAGATGAACGTGTTTATTTGGCTTACAGGTAACAGGTCCTCATGAAGGAAAAGTAGGACAGGCGCTTGTAGCCAAAGCCCTAGAGGAATGCTGTTCACTGGCTGGTCCCTAGCCTCTATTTCAGCTGCTTATCAGCAATCAAAAATCATCCCCCACCAAAAGTCTGCAGGCCAATACAATGGAAGCGGTTCCTTAATTGAGGCTTCCTCTTTCCTGGAATGTCACATTGCCAACCAACCTTAGCTATCACCGTTTTTTTTTAAATTATCATCCATATAGACAAGATGAAGAAACCAGGTCCATCAGATGGTTTGTCCCATAAGAATTCCATAAGAATTATGATTTGATCATTCTAAACATTCAACAAACAAAATTTTAAAAAGGATGAAATAGCCAGCTTGTGAAATTCTTACACAGTTTAGACAGAATTTTAGTCTGTAGAATTGTAGTGAATATTTTCTCAGTTATTACACATGAAAAAAATACCTTTTTAAGAAGATTAATTATGCTCTGCTTTTTATGCAATGTATTGTATTACCAAGAGTCGTACGGGAAGGAGTTCAATTAGCAGATAATTGCCATAGCCTTAGGAAGATCAGATGGTGGCTTTGATTAAAGCAGAAGAGGATGAGTCTGGAAGGAGTACAGGACATTTATTAAAGACTTCACAAAGAAAATGGTCAAGGCTTGACAGGTAACTGGAATAGGGGTTTGTAGGAAGAACAACAGATAAAATTCAACAGAATCATCCATAATTGAACAACTCTTCTTGATGAGTCTCATGGAAGTGGAAGTTCAGGGGTTTAATACAATTATTGTTCTTTCAATAATTGTTCTTTCAATGTGTTCATAAGGAAAAATATGACAAATCTAATGAAGACAATAGATTTGGGGAGGTGACTGGCATGGAAGGCAACATAGTAGATAGAAATATGTACATTTCAAAAGTGAGGGCAGAAAAGCAAAAAAGATTATTGATATATTCTCATGCTGATTTGAGTCTTAATAACTTGCCCCAAAATTATGTGTCAACATTACATCTCAGATTTATCTTTGGAATTTATTAATTATTTTTAGTATACAAAACAAATATAAGTAATGGCATCGGTACACAAACATTTATTAGGATAGATATTGTTTCTGAATGTTTAATAGAGGACAAAAAATAAGTATGAACATGTTTAATCAAATTTTCAAAAACTTAAAAAATAGTGGTCTAATTTTTGTACATGCTTTGTCTCATTTTGCTTAATTTAGAGTTCTTTTTGGTCTTTTTTAAATTGTTTATTAATTTATTCTTGTTACGTCTCAATGGTTATCTCATTCCTTGCATCCTCCCATTCTTCCCTCCCTCCAATTTTCCCCTTATTCCCCTCCCCTATGACTGTTCCTGAGGGGGATTTCCTCCCCCTGTATATGCTCATAGGGTATTATTTGTCATTTGGTTATACATTTCTGATTTTGGTATGATGGTTTTGTTCATGGTTTCTGTGTATATTTTGTTGTTGTTATTTGTTTGTTTTAAAGAGAGATAATAAAGACATGTTGTGGGGTTATGGGCATGGGTGCAGGTCTAGGAGGACCTAGGGAATATGGGGGAAAGAGGGAAAAGCTTTGGACAACAAAAGAGATAATGACCTAAGAGAAAATGAAAACCAGCTCAATCTGGGATGATTACTTAGAGCAGGATTCAATGATAGATGTAAACAATGCAGCTAATAGCAAATGGAATTTTTGATCAAATTGATTTTTTATGCCTGATAATCATAAATAATTATATAAAAATAAGGGAAAATACCAGTAAGTACGATACTCTGTAAATGTAGTTTTTAATCTCCTCAGAAGAACAAATGAGATGAGAGTCATACCCAAACTTTAGTAACAAATGGCTTGGCCTGGGGCCATAATGTTTCTCTCCAATTATCTCTAATACTAGTTCTGGAAGCTTCAAGCCTCCTTATCATCTAATCTTCTACAAGTGAATTTGAACACTTCTGCTTCCAGCCTCTGTGTGCTAAACCAGGCTTTGAGTGTTTTTAGGATCCAAGACATCCTGCTTCCTTCATGTCCCAGCCCCAAGAGCTTCAGTGGCTGTTATTAAACAGAACAGGACAGCTTCAAAGAAAGCTTCCAAACAATCCAGTCCAGTATTTTAGTCTGTCTGACACAGGACTTCTATTAAATCTGAATTTCTCAACATTTGGAAACTTGACCACAAATGCTATTCCTGTCTTGATTAACATGTTCCCCAATATTATTCAGGCCACTACAAAAGTACTATTCGCACCAAATCAGCCAGAAGAAACCCTAACAGAACAACACTCCATTTCCCCTAAGTGGGGGTTGGGTAGGTTTATGTTTGCTATCTTGGGCCTCAGATACTTGTTTTCATTGGAAGTTGCTTATAATTTATGATTGGTCTTATTCAGAGAGAAAACGAGGCTGGACTCAGGGATGTCTCTCTTATCTTTCTTTTGTAGATATGGAGATAGGGGTTGAAAAGAAAGAGGGAGGATATAGAAACATATATGGATGATAGGATAAAAAGTAGATTATTAAATCTACTCCTCAACCTAAGGCCTTATTTGTTACTAACAAAAAAGCTTATTTTTAATTCATTGGTACAGATTTGTATATTTATACAAAATAAGATTAAATTTTATACATTGATATAGAATTCAAATTTAAGACTATTCTCCACACACATTATATATATTTCTACTCTAATATGAGGCTGAACCTTTACAACTCAATTATAATACAAAGAATGATATTGCAAGCTGATTAGGATAATTATGTAATACAAGTCAATTGTTAATTGATCAAATTATAGTCATGTCAACTACCAGCCTATTTTTAATAACAAGAATATACATTCTAGGTTTAAAAGATAGATATGATCCTATAAACAGATAAGGTAAAATAGTTAGATACAGTCTTCAAAGCCTCAGACACCTACAGAATATGGCATTTAAGAAGCTTTATTATCTTAAAGATTTTTTGGCAACAAGACAGGTTAACTCCTGGCAACACCCAGGCTAACTCAAGAAAATGAAGAACATCAAAGATCCTCCTTATGGAGATGGCTCCACATGTGGCAAAAACAGCCACTGGGGAAAATGTCCTCATTTCTGCCACAGACAGAATTCTGCAAGCTTGGATGCAGGCAGAGTTGGTGGTCAAATTCTGCCAAGACAGGGAAAGCAAATCCTCAATAGTTCCTGTCTCACAAATATGTCTATCAGCTATACTGGGCCAAAAGGCTGAAGATGATGTTCCAACATTATAGAGAATGTTGAGTGACTATTCAGGCAGCAAACTTTCTCTGTCATTTTTTTTCCTCCTCATTTTTGAAGAGGCTAACCTGGACTTTGGTTCATTCAAGTAATTAAGTTTCATTCCCTCTTAAGTCTCTGATAGGGTTAAAGAACAGATAATTTAGTTTTACACCTAAGTTGTTTAGGGCTTAAGATATTTTTAGGTCTAGATAGAGGTTTTGAGTTGGCAAAGGTGAGATATGCGAGATATTGATTTTCATTCAGAATTTTGGACTCACCAAGAGAGGAAATACGTTTTCTACAAGCTTGCCAAATGCAATTAGCAAAAACACCTTGAATGTAACATTCATATGATCCCTGATTGTTTTGTGGTTCTTCTTGCTGTATGTAATGTTTCTACTCATGTGTAATAATATAAATGTATATGCCAAAAATAAAAAAAAATTTTAATAAAAAAGAAAAAACATGTCTAAAAACATATAGGCTTTAATTAATCTATATAAGCCATCTTTTCATATAATACAAATTGCTTGAAAGCAAGAAAGACTCTTCATTTTGTGTAAAATGTCCAAATGTTGGGCTTTAATTATAATTTTAATCAAATTAACTTTTTATTGTTTAAGAATTCTATGCAAGCAAATAATATATCGTGATCAAATCACCTCTCGTTTCTCCTTTTGATATTCTTACTCTCTACGCCTGTTCAATTCCTGCTTTCACCGGTGTTATTAGCGCCTGTAGTATGTATATGGATCTACGACCATGTACCGAAAAGTGGGTTCCTTTTTAGCGACCACATCTGAAGGAATGTGATCAGATATCACCTCAGCTAGGATCTGACTTCTTAAACCCTTCCTCCATTAATGTTTGGATCCTAGCTGGCTTGTTTTTGCTCCTGCTGTCACAAACGCTGTAAGTTCAAGTGTGAAACAGTGCTGTAATGTTTAGCAAGTAATGTTTTCTACAAAAGTCTACTGTGTCTAATTATCACAACCTTTCACCTTATATTCTGCAGCAACCCCTTAGCCTTGGGGGTAGAGGGTATGCTATAGATGTCATATTTACTGCTGAGCATATCAAATGTTCTTATTTCCTGGACTGACCAGTAGTGAGTCTCTGTATTACTTCCATTTCTACAGAAAGCACCATATCTTATGACAGTGGAGTGATGCAGTAATAATATGAAGATATAAAGATAAGAACTTAGAGTAGGCGTGTTACTATGACTATTTACCACAAGGATAGTATTAGGTCTTATCTTGGGATCTGTGACAGACAGCTGAAAGAATTTGGCCCAGTTGAACACCAAGCACAAGTGTTCTCTTGTAAAGTGAGCCTTCAGTCTCTTCAGAAAGTAGCAGGTTATGCTTGACAAGTTCTTGTCACCATTGCAGTACTTTTTATTGTGTTTCCCAGATCCCATAGCTGGGGAAAAGTATGAAACTTTTATACCCCATTATCTTTAAGACTTTCCACTACTATAATAGGTATCAGGTATGGATAAATCTGTTAAGGTTGATAACAGTTTACTTTTCCCTCTCTATGATTCAAGAATGTGTTACCTACAGAAACCAATAGTAATGGTAGTAAGCTTTGACTTGGGGTGGGTTGAAGATCTACAAAACTCTACTGCCCAACATCTCAAACACAGATAACCCACACCTGCCTCTAGTATGTTTATTTGATAGCCTCTGATGTCTGCAAAAAGCATGGTCCCTTAGTTTTACAGGCTAATATCATTCTTACTTATTTTATATATGCCCATGTATATAGTTTTGTATACACTTTCTACAGTAGTCCATTATCACTTGGCTATTTCTAAGGTATTTAGTGTTTGTAATGCCATGCATCTATTATTATCTCTAAATGCCCTGTAATTCCATCTTATCCCATTTTAAACCTTCATATCTGTTTAATATTTTCCTCATACATAACATCAGCATTCTATTCCCCTTTCCTTAATATTCCACATATCCTTCATTAGTTTCCTGCTTTCTATGCTGGGTATTCTCTTTTAAACACACACAGACACACACACACACAGACACACACACACACCCAAATTCCAAAGCTAACAAGAAAATATGAGAGATAACATCATTTTCCTTTCAGAAAAGCAAGGATATACATATTTACAAATGATATGATTTCATACATAAAACCCCATCAGAAAACTTCTTTAGCTAATAACCATATTTATCAGAGTAGTAGGACACAAAATTGTCATACAAAACCAATAACCTTCATACATATATATTAATGACAAACATACCAACAAAGAAATAAAGAAACAGCCCTTTCACATGATCCTCAAAATATATATTGGAATAAATATAAATAAGGAAGTAACAGATATGTACTTGAAAACTTTAAGGTATTGAAGAAATAAATTGAAAAAGATGCCAGAAATTGGGACTAGCTATGTACATGGATTGAGA